>OX454419.1:64657241-65257241 GCA_949715475.1 Microchrysa polita
TTGAACTATTTGGGATACCTACATAATCCCGAAAAACAAAATCCCGCCCGTTCATAATCCCGCTTTTTCCAAAAAATCCCGCTTTACTTTATCCCGACATTACAAAATCCCGCCATATCAAAATCCCGCCATTCCAAAATCCCGCCACCTCAAGATCCCGCCACCTCAAAATCCCGCCACCTCAAAATCCCACCATTTCAAAATCCCGCTATTAAATAATTAAAAAATACCGCCAATTTTTTTTATTGTTAACAAAACATAGATATGCGTTCGACTTATCAATTATTTACATTAGTTTATGCGTCAAGTTTTTCAAAAAATCAGTTTTTTCATAGTCCTCTTTAGATGCAAGTATATATTCCTTAACTGCTGGTTACGTCTAAAGATCTTTTGGATGCGCCTTTCGGATCGGGACGGCTCAACTTAGTTTTTAGCTAGGAGCAATTCTTCGCCTAGTAATTCCACCAGCCGGTACAGACCGAAATGGCCTTTCCTTGTGATAAAGTTAAATCGTCTGTGCCAAGCCTCAACAATATTTTGAGTTCTTGGAAAATTTGCTGCAACTGTGTCAGCAATACTCCAGAACTTAGGCGGGTACCTTGGTTTTCCTGGCTTTCCCGACTTTCCCGCTTTTCAATATCCCGTCACCAAAGGTAAGTATTCTTTCAAAAATCGCGCGCGCGATTTATGAAGGAATACTTACTTTTGGTGACGGGATATTGAAAAGCGGCATATTGAAAAGCGGGATTTTGAATAAGCGGGTTATTGAAATGGCGGGATTTTGGATTGGCGGGATTTTGATTAGACGGGATTCTAATTGAGCGGGATTTTTAATTGGCGGGATTTTGAAATGGCGGGATATTGAATGTCGGGATTTTGAAAAACGGGAATATGATGGGCGGGATATCGTACCCAACCCGAACTATTTGCCTCAGGCCATATTTGCCTTAATAAATTAAAAAAAGGAGATTAACATTATTATCATGTAAACTGCTCCTTAAGAATGAAAATGGGCTTTTCCAAGATCAAAGAACTTAAAATCAAAAATTTGACGCTCCCAAAATACGCCGCCCCCGGGCAGTTGCCCAGGTCGCCATATGGAAAATCCGGCCCTAAAACCAAACCAAAAAACAATTTTTTTTTCTTTCTTAGCCACCTTTCTACCAAAGTTAATTGAATTTGATAATTGTGGCTTACAATATTTATTTTAAGCGACCTGGATGACCGATGTGACAATTGTTGTTATCAAGTGTCCAAAATTTGGCACAAATTCACTGGATGCACAGCAATGGGAAAATTTCAGAATATTACATATGGCAGTAAGTCTGGATCACTATAGCAGCTTCCCAACTTCCACATTTCGAAAATGTACTTCAAGAACATTAAAAAAAAAATTTTGAATTCACAATAAAAACGCGAAAATTTGATTGATCTTCATCCCAATCAAATTTTCGCGTTTTTATTGTGAATTCAAAATTTTTTGTGTTGTCAAAATTTATTTTTTAATGTTCTTGAAGACTTGAAGTACATTTTCAAAATGTGGAAGTTCTTACCAATAAGCTGCTATCGTGATCCAGACACTGCTATATGTAATATTCTGAAATTTCCCCCTTGCTGCCCATGCCCACCCAAACTTGAAGAGAGAGTTACTTGGCCCGGGCAAGGTTTTGAGTTTAACACCCCTGATATAATAATATGAATTGTGATCAGCCCTAAAAAAAACTTTTTATTTTTAATTTGTTTTCATAAAATTCAATTATTCTCCAAAATTATTTAAACTAGACAAATAGCGGCAAAAAAATCGATAAATTCACCAAATTATCCATAAAAACCTGAATGAGACGGTGCAGAAAAACAATATTTTTAGCATCTTTTACCTTGTCTCGCATTCACAATATCTATACCTCGTACCGCCGTACCGCCACCGGCGTCTAATATTCAAAATTTATTACCATTTCATTTTTATTTTTTTTTTTTCATGTTATTCTGCGGTTATTTGTTTTTGTATGCCAATCATGCGTTTGTTGTTTGCGCGCATCCATACGCATTCAAGAAAATGTTATTGACATCATCCTTCCTATATGTACATTTATGTATATCCCGACATGTTGTTTATTAATCCAATAATAATTTTTGCCACTTTTTTCCCCAAATATCATCTCACCGCCACACATGCATTCGCCTATTAAAGATGTCCATAAACGACGTAATTTACAATCTGATCGATACCGGTCAATCGTCGATCATTTATATAATATGCCGGGCCACACACGTCGAAATCACACGCAAGGTCTCGTAGATCAGCTAGAAAATTAACTTGATTCTACGCGGCTACCGGTCGCGGCTAGATGGTCAACAAGCTGATCCAAGCCAAGCCAAGCCAAGCCAAGCCGGCCGGCTACGGCTGTCTGTCTATTTGCCCCCCGGGTGGGAATTTTTACTAACTATAACCAACTTATAGGCCATTATAGGATAGATTGAAGCGACTAAAAAATTGTAAACGATTTGTGCAAAAGTCTCTAGCAAAATTTAGATAGTTTTGTACATCTTTTACGACTGTGAAGTTCTGGAAGATGCGATGATATGAGCGGATGATGAGCTTATCTTTATCTCTTTTGCGATTTTCTCTAATTTCAAAAAGGCGAATTAAATTTAAATTTAAATATTTCATCAAAATAAATTTATCAAGAATGAAAAAAAAAACTGAAATTCATCAGACAGATATACGAATAGAACATTATCTATCTGGAAAATAGTCAAAATTCTCATTCTTCTGTGCTCTAGTTAATCGTATGCAAATGACATTCGGATTTTGTCTAAATCTTTTTTTTTTTTTCCTGTCTACGTTCATTCTTTCTTGGGAATACTCTGTTCTGTGCGGCCGGCGTGCGTATATATTCTTTATCTAGCGCGCTAGCGTGTTGTTTGTCAGAAGAAAGACAAAAAAAAAACGACTTTGCTTGTTGAAGAGATCCATCTCATAACTCCTTGAAATTTTCAATCTTCAATCAAAAAAGCGTGACGTTCGCAACGTTGGTGGTCCGAAAAAAAAATGATTTTTTTTGTGTACCTTGTATTTTCTTCTTCAGTTTTGTCTTGTTGATTTTTTTTTTCGTTTCTTGTATGGGGCGAATTGTTCTTTCTGTATTCTGTCGTATGCGCGATGGATGGTTTGGTGCGCGGATATATGGCAGAAGTGCACAGCTCGTTCAGGAGAAGAGTGTGCGAAATTCATATAGCTGCAAATTTGGATAGGTGTGCAATGTGCATCTTGAACGGGAGAATACATGACATTTATGATAGATTTTCGAAATATGCAACGGAGAATATTTCCTTCATATTCCCTTAACCGATGCATCGCTCTTGAAATCATAATCCTTCAAACGCCCAAATATGATAATATCAATCGATATAGGTGCAAATCAATTCGAAAAAAAAACACCACAAATAAAAAGAAACATCATCATCGCACCATAAAAACGCCAAACCATGTCGTCTAACGAATTAAGTTCTTATCGAATTTGACGGGACCCCCGGTCGACCACCCACAGCGTTTTCAGCATATCTTTTTAAAAGTATCTATTTTATATGGTCATCATTGCGGATTTTTTTTTTGTTTATCTATTTTAGATTTTTGGTATATATATTTTTTTGTCAATATCTTTTTGAAGATTTGAATTTCACATTATAGCCGTTCACGTCAAAGATCGTCATTAGCCTATAGTTTATGAACGTGTATGCGCCACAACAAGGTGTTGTACGCTAGCTGGGCTAGAGTATGTTGCTCCGAATAGCTGCTCCTCCGCAAGACGAGACGAGACGAAGACGACAACGATGTCAAAATCTAGTGTGTGCCCACCATAAAAAAAAAACCTGTTGATATATTGGCTAGCGGTTTGAAGAACTCAATTAATCAAGTTGAGTGGCTTTAATACACCTCTATAACATCATGTTATTTTCGACGTGATTAGAGCGGCCAAAGAGTGTAGAAAAGCAAAAAAAAATCTAGAAAATCCTATAAGAGTTCATTTAGCGCTAGTAACTTTTTTTTTTGTCTTGAGAGTTTGTTTGTTAAAAAAAAAGTTAAAAAATATAGCAAAACCAATTTCCATAGTGTCAATGATCTGATTTTTAAACATAAGGCGCCTACACCCAAAAAATTGACATGTGCGTCGAAATTTTTGAAATGCATTTTTTGTTTTTCTATTAGTAAAAATTCTAATGTGTTAATTTCGCGGTGTTAATTGAAATTAATCGATTCGACGAAGATCCCTCTATGGCCTGTTCAAAATCCATAAATCGATCGTCAGAGTTTTTAAAAATCAATAAAAGGGTTCCAAATACGATCATATGACAGCATGTCTCCCCTAAAATTTTTTTTTTCATTCTATATGAGTCTATTCTATTCGAAAAATGTGTCTAAGAATTGAAAAAAATAAAAATCTCTGAACATCTCCTGAAATGATGCAACTCGCCGGATTTAATATCACTTTGCTACAAGATGTTCGGAATCAGATACGAGACGTCTACTCGTACGCGCTGCACAAAGAAGAATCAAAAATAGATAAGAAGATGACTGGACTGTAGAATGTATAGATACCTACTGCACTGAGAATGCCTAAATTGTTTGTGTCTCTCTGATGTAGGTCTATCGAACCAGTAGTGTGCTAGTAGCACAATTAGGTTTTTTATAGGGTGATAGTGGTCGTTTCAATTTTTTTTTCAAGTCCTTAATTTTCCGAGTTGGATTTTTATATGGCGCTCCGTTGAAAGATGATACACTTAAGTGAAAGCGCCGATAGAAAAGGAGTGCGCGCGCGTATGCCGATGTGTCGATAATAATTTTTGGTGATTTGTGTTTTTCTAATTCGTTTTGATGACAACAATGTGATGAACACGAAAGAGGTATTGATTTGTTTATGACAAGTAAATGAGCAGAAGATGTGTTGTATTGGTACCTAATGATTAATGATTTTTTAAAGAGAATTTATAGGGAAATTATTTATTGGTTGGTTCCATAATTTGATTATTTTTTTTGCTAGTTGATTTTGGGTAACATTTTGACTAATTTATTAGTTAATTCCGGGATATCGATATAGTCCTGAAAAACAAAATCCAGCCCGCTCATAATCCCGCATTTTACAAAAATCCCGTTTTACATTATCCCCACATTACGAAATCCTGACATTACAAAATCCCGCCACAACAACAAAATTCCGTCCACTATAATGGGGTTTGTATTGGACGGGAATTTAACGGTAAAATCATGTTAACCTTCTATCACGGGTTATTAAAAAGCAATATTTTGAGTTAGCGAGTTATTTTATATATTTAAAAAAACCTTCATTATCCCGCCAGTTAAAAGTCCTGCTCAATTGAAATCCCATCTAGTCAAAATCCCGCCAACTTAATATCCCACCATTTCGGATATTAAGTTGGCGGGATTTCGATTAGACGGGATTTCAATTGAGTGGGGACTTTTAACTGGCGGGACTTGCAATGGCGGGATAATGAACGTTTTTTTGTTAACATTGAAAATAATTTTTGGCGATATTTTGACGAGATTGTTTCATTATCCAGTAGCGGGATTTAGAAACAGTGGGGTCTTTAGTGGACGGGGTTTTGCGAGGTGGCGGGATTTTGTAATGGCGGAATTTTATTAGAACGAGATTTTTAAATGGTAGGATTTAGTACCTAATGTCGTGCGATAATGTAAAGCAGGATTTTTGTCAAAAGTGTGATTATGAACGGGTGGCTTTTTTTTTGTTGGGATTATGTAAGTGTGTATTCCTATATTTGTTTGAAATAATATTGAGTATTATTCAATACCATAAAACGTAGTAAAGCCGCTGGATCGGAAGTATCGGAACTATTAACGCCGATTTACCTATACCTTAAGTTGAAGCTAAAATTCATGATTTTAAAATATTAAATCAAACGCCTTCAAATTAATGAATTTTCAAATCTCGATGACGAATTTCCATTTCAAAATGACGAATTTCAAAATCATTTTTACGAAAAATCTGACAAATATATCATTTTTACGAAAAGCCATGTCGAATGGGCAAATATCAAAGACATGATGGCGTATCTGCATTTCTTACTGAGGAGATTTCATGTCAAATTGACAGTTGGCAAAAATTTGCAAAATTTCAAAAGCTGTTGACGAATTTCCCAATTACATTAACGATTTACATTTGAAATTGACGGAATTCAATGTGAAATTGATGAATCTTCAAATCATGTTGACGAATTTCAAATTGATGAATTTCCATTTCTAATTGAGGAATTTCCATGTCAAAATAACGAATTTTCGAATCATTTTGACGAATTTATGGATCAAGTCAACGCGGTTTTCCATTTCAAAGTAATGTAACAAATCCTTTCGATATTTATGTTTAATATGGGTCCACTATTGTGCGTGTGCGCAAAATAGGGAAAAAGTGACTTAAACAATTTTAAAAATTAATTAACTAGAGTCGTATAGCTGCAAAGTCTGCAGATAGCAGGAGGCGAGTATAGAAAGTCTCTTGTTGTAGTAACGATTAACTCATTGTCGGACACAATGCCAAAATTTGACACGATTTGTATGTCAAATGCTCAAAATTGGACGTCTATAGACGTTCTGTCCGGGAAAGGGTTAAAGTAATTTTTTTGTTCTTGCTATGCAATGCTGGCAACTCTTTTTTTATTACACCGACGGCCGTTGTTCCATGTGCTCATTGTAAGACGGGCCCTGAAGGCGAAAAGGCCCCAAAGGCCGAGAGCCGTGTTTGTTTCAAATATGAATGCTTATTGGTCAAGGGCTCAAAGACGCAGTCAAGCCACAGGATCAGAAGTACCGAACTAATGCCGTCGATTCATGCCTTAACATAGAATTAAAAGTTATGCTTGTTTCGACACAAATACATTTCAAATTGGCGATTTTCCATGTCATGTTAGCGAATTTCCATTTCGAATTGACAAAATTCCATATCAAAGTGTAAGTGACGAATTTCAAAATCATATTCACGAATTTCCCAATCACATTGACGAATTTTAAATTTACTATAAACCCCATTTCAAATTAATGAATATCCAAATCACTTTGACGAATCTCTTTATTAACAAATTTCCCGATTAAATTCACGCATTTCCAAATCATGTTAAGGGATTGTCATTTTAGTATGATTTGATGTATATCATGTTGACGAATTCCCATATTTACAATGACTAATATCCATGCTGGATTTGCGAATTCTCATATCAAAATAAGGAATTTTCCAATTATCTTGATGAATTTTCAGATCAAATTGACGAATTTCCATTACAAACTGATAAATTTCCAAACTATACATTTAACGCACATTTCATTCAAAACTTGGTCTATAACTAATTGTGAAAATCTTGACTTATCGTTCCATTCTATTCGGAACGATAAGTCAAGATTTTCACAATTAGTTAAAACTCGCACCCACGAAATTGGGAACCAGAATTAATACAGTAATTGGTCCTAAATTTCCGTTACAAATTGGCGAATGTGAAAAAAAAACATGTCAAATTTCCATTTCAAATTGACACTATTTTATTCTAGATCCACGAGATTCCATCATGCCGAATGAACGAATTTCAAAATTATGTTGACGAATTTCTATTTTAAATTGATAAATTTCCATTTCTAAATTGCGAATGTTCGTGTGTAATTAGCTCATTTTACAAATAATTCTGACGAATTTCTATTTAATTTAATTTAATTAGTCTAGAAATTGATGAATGTCGGTACACAGACAATGCCGCCCAAAATAAGAAAAATTAAAGTAAATCTAATAAAAATCAAGTGGCTACAGCTAAAGAAAAAAGTGATTAGAAAGTTCCTTGTTGTGTATGATTCAACAGATTTTCCTTTGCACTGAGGCAAAAATACAGCTGCGTGAGGATTGCTTACTAAAATTTGATTTGAGACTTATAATTTCGTTTTGAAAAATATTAGAAATGAAAACTCGCGATTTAGGAACCGATAATAGGAATTCAACTCAGCGAACAGCGCCCTATATGGATATCAAATATAAATCGAAAATTCGACTGTATAAAAGAAGGGCCTCGCCTACAATTCGAACACAAGAAATTGGAAAAACGGCTGGCCACTGCTCTGACCTGTAGCGCAACCAGGATCTTGTCCTGGAGGGGGCTAAGGCCATCTATATTACTGGTTCAAGTCAAGGTGCCATTTCAAGTAATGGAACAGCTATACGGCGGCGGTGTTTTAAGCTCCCATTGTAACCGCGCTTTTCTATTAAACCGAAACGTTAAGACAAGGTTTCACAAGTAAGGTCAATTGGACCAACTGGTTATTGTAAAGCAAATGTCGCGCCGCAATTAGGGAATCATTTGTGAATGCCCGCACTACACGAAAAAACTAGGAATTAAGACACAAACAGAATCCGGACCAACGTTTAACTAACGTCAATTTAATAATCTAATGGCTCCAGAGAATTTAATTTAGTGCGCTGACAGGACTCTGTCTGCAAATAAGTAATTATGATATTGGAGGCGAATTGCTGCGATAGCGGCTGATTATGCTACAGTAAGACATCGGAGGACATAAGGATAGCCACCTATTTTTTTTTTCTAGAAAATGTTTGCACAACAACTTGGCCTAAAAAAAACTTTTACAAAATGTTGTACAGAAATATTTTGTATCGATCGCTCCTTCCTTTTATATAAATCATGTAGGTACTCCCTGTCACCAGAATGAGTTTAACATTCTTCTACAATTTTAATTGTAATGAAAAATTTATTCGGTGTAGTTTTGTGTTGCCTCGATAGCAGAACCCAAATGGAAAAACCCAAAATTGTAGTGAAACCGATATATTTCGGGCTATCAACAGCCCATCTTCAGGGTTTAGTTTTCTATAAAACGATACAAAATTTGTTGATAGCCCGAAATATATCGGTTTCACTACAATTTTGGGTTTTTTCATTTGGGTTCTGCTATCGAGGCAACACAAAGCTACACCGAAGAATAGCAACGTTCCCGGCAAAACAAAACCATTCATTCATCAAGAAAAATTTATGTCTCACACAAATTTAGCGCAGGCCACCGAAGCTGCGGTGAATAATTTATGGTAAAAGAAAAATTAACATTTTCATAAAATCTGCAGCGAAATGCATTGATTCATGTTTCATTCTGCAATTTTTCCTATCTCAATTTCTGGGCCTGAGAAGCGCTTTAGCCCCCTTAGCCCCTCCCGTGGTTGCGCCACTGGCTCTGACTGACACAAAAATACAGTTGTGAGGACGGCAGAACTATAATTTCGTTTTGAAATAATTTGAAACAAAGTAGGTACAACTAACCAAGCCGTTAATTTCATATTTGAAAAATCCATCCAAAAAAGCGTCAAAAGTTTTGACATCGACTTTTTTTTTGTCATGGATATTTAACTGTTTTCACAAAAGAAAAAACGAGGCAAAGATGGTTAAGACATTTTTTCAAGTTCTAATGAAACTCATTAATTCATTGCCGGACACAACGCCAAAATTTGACACGATTTTTATGTCAAATGCTCAAAATTGGACGTCTATAGACGCTCTGTCCGGGAAAGGGTTAATAACGAAAGCCAATTTTGACAGCCAAGGAAATAAATTTCAAGTTCCCAGATTTTTTTTTGTCGAGCTCTGCAGTTAGTATCTTCCCCATAGATATTTAAGTATTTCAACAAAAGCGCATTTACGAAAATAGTCTCTAGACGTTTTAGATTTTTTTCAGTTTGAGGATTATTTTGGGGAGGGAGGGGTGGGCTTCCTGTTAGGCGTATTTAGATTTGGAAATAATGTGAATAATACGAAATTATTAAAAATTAATGTCGAGAGATGAGCCCACATAGTCAATTTTTTTTATTAAATCCGAAAAATCTAAAAACAAAGGTGCCATACCTAAATGTCAAATTATTTCAAAACATCGTTTAGTACATATCAATTACGATACACTGTACAAATAACATAATTGCATGTGTCATTTGATTGGAAAATTACAAACCATTTCTCTACAATTATTCAACAAAGTTTGTGAATTAAAAATTCAAATTAGGTACGAATTCTGTTAAAACCTGAATTCGGAAATACATATAGACTGGTGCCCATTTTATTTCCCCAACACAAAGCATACAAATTGATCTGATTCATAATTGAAAAGCCAATGTCAACTGTAAATTGCGAAAATTATAGATAATTTTCAATTGAATGATTTTTTACTATTTTCATATAGAAATGAAATAATATGGGAGGGCCAATTATCCGAATCAGATATGAAGCGACCTGTATACCTATACGGCACGTTCAAACACCCCTAAAGTCCAATTGCATTAAATAATCAAAACTAAACTGTCACTTTTCGAACCAAATAGAGAGTTCTATGTCATATTCTCTATATATGCCTGTGATGCGATATCATAAATTGCTCAATTGCTGTTAAATAACCGTTCTACCTGTCGTGTTGCGCGTCTTCCGCACGACTTTTGCATAATAAAATTCTCATACCGCATTCGCAATAACACAGAAGCCTCTACCATATGCGAAACAACATCTCTACACCTATACACAACCCATTTGAACCGATTATTATTTTCAATATTTAATTATATTTATGCTTTGGTTCTCACCACGACTTGCATTTTCATTCAAAATTATCCTCCTGGATGTGACTCGTGCCTCATGCTATTCTCGTATAGCTAAAATAATAATTACCCCCATAACAACAACCGAGAGCCTAATGATTGTCCAACAACCCTATATAGAATGCACCGTAAATAGTCGTTGAGGTTAGAAGCTAATGGGGTTTCTCTATTCTAGCGTAAGCTATAAACATAAATCCTTTTGCCATAACTAGGAAGTAATTTCGTATGTCCTTTGGCTGGACTTTAACGCTTTCGGTATACTACAGTTGTGTAAAAACAACAACCAAGTCAAGTTCTATAGCCGTTACGAATCACCTAGCGCGCCGGCCGGGGTTGTATCGGTAAAAAATTACACAAATTTCACCCTAGTGCCGCGATATTACTCAATTATACATGAAGTTGGCGTGCAAAAAAAATTGCGTGCTGCGGTAATTTTCTGCTACCGCGTCTATTTTTCCTCGGAACGTCCGTCAAGCCACCCCTTTTCGTTCTACGCGGCGAAAGAAAACGACAAAATTGCAAGAACTATATGGATGGGCATGGGGTTGTAAAAAATTCTCTAAAGTGGAATTGATTGCCTTCAATTGATTTTTTATTGATTCTTTTAAAAAATTTAGAAGAAACTGTGTCTCCGGGTGAGGCGAACGTTAAATTGATAGAAAAACGCTCATATCGTTAAAATGTTGATTGAAATTCCATTGGGGACAACTCAATAGTTTTTAACAATTGAATAAATTTTCTATAAGTTATATTTCGACTCACCTGAACTTGGACGATCGCTATAGCGAGTGCAATACACCCATGCCGGCCACAATTGCCCATCACTATCTTTCGTACTGCCCGTTTCCGATCGTGTATCATCCGAAGATTCCATACCGGAATCGCGTCCGTTCAATGAATTTCCATTTTGTTGCCCGGATGGTTGCGGACTGAGTGCCGCTGAACCGCCAACGGACGGAACTCGACATCCTGATGCAGGTGAGGCCGAGGTTGACGAGGACGAAACCGACGATGCGGACGAGAGCGACGATGAGGGTGGCGGACTGGCAAGACAATGTGATTGGGGCGCAGGAGATTGTCCGATTTGTGAGACGGTCTTGCAAAGACTACCCAACGGTGGCATTTTCATTTCCGTATGATGATTCATCCGAACGCCCGCACTGTTACGTCGACTGTTCAGGATCTCTTCGTGAATTCGCGGATATGTGGCCGGGTTGAAGCAATTGAGGAAATTGGCACGTTCAAGCATCAACGAATTGGCCATAACGGCAGCCTGCGGGGGTGGTGGCGGTGGTCGACTGTAATCGATCACTTCAGGTATCAGTCGTGTAAAGGCGGATTTTTCGATAACAGCTGGCGGCGGTGGTGAAGGACTACTACGTCGTGGAATTTCGTACGGACGAAAAATCGAAGTGTGTGTTCGTTTTTCCGTTGAGTTCATTTTTTTCATTTTTCCAAAACGATCGCTCAGGATATTTGTGATGGAGAAACTGATGCAGGGTAGTGGCGGTGGTGGTTGATCGTCCACACAAATTTGTTCCTGATCGTCCATTATCACAGAATCATTCTCATCCTCCACCTTAATCACCACCTCATCATCCTCGTCGCTGTTTGGACTTTGTGCGGCAAAGCGGTGATCATCATTTCGTACCGGGGGCGACATCTTTTGACTAAACGCTGAAATCAAGTGAGTCTGACCGTCTGTTGTGAGATGCGTTGAACTGTGCAGCGGACTGTGTAGTCGATGCGAATGCAGACTCATGTCGAGAATTGCTGGTGAAGCGGTGCTTTGTGGTGAATGGGGAGCTCCTGGCGGACTTGGGGCACTCTGCGGACTGACGCGATCTTCCAAAGCCATAATTCGATAAACACTCTGGCACTAGAACAATGCACTTAGTCTGCGACACTATCCTTTCCGAAGGAAGCGAAGTCCAAATTCTCAATTCACTATGTTCGTCACAATATCGTTAAATTAAATCATCATCCCGTCAAACACGATTACCATAGTTTCAATTTAACGAAAAAACACTTGAAAATCCACTCACAACGGTCAATTGCAATAATTAAGACACCGCGGACGACCACGACGTGTGTGTGTGTCGCTGACACTTCAATAATCCGAAATGACTAAATTTGAATCTTCAATCTTTTGCACAAGAAACGTCGAACACTCAACTCCACGACGAGACAACAAAATACAAAAAAACACCAACAACAAACACGTGTGCACACAGAAAATATACAAAAAACTATCTTGGCTCTTGGACTTGAACTCTCTATCTACTCGACGGCGTGTGTGTCACCCAGTCAGATGTCATCTGAAATCTGACAGACGTTTGAGTGAGAACTCGACGAGAATGACTGGATTTCGACGACGACTGACTATGGTATTGGGTCGGACCAGATCATGTCCAAGCCCAGCCGGGCCACACACGTTGGTATGCACCTCCCAATCCCACCCGAACTGAATCACGACCCAATCTTAAGACAGCATCATCATCATCACCATCCATACGTCTTCCACCAACCTGACACCACATCCGTTGTATCTTCATTAGCCCGACCAGTTCCAGTTCGTATCCCTATTCCATTGTCCGACGAAGCCTGCACAATAAGCGACACGGGATTAAGCTATACATACCAGGCCAATGTACGGTGTGTGTACACATCACCCACACAATATAGCCACAAGAAGGCGTGGCTTCCAGCCGTAGGACCACCTCTTCGGCGATCTGGTTTAAGGAAAAAGATACACAACTCAATTTAGATGTCAGCCAGGGCGTTACGAAACAAGCTGGAATGTTTGTTTAAAATAGAAACTTGTTTTCCATTCAATTGTATGCAATAATTGTTATGTGTGCCATCTCGTTCACGCACAGGCGAATTAGACGGTGTCGTAGATTTGTTTGTATCTTTTTTGTTCTATTCTGCCGGGAACTATTCTATCTCCGTCTACGAACTTTATTGACTTGTATCTTTTAGTTTGTTTCCTTTTCCTTCTAACGTTCGTTGGAGGAGTATGATTCTTGGTACATATTTTCTTTGCCGCGGAACTGAACAAACATATCTTGAACGGAGTGAAAGTGTAGATAGATACGTTCTGAGATGATTGCGCGGCGCGTAGGTATCCGTTTGTGTAGATACTTATGTATGGTGGATCTGGATGGGTTATGTAAAATGTACGCGAGATTTAATTTGGAATGAGTTGGTATCCCGATGGATGCGATTGAATGGATGTGGCTGGAAATTGCTGATTGCTCTTGTTCATGAGGGGGACGTGTGGTGAAGAGATACTTGACATTCTTATATTAGTTTATCTTGGGTGACGGCAACGCGGTAGAGAAATCAGACACAGGAGTATTTCGTAGACGACAACTTTATTTAATGCTGAGATAATCAGTTGTGGAGTTGGGTGCAGTTAAAATGTGTTGAAACTATTTTAACGAAATAACCAAAATTTTGCTTGAAATTCTTATTACATACATCCTTTCATTTAACAACTAATGTATCTTTCATGAACCGTTTACTGGTACTAGAATTAAAAATGGTTTACCCTATGTTTATGTTTCCAATTCCTTAACTGAGTGAATAAAATCATTTTTTAGGGTTTTTTAGATTTTACAAAAAAACCCTTATGAAATCGATTTTGTCCGTCCGTCTGTCCGTCCGTCTGTTCATTAAATAACTCGCGAACGGCTTAACCGATCGTCATGAAATTTGGTAGGAATGTGTAGAATGGTAACAGTCTTTGGCACGAAATACTTAAAAGTTGGTAGGAAAAAAAGAACAGGGTGTCCCGGGCATTTGAAAATTTGTTCACTAAATAACTCGCGAACGGCTTAACGGATCGTCATGAAATTTGGTAGGAATGTGTAGAATGGTAACAGTCTTTGGCATGAAATATGTACCTACTTAAAAATTGGTACGGCCAAGATAAAAGGGTGTCCCGGACATTTACAAATTTGTTCACTAACCGATCGTTAAGAAATTTGGTAGGAATGTGTAGAATCGTAACAGTCTTTAGCACGAAATACTTAGACGTTGGTAGGACAAAGCAAACAGGGTGTCCCGGAGATTTGAAAAAGTCGAATTTTTTAGTTTTTATCAAATCAAAGAACTCGATGGGTACATTTCATATCAGTCGCTTTTTTCCAGTTTGGAGTCATGGTAACGGCGTTACAGCTAATAAATCCAGTTAATATGTGGAGCCACGATACATAGTAAATCTATTTTTGGATTGGTCTAATTAAAACGCCTTTCATTCTGGAACGCGTTTATTTAGACCAATCCAAAAATAGATTTACGAGAAGCATTTCATTAACATTGTGCATAATTCTTATTTATTACCTATAAAATCTATGTGCAAAATTATTCACTATGTATGTATCTAAAATCTAAAAAACACTCGTATTGCGGGCGCAGCCCTCTGTACGCCGGTATTTTTAGTACTTATAAATAGGCACGACCCACAGTGCCAAATTTTTACTCCAAAAATTCTTACAAGTTCCACGGCGTCCCGGCAAATAAAGTCGAATGAGCAAAATAATACCATCGGAAATAGGATGCAATCCTGCCCAACTTTGTTATAAATTTGATTGTGAGATTTCGTTCTGGGGAGGGTTAGCTAGGACTCCCGATGTTATTGTAGAAGCGTATAGAGGAGCACCAGGGTTGAGCAACTAAAAAGACCTGTAGAACCAAGCAAAGCCAGAATTTAAAACGGACATTGATCTCGCAAGTGGAATATGCAGTACAAAGGCCAAAAATAGCACTGAATATAGACGAGCTATAGAGCTACTTAGCTACGGTATAAAAAGCAGAATCGGAGTCTTGCTGAATGTAATCAGAATCACCAGTAAAAGACTAAATACGTTCAGGGGCCATTTTTCGTTATGGTGGAGAAAATCATTCTCGACTATCCTTTCCTAAAATTTAAAAAAAAAAACAGACCGAGGCAAATTTCGGGCGCGGCCGAAATTTGGATACCCTTCGCTCTCCTCGCGCTAAAAGTTTTTTCGGGGATACCTATATGACCTGTGTTTAATCCTCCCTTTTGCGTTCTTCCGTGGCGCCAAAAAAATCAATATTAGAATGAGGTTTTCTTGGAATAATTGAACGGATGAACCAAATTCTATTAATAACTTTATTGGGGGCAGCGGGGGACATGGTCCCTTAGTAAAATTTAACATGGTTTTACATTTTTTCTTGTTTCGATAAAGACACGTTGATGAAAGTTAAAATAGTGTAGCAAAAAAATGTTCCTTAAAATATTCAACATGGGAGAGGGTTTCTATAGCAGCCCCATGACCCCATGGCACCTTTGCATCAATATTTACGTTTGTGTTTCGCCATCAATAGAAATAAATTTGTATGAAGTTTGGTTGAAATTGGTGGACAAATAAAAAAGTTTTTCTTTGAAGAACCTTATTTGGGGCGTTGGGTTTGTATGGCAGCCCCGTGACCCCATGGTTCGATTTCATTCATACATAATGTTCTGTGACATCAATAGAAATAAATTTTCATGAAGTTCGGTGTAAATTAGTGTTCAAATAGAAAAGTTTTTCTTAGAAAAACTAAATTTTAGGAGTTGGGTTTGTATGACAGCCCCATGACCCCACTATTGAATTCCATTTATTTTTACATATGTTTTAGGGGATTATTAGAAATATATTTTCATTAAGTTTGGTTGACATAAGCGCCCAAAAAAAAAGTTTTTCTTAGAAGAACCTAATTTGGGTGGTAAGGTTTGAATGGCAGCCCCATGACCCCATCGTTTGATTCCATCCATATTCACATATTTTTTGTGACACTCACAGGGATCCTTTTATGCTTGGTTAAGATTGGTTCATAAATAAAAAAGTTTTTCTTAGAACTTAGAACTCAAATTGGGGGGCTAGGTTTGTATGGCAGCCCCATAACCCAATGATCCAATTTGGTTGAGTCAAACATACAAACTGCCTGCAACAATAAGAATCACGTGTGCAAAATTTCAGCTTGCTAGCTTCAATACCCGCCGAGTAAAACGCGTCACAACAGACAGACAGACAGGACACACGGAGAAAAAAATGTGCAATGAATTCAACAAAATCATACAATGAAATTCACAACATACAATTTCACTTAATTTGTATAGTGAAAGTTATTAAAATGTAGTGAAATTGATTACAATGTAGTTGTTTTTACTGGTTGTGGCTTATTGTCATAAAAGTCATTGCATCACGGTTAAAAAAAATGGTATAAACTTTATAAATTTTGGTATACATATAGTTCCATAGACTTTCTGTATAAAAATTATACCAAGCTTCTTTATTAATCGAAGTTATCAGTTGAAGCTATACAGTTCATGCTAAAAATACACAATACAATACAATGTAAAAGATCTCTTACAATAGCTGAAATCAGGACCGGATTTAGCCTCTATGGCGCCCCTGGGCAGTAACCAAATAGCCGCCCTCCGCCACTGGTTAAATTGGAAAATAGTGTTATACACATGCTAGGAAAAACGTTAGCTGTGCTGTGGTATGTGAGAAGAAAATTTCATATTTTTACGCGAGTGACCGATGTTATTTTGTTTGCCTGACAATATGGTGCTTTCGAGGAATGGGGCCAGGTGAAGGTCCATGGGGTTCGGACCCTTCCCGAAATTGTTTAAAAAGGCATTGATATTCAGCATCCATTACATCGAATGTAAATTTTCTTCAGAATGTGTTCAGAATGTTTGCTAAATATCTTCCCACTTTCGGAAGTTTTTTTCATTTTTGGCAGTTTTAGAAGTTATAAACGAATAATCTAACCTCGAAAACTAAAATGTTTCATTAGTGTCATGTGAAATGATTTTTTTATGTATCTTCCCCTTTTTTTGTTTCTGAAGGAAAATTACATTTCGAAAATTTAAACTTACAAATTGTGATTTTTTTATTAACCTGTTCACACGACAGAAACATATTACTGAAAATTTTATAGCGAATGCATCATTTCTTATATCCTAATTGTGGAGGTGTCCACCTGAAACCAAATTCTGGCTACATCCCAGTTGCTTCGCGGCTAATTTTAAGATAATAAATTAGTAATAGAAAACTCGAAAATGTGTGCTTGCTTTTACTAACTAGGGACACTGGGCCACACAAGCAGAATGTGTGGGCGGCCTAGAGTTATTTAAAATAGGTTCAGGAATTCCTTGATTGTTACAGGGATCTGAAGCGGAGAAGGTCGAAGCGAAACTAACTCCCGGAGCGAGGAGCGCTTTTTTGCTCGTCGAAGCGGAGTGGATCGACTTGTTTTTGAAAAAACTCGGCCATCGCCGAAATATTTCAAATAAAAACTCTTGAATGGACATTTTAGCCTGATTTATTCTACTTTTAATTACATGTAAGATTTCTACAATATTGAAACGTTTGCGCTAAATTTCGTTAGCCATAATCTTTATTCATATCGTACAAAAGGATACTGTCAGAAGGGAGACATATGGCAAATTTGTTCGAGTGGTAGCAGAGCGATAAAATTAGGCCGCTCCGGATCCCTGATTATTGCACCCAAAAACTCCCCAAGGCTTCCTATTAAAATGGACACTTGCTAGATCTAGATCCCTTCCCTTGTTTAAGTTGACGCCAATGCTTTGCGAAAATACTTTCTACTTCTAGACTCACTGAACTATGTGCCACCAGTATGATACTCGGAATGAATGCTAAAAGAATTTTGCATGAAAGTTAAGTGCCAACTTTTGTAGATGACTAGAATTTTTTGTAGACTTTTTTCAATTTCAGTTAAGTGTTCGATTGGGCGCCCTCGAATATATCTAACTTTAGTAAATTGGAAAGATGAAATTAAAGTTTTTGTCTAATTATGTCAACTGCTCTAAGAATTTCCAAAATGCTACTTTCACAGAGTTGAAAACAAAGGGATACTTTCGAAAATTGCCGCCCCTCAGAATCTGCCGCCCCGGGCAGTTGCCCAGGTTGCCCATATGGGAAATCCGGCCCTGGCTGAAATTAAAATTAAATTGAAAGTATGGCTTCATTTATTAAGTGTAGAAGATCTAGAGTCTAAATTCTCGTTTTATTAATTCTTTAATTTATAATTGTTACCATTCATATTGTTAGTTAGTAAGTTAGTCTATAGGGAAACGTCTAATATTAAAATGTAATTTAAAAACTTTGCCAATAATAATGAAAACATATGCTCCTTACACAAGCTATAGCTTAAATGGGGCTTAAACTCACAAAATACATTTATACATTATTTTGTAAGAACAATATTATATGTGGAATTAATAAATAATAAATAAATAAAATAAATAATCGCGTATAAAATATTTTTATAAGCTAACAATATAAAAATAATCCGAATAAGGTGTAAATAGTATTTATCCAGATATATGATAAAAACTATACATTTTTTTATTCAAAATTAAAAAAAAACGACATTCATTTACATCTGAAGGATAATGTATGCCTGCAGAAAACCCCTTCTGGGGCATACTGTTGCAGGCACTATACTCGTATATTTCCTATCCGCACATACAGAAATTTTTGACCACGCCGAGATTCGATCTCCGCACCTCTAGATTACTAGCATGCACTTTACGATGATCACTCGACCAAGTGAGCCACAGCGACGTACGGAGTTCACCTTACCAAATGCGAATGCAATTAAATTTTTTTTTAGAAATGTACAATCTTAAGATAAACTTTACCTCACTTTGGTATAACAATTTTCTATCAGTTCAATATTATTAAACAAATTCTCGATTGGTATGCAAGTTGTAATTTATAGTATAAAATCAATAACACGTTTTGATAAAAAGATTCATATAAATGCTGCATAATTTTCATTAGTATTTTTTGATTAATTTTGTAACAGATTCGTATAATTTTTATACAAACATCTCGAATTCAATATTTTAATACAAACCTCGGATGAATTTAATAAAAATTCATATAAACAAAATTTATGCATCGCTTTTGTATACAATTCATACTAAAAAATGTATGCATGAGCTTTATACCATCAGTTGGTATAAAAAATACACCAGAATTTTTAACCGTGTACCATTAAAATATTCTCTACCATGAATGGGACACCCTTTATAATACATAAGACATTTTCCTGGTGAATTTATACACTAGACCCAAAAGTATTATGTGGATTTTACATTTTTTGAGATTAACATTTCTCACTGTTACACAGCAAAAAATCAGGCAGTGTGAACCAAATGTTATCCAAAAAGGTTTAATTCCCGAGTATAACATTTTCCTTTTATTCATTAGGATAAAACACTCAAAATAAAATTCATTTGGATAAATAATAACTTTTATTCTTAATTATATCAGTTTTTGTTTATATGGTGTTAAAATTTACTTAAAATGGAGTTAATTCCGCACGTAATATATGGTGCAAATTACGAACGTCATCCCGTATAGTCTGTGTGGTGTAGTAGGTAGGGCGTTAGTCTTCAAATCATAGGGTCGCTGGATCGAATCCCACTGTAGGCAGGTAATTTATTATGCATTTTTAGAGCGTAAAGAGGTAAATGAAATGTCGCCAACACCTATAGAGAGGTAAATGCTAGTTATACAAAACTCATTTATGAGCTAAATGTTCTGTGAAACTTGTGTTTTATTTTTATCCCAAAAATATCGAGTATTACTCCTTTTGGTGTAATTGGAAGTACACTTTTGTGTTCATCCATTTGGATAAAACAATATTTTATCCAAACGGAGGGACCCTATTCGACAATTTTCGGAGTTAAATTCACACCGGATTTTTTGCTGTGAGTTGTAATAGAGTGCAGGTGGAGTAATAAAAGTTAGTGCGGATGTTACCGAAAATGAGGTTCTTCCATCCGATGACGCTTCCCATGCTCCTGTAAACATTTCTCAAAAGGGCATGCCTGTAACTTCTTTCTAAATTGCCTCAGGGAAATAAAAGTTGGTTAAGTACCTAGGGGGATCAAAACTAAGGATACCTCTCATACAAAGTGGGCCCGAAACCTGTCAAATTGCAACCTAAAATAGAAAAAAATATATCTGTTCGAACGTCATTATAACAATTAATTATAGTCTTCTAAATGTTTGTTCAAAAGGTCGGACCAAAGTGTATCCTACAAGTGTCGGCAGACCGGGTTTATAGGCAATTTTGTCGCGTGTGCATTTTTAAAAATAGAGTTTAAATATCCTCTTAAAATAAAATGTATCCAATTAATATAGTCAAGTCACAGGTAAGAAGTGAAAATATGAAATTCTCATTCAATTCTCCTATTTAATCTATTAATGTCGTTAAAATTCAAATTGTACTATAAACAATTAAAATAAATTTGTGAGATTTTTTTTTAACGAGCCGTCAAGTTAGGAAAATGGGAAATGCCTAATTTTATCATGTGATACTGGGAAATTCAAACTAGTTTTATTTCTTCTATAAAGGACCAAGTATGGGTTAACGTCTTTTTTAGTAGATTTTATCAAGAAATTTACGTGAAATTTAGAATGAAATGTTTTTTCGCGCTGGAAAATTCCCTATTTCTTTCCACCTATTTCCTTAAATCTGCAGACTAATATAGCGGTGAAATCTAACAACAAAGCGTCAAATATTTCCCGAAAGATATTGGCATTGAAAAATGTAATCAAACTTTCGACTGAATATACGCCATGAAAACATAAAAACTTTTGCCATAGACCAAGGCTTTCGTCTCGTTTCTTAAGTATAACCCAAATTTGTTCCTAAAGTCATATACGAGAAACGTAACCCTATCTAACGTTATTAAATAAGCCGTTTCTAAAGCAATCCCTAATCAAGCTTTCTGCTTTACTATAAAACTATACATGCAGGCAGTGGCGCAACCAGGATCTTGTCCTGGAGGGGGCTATGACCATTAGTGGAAATTTGAGTTTCCCTCCGCAAGTTGGATTATTGGACTATATTTTCCCGGGATGACGCTATACAGTGGTGTTTTGCTCCCATCGCAAAATGCCTATTTTTGATGTATTTTTTTTTCATAGCTTAGAGTAGTTTAAATGTGTAGTGGCATATTATTTTTAGTAAGCACGTTGTGCCAACCGTCGTATGAGCTTTCAATTTGAACAAAGCAAATTTTTGTTGTACGGAGTATGCGGTCATGTCTTAGGACTGTTGTCGTTATCTTACTACGACACACTGCGAGTAACGTTAAGGGGGCTTTGAAACAAGGCCCACCGCAATTAGAGCATAATTTGTGAATGCCCGGTGTAACAAGAGAAAAACAGGAATTTAGGGACACAAAAAATCTGGACCGACGATCGGTTAATGTCGTTTCAATACGGCTCCAGGGAAGCTTATCTTCTCATTTGAAATATACCTAAAGTGGTAGCACGGACTCCATTTCGCAAAAAAAACTAATTGACTGAGGATGTTAATTGCTGCAATGGCGGCTCGTTATGTTATGGATATAAGATCTAAAACTTTTGTATTTCATTTCATTTTTTACTGGATTTATATTTGTACAACAATAATTAGGATTCAAATATTTAACGAAATGATGCGGAAACAAATATGTTTTATCGATCACTTATTCTTATTATGTTAATTACGTAGAACAAAAAAATTCTTATTCCAAGAACAAAAATTCACACTTTTCTAAAAATATTCAAGGAAACGCATTGCTTTATATTTCGTTGTAATTTTTTCGTTGCCAATTTCTGGGTCTGGGAGGGGCTTTAGCCCCCTTAGCCCCTCCCGTGGTTGCGCCACTGCATGCAGGTACAACGTAAATGTTTAAATCAATTAAAATAGTAGAAAATGGAAATATATTTCTCCTACAACATAATTTACTATTCGCATCTTCTTCACTTAATATAAACACACTTAAGTCATCTAGTGATAGATATCAATTAAGACTCTATTCCAAAGCAGCAAGATCGTTGATATCCAATAGAGGTCTCTATGCTTTTCGGTTTGATGATGATGACTTCGACGACGACGACGACGATCCTAAAGGTAAAACATACATAAGTGTCTATACTTCAAGCAACGTATCTCGGACTTTTTATTCATCAACATTCCAAGCATATTGTTATGTACCGAGAACTATGTGTGTATAGTATACATATCTGTGAATAGAACTTAAAACTAAATTCATGGGGCAATCATTTTAGGTAATCTTTTGCCTGCCAGCTTTAAATGGATAAATTTAAAAAAAAAACTCACGAATTCGATAACATATACCTACACAGCAGCCCATACACTAGCCGTAAAGGCATATGTAGCAAAAGATTGGTGCTCTCTTGCTTTATAAAGACAGTGCTAGCACCAAACAAAAAGAATGGCGTTGGAGAGGTGAAGACAACGTAAAATCAAAAGCAATATACTTTGTGAATATATCGCAGGTAAAGGCTTTGAACTAATGAACCAACCTAATTAACACAAAATAGTTATCTGTGAATTCCATTTCGATCTAATCCGAACGTTTTAAACTTCTCACTGCGGGTTACCTATAGGAAGGTAGGTAATTGACGGGATGGCGAACGATGGGAAGACTGAAGACATTTATGTATCCATTTTCCGAACCAGATATCGACACGGTTGGTATGTTGAGTTCTCCATTTTGGAGGCGAAGCATTTCGACAGAGCATAATATTAACTCAGATGACAGGATTTAAGACGATGTTGTTTATACTTTTGGGTATATTTTGGAAAGTATTATATTCGTACATATAAGTATTTACTTAAAGATATATATAGCTAAGAAAACTAGACTTAAAATGGAGTGACAGTGGCAGGCATAAGGTATTGACTGTGTCTTAAGCTAATAAATAATTTCCTGCAAGTTCCTTTTGGGCGATCATCGTTATAAGCTAGCAGATTGATACTCATACATATTTGTCTAGCTTTTAATAAACTCCGTTTGTATTTTTTCACTCTTTTAAAGGTTGTCCTTACAAACTCTTATTCAAATTATTTAATTTTTCGTTGTTTTTTTTTTTTAATTTAATAATTCTTCAAAACAAATTTAATTTCATCCCCCACACTCGTGTCCCATCCACATTTTCTGCAAGACACTCCAGGAAGTGTTAGCTACGGGCCTTTTAGTTTTTTTGATTTTTTTTGGGTTTTGCGGGTTAGTTAAGAAAAAATGGTGGAAAACCATAAGAAATATTTTTAGTCAGTTTATTTTGTCTGATCATGCTGATATTAAGGGACCTATTTGAGTAGAGTTCACAAAATTATAGGTAGCAATGGTCGTGTTTATTTGTAAAAAACTCTTAAGGTCGAATCACACGGTACAGTAACATTTACCGGATTCCTTTATTATGCATTTTGTTAAATATATTCTTTTGTATCAAACGCAGACGTGCATTGTTGAAAGCGTCTCCAGTGGCGTAGATAGCTTTTCGGAGGGGGAGGGGATCTTTGGCAGTGGCGTAACGTTTCTAAAATATCTTGTGTGCGAGATCGAAATGGGGGCCCCCACAAAGTGTAATTGATAATTAAATAAAATTGTTGAGACCACTATTTTTGCCGATTAGTACACGCTGTTGTAAATATGGAAAAATATTGAAGTTACAAGTAACTCCAGGACTATATTTAAAGGGACTAACACTTCTTCTTCTTCTTCCTTGCCTCGTTCTTTATACCGCTCCATGGCGTCACGTCGCTCGACCTGCTATGTAGGCACATCGCCCGTTCCGGCGGTAACGTCCCAGCATATTTCTACTGGCAGCTTTATTTTGGATCGTGTCATCGCCGAGACCAATGCGTTGTTGTTGCTTTTTCATTTCACACATCCATGTGTTCTTCGGTCTGCCTCTGGCCTTGGGTCCATCAAGCGGAACTTCCTTTGATATCGCTTTCTTTGTGGGGTTATCAGGCGGACGCCTTTGAACATGGCAATACCAATCCATTTGTAGGTCTTCGAGTTTCGAGGTGATTGGTTGTTCTATAGACAAGCTACCTCGGATGTAGGTACTTTTGATATGGCCCCTTTTGGTTACACCAAGTCACCAACTGACATGCGAGGATTTACTCTATCGACATAATATACTAAAACCTCACGATTCAGTCGAGTAAGCGGGTCGAAATTATTTGTTTTTTAGTTCAAATCCAGGGTTTGTTTGTAGGCGGTTATTAGGGTCTGTGTAAAAATTAGATTTACACTTGACAAATTTAGGTTTATTATGAAATCTCGAATCATGTTCAGACTATCGTCTTAACTTTTTACACAACTTCACAGTAGAGTAGAATCCGTTTAAAGGTACATTCCAAATATTTGATGCATGACTAAAACTGTTTTTTTGCAACATAGGCGAAATTAACCACATTTTACCAAGCTTTCTTATAGATTTAGTCAGGGATTTTATTTTAAAACGCCTTATTGACCCGGTGAATTTTTTTCTGTTAATTGGATTTTACCTTTTGTATCAAAGCTGTTAATGGGTGAAGTCATTTCTTCTGTTCACTTTATTCAGATTACAAACACATTTTATGAAATTGTCTTAATTTTTTATTTTGAATAATTACTTAGAAATATATTGTATCAATATTTAGGGAGAATAGGAGCAGACAGGGCAAGGCACCACGCCACAAATGACAAAAACAAAAATTAAATTTATATTTGCATTTAACTCAATACCATACCTATGAGAATATTTTGTAGAACAGTCAATAGATAAGCCCTCGCCATTTAAAAAAAAAATTAGGTTTGTTCTGCTATCCGTTCTCACAAGAAGAACTTCTGTGTTACAAATATTTTCCTATATGGCAGCTGCTACTGATTTGTCGCTGGTGTCGACAAGAAGAAGATGTAATTCCTCTTTCGAGAGCTGATAGCGTAATGTTCCCTAAGGTCATCCCTGGTAACGAAAATGCAGTTCTTCAGCTAAACAAGAAGATGTTCCTTGAAGTTCTCATATCAAACTGCTTCGAAGTAGAAAAAATTTTTCATTTAAGAGCACTTCTAACTTGTTCATCTGTTTTAAATCTAGCTTCAATGTGTCTATGAATAAGAAATCTAGTATTTTTTTTTAATCACAGTCCAAAATTGTCCACTCCTCTTCACTACGTTAGGGGGCCCCTGTGGGTTGGGGGCCCGTGTGCGACCGAACACATGGAACACCGTACGTTACGCCACTGATCTTTGGTCTGGATTTTTGCTCAGCACAGGAGAAATGTATTAAAATCAGCGGTTCTAAATAAGGAATTTAAGGAATAGTAAACACCATCTTGTTTTTATGCTTTTCTAAGTAATAAAAATTTAGTTTTGAAAGTGTTTCGACTCTGCTTATTTAGCTGAGATTCTGGAGAAGTTGACACCGCTAAGCAAATATTGTTTGTTCGACCAAACCAGACCGTGGCACTAAAGATCAGATGCAGAGTTTTCATAATTCCCGCACCTTAATGTTCGTATACCTATACTTGATCGAAGCTGGACTAGAGAGTCCTGAATAATACGGGAATGCTTTATCTCATCAGGCGACAACGCATGTTAGGAGGAGTTCATAGAATCATCTAAGGACTATAAGTACGCACCTTGAAAGTTCGATCCTGATTACTGAAAGGTTGTGGAGTGAAATTAAAATTGAAGGTTCGTCTTTAATTACGACCGTAAATGTTAAGAATCGCCTCTGCACTAGTGATGAATACGGTAATACTCTGAAGAGCGAAGAGGCTGGACGTAAATATGTTGAGGCCGTCTCTGTGATTTTATACTGAAAGATGATCCGGCGGATGAGTGAACGAAATGCTCGTGGTTTTATTCGATAATAACTGCATACCGGGTAGCATAATGCAGTATTGTGCAAGCAAGTTAGACAAGCATGTGCAGTAATGCCGCTCAATTAGATCAATATTGTACCACTAGATATCAGTGTTCTCACTTTACTGCAATCGCAGTAGATCTGCTGGGATTCTTACGAAATGTTGTCATCTACTGCACCACTGCATTTCTGTTCGAATCTACTGGGATTTGGGCAACAGCCAGTGAAAGGAAAGTTTTCGATCAGTTTTGCTCACATACAAAGAGGTAATTTGCTTCATTTGTATTTTTCTGCAAAGTTTGAAATATTAGGGGGTTCCCATCTCCGCGGAGAGACGAAAGAAACACTGAATAACGAGAATATGAATCCCAGTTCAGGAATTATATGACGCTTCTCAGTCATAGAGGGCTAAGAAGGTGTAAAATTTCCTATTGCGTGTATGATACACTGTGCGGAGTGTACCCAACCCAACGCAAAAGATCGGTCCAATATCGGTAAATTGGATTACCTAAACCACATTACTAACAGTTGACTGACTATGAACACATAACAAAAATTAAAGTCCCCCATTGGCTATGTTCCTCTCAGTTAATTTGCCGATCTTTGCGGTGCAAACTACGATCAGTGGTTGCGGCCGAAGAAGCACACACTTTGGTCACTCTCCACATCCTCGATTCTATTAATGAGGAAGAGTATCATCGGCGACGCTAAAAAATAAAAAAGCAGCTACTAAGTTAAAATTCCAATTGGACGAAAGTGACAATTCCATTAAGTTATTTTGAATTAATAAATTGAGTCATCATTTTTTTTTCTCATAAAAATTATATTTAATTAAACGCTAAATTCAACATTTTTGCACACAAAAAAACTTAATACCAGAGGTATGGAATTTGTTTTAGATCCACTGTGTAAAATAAGCAAACACTACGATTTTTTCTTTCCGTCTACTTCGGTTTTATTTTTTTAAGTGAGAACCTTTCTAGATATCCCACAATACTGATTTTCGCTATAGTGCAATTTTCTTAGTAAATCTGAGATCTCTTCTTGTGGCAGTCGCACTATCTGAAAAACACCGCTTGAAGAAAACCAAATCTAATGTATGCGCTGTATACGCTTGGAATTGACGAAATTTTAGCCAAGGCGGTAACAGTTGTTCAATTGAAAATACTATGCAAAAAGGGTTAACTCCGAAATCCCCGTGTGGGTGTCGTTTTGATAGATATTGCTACGAAATGCAGGTACCAAAATAATAGCAAAGAACTAAATTTATATGAAAAACATGTGATCAGGGGGAGGATCAATCCCCTTGTTCCCCCCTTATCTACGCGACTGAGCGTCCCTACTTTGGCAAGAAAGGTGTTCCGACTTTCTTTCAAGTTTGCAGACGGTATGACTTTTTGTCGGAAAGTGCGTTTCAGTGTATAGGACCTATTGCATTTGTTTGGCATTTGAAACAATTCGAATGATTTTTTTGTTATATGCCAAACACGTATAGATTGTGTGCGCACATAGCCACTCTGCAATAACGCATGCATTGCATTTCCATAGTTTCACTTACGACATAAACGCAAGCAAGCCGGGCAGTCGCTTGGGGTGCTATATTTTGGGGCGGCTTTTTGGCTAGCACTCGAATACAAAAAAAAACAAGACCTGAGGCTAATTTCGGACGCATCCGAAATTTGGAGACCCTTCACTTTCTTTCGGGCTGGTAGTTTCTTCGGCGACCCTATGACTTGTGTTCCGATGCCGTCCGTTCCTAAATAATTTTTGTAGCATGATTTATGACTATGCGATTTCTGCATATGCGGCAGCTTCATAAAGCTATACTATCTGATTCCTTCAGTGTTTACACGACGTCGATAAAAACAACATTTGTATGAGGTTTGGTTCGAATTGGTGCACAAAATAAAGTTTTTCTTAGAAGAACCTAATTTAGGGACCTAGGTTTAAAAACAATTTTCTTGCCGTTCCGTTCCATTCCGCCCCGAAATTATTGATTGTATGATTGTATGATTGAAAGTCCACTATGTTGTCTGAAATTGTTTTAAATTTAAAAACATCTTATTACCTTCGCTTTTGTCCCGTTCCATTTCGATCTGTAAAGGTATTTACTACTACCCTTTAGGAAAATGTTCATGCCGTTCCGTGCCGTACTGTGCCGCGCCGTTCCACTCGTCCCGAAATCGTAAAAGCGTATCATTTGTTTTAAATTTAAAAACGTCCTTTTTGCTTTTGACCCGTTTCATTTCGTTCTGTGAGGGTATTTTTCACTATGCATAAAGAAATTATCTGCGTTCACATACGCTGACTTAAGACCCATAATTTAGGCCGTAAAAAAATATGACTATATATGTACAAAAATCGAATAAATAAACGAGACCGAGGCTAATTTCGGGCGCGGCCGAAATCTGGATACCCTTGACTCTCCCCACTCTAAACGTTTTTTTTTTCGGGCGTACTCCGACTTGTGTTTAATCCTCCCCCCTCTATTCTTTTCCTTCCGTTTTCACATACGTGACGTCGATAAAACAGTATTTGACTGGAATAATTAGATAATTTTAAAAAAAAATCTTGGAAAACTTTATTGGGGGGGGGGGGGGGAGCGTGGGCATCGTCCCATAGTACGATCCATTTGATTTTACATTTTTTGTTGTTTAAGTCTTTATTGATATACACTGCGCGACAAATGCTTGGGTTCACCCATATTTCCTTCCTGGACACGGTAAAATAAAATCTTACCGGTTCAAGAAATGTTATTTTCGAAACTATTAAATATCACAAAGAAAATGGATGGACTGAAACTGCACAGGACATTTTCCTGAAATTACAGTAATTTATTTCATTCAAAGAGTCAATTTTCAGTGCGACAATTGCTTAGGTTCAGGGACGATTTTACCGTCTTACATAATGTTTTCGCTGAAAAAAAATTCAGAAAAGTATAAAAGAAGATAAATACAAAAAAATAAGAGAATTGTTTCTGTCATTTAATAGTGTGCATTTCCGCAATTTTTGTTTTTAATTTCATAAAGCCTTCGAGGCAGGGAATCGTATAATGAATGCAGCACGGATACATTTAACCACCCTCGCTGTATGAATTGGGCAAGATCATGTTGCAATACCCGAGGATCGCCTTCGTACATGACATTTATCTTAGAGATTTCCTCTTCTAAGAGCTGTTTATTAGACGAACCCGTTTGGCGACCTCGTAGGATGACCAAGCCGATAGTTCCATGATATGATATGGCTCCCCATACCATAACGGATCCCATTCGGGAGGGATAGCGTGACAGGTACATAGGTTCCTTCCTAATATCATGATAACAGTAGGAGGATCCATCTGGATCGTCCACACAAAACCGTTTTTCATTCGTAAATATTACCAGCCTCCATTGGATGTCCAGTTAATGAATCTTGAGGCGAATTCCAGGCGCTGTAGGCGATGTTGCGGAGTTAGGGCTGGTTTTTTCTTTAACCGTAAACGTTTCATTCAAGAAGAAGATCTAAGAACTCGTTGGATGGTCCCAGCGCCCGCTCTAAGGGGGAGCGAGCCGGGCGGTCGCCCGGGGCGCCAAATTCTAGGGGCGGCTTTTTGGTAATCACTCGAATAAAAAAAAATGAGTGAACAAAATTTAACATCAACATCAATTTAGTAGAAAGCAAAACGGAGAAACCACAGATGAAATAAAATGAGTTGAAACAATATGCCGCAAGGTAGGAAACAAACTGGCACCCAAGCATTTTGCAATCGTTATACCCAATTTTATTAGAGACGGCAGATTAAGGTTTTTTTTATGTAATTATAAAAACCTGTTCAACATTTTTTTAATTTATCAACGAAGTCTACAATTGATACGAGGTGCTTAGAAAATATTTCCTAAATGTTCCGCTTATGATGCTAGCACCTATTCCGCTTTCGAAAAGCAAAATGGCAAAATTCGCTTAGTTATATAATAATAAAGTTAGTTCCTTTTCTTCAAAGGATTTTAATTAGACCTGCTTATCCATAATTCCTATTAAAGGGAAGGGCAACCAAATTTTTAAATAAAAGACGACATTATAGCATATAGAGAAATAAGGAATCGTATAAACACTCGAGACATTATAGCATTTTCGATTACAATAATTCAACTTGATTTAACCTGATCTTTACGTGGATGATTTCCTTCAGTTTCAATAGCATTGATTTGGCTATTCCCTGTTGTCTTCAAGTTCCGTTTCCTCTTTCAACATTGAACTTGTGATTAATAGCATCAAGTGAACACAAGAGATGAACTTCTCAATTTGCCCACATTTTTTCATCATTCGTCGTTAGGTATTTGTTGCAACTTGTGTTAAAACGTATAAATTATAGCTTCTTGCAGAAGAAGATCAGGCAATACTAGTGTTAATTATTCAATTTTCAAAATTAAATGCCAAAAAACATTTTACAACTTATTCAGTCGCTCAGAAATTAAAACACGCTTTTCTCAAGTCGTTGGAAGATAAACACCGATAAATTGTAATTCACAATCACAATCACAAAGCAAATTAGAAAAATGTTGAAAGGGAAGACTCGGAAAACTCGATTTTAGTGGGTTGCAATTCCCCATCCTTGCTCGTCGAATTTGACATATTCGACATTGGGATTGGGTTTGAGTAAGATAAGTAGTTACGATGGAGCCACCCCCTGCCAAAGCCGCGATAGTATTCCTCCCTAATATGTTTCCTGACATGCTAATATCGCGATTGGGATAGGTTCCCCGATTTAACAAGCTGTGATTTTATTCTCTAATAATAATTTTAGAGATGAGGCATTTTTGACGTCGGTTAAAACCGCTAAAGAAATCCTTTCGCGAAGAGATCCGGCTAATTTAAGTTTATCTGTTCTGTTTATTTGCGCAGTGTGGGTAGATATTCTATTATCTGAAGTACTGCAGCGTTGGTTCGAATCCCATTGTGACCATGAATTTTGTGTTATCTTTATAAAAATGTGCCTACGGGAGCCGGTTCCAAAATGTAAATCGTTTCGGAGCTACTCGCTGTTATAGGCGACAAAAAGCTGCAAAAATCACAGATCAGTCGAGAATAAATCTGGATTCAGGTCTACAACAACAACTATACAAGTAGGTACATACTATCTCTACTATCAATTTGCACGATATAGTACCTACGGGGCGCCAAATTTAGCTCTTGCCCGGGGCGGCGTAACTGCTAGAGCGGGTGCTGGATGGTCCTCACACTTGCTGATAACCCCAAATTCTACCCAAGCTTACGCGCAGTAAGGGGCGAATTCGAGGCTTCTTTTAACAGATGTCGCCTTGATCACACCCAGAGAAAAACATCCCATAACCTGTTAATGGGACTCCTATTAACTTTTCGCCTCGGCTATTTTAAACAAGTTAATAGTTTTATCCTATTAGTTTAATGAGATTATAAACCATCGAATTTCTAATAGGACGTACATTTTAGACTAATGGGATTATCTAATAAGATTGATTCAGATTTACATTGTTAGTTGCCAATATTTTAAAACGTATGCTTATGCATTATGATTAGAGGTACGGATAATTCGCAAAAAATGAATTCTCATAAAAAATTTCTGAATATTGGAAATTTTGCAAAAATTCAATTCAAATGCAAAAATCAATCTGAGATGGAATTTATTTTCTCTTATCAGTCTTAACTGATTTTTTGAAAGAAAATTAACTTTTTCGTGGAAAAAGTACATGGTTGGATTTTGCATTTATTTTTTAAAACAGCAATTTTCGCTGAAATTCGCAAATATTTCGTAAATTTGAAATAGGTACGAATTCGGGACTTAATTATGATTTTCATATTCATACTCCCGTGTATTTTATATGTACAGTGATGCAAAAAAATATGTCCTGTTATTGAGGTAACGGTATTTTCAAAGGGACATCCTATAAAATTTATAGGAAATAACTATTGTCCCAATAAGAAAAAATTCTTGTTTTAATAGGATGCCCCATTATTAATATAGGATAAACTATAATTTCAATGGGAAAATCATAATAATTTAATGGGATGTCCTTTTATTGAGGGAATAGGATAACATGATTGCATTAATAGGATATCGTATAACATTAATAGTATAATATCACATTGATTTAATAATTCGATCTAATTATTTTAATGATGTTCCATCCCATTGAATTAATGGTATCCTATTAACCCAATAATGGGATTTTCCCATTGACTAAATCTAATGGGATAAAATGGCCAATTCCTATTGGTTTAATGGGATTTTTTTTCTCAGTGCAGTCTAAAGTAAGTGAACGAACCTATACAATTGTCGCAGTGGAAATTGCGATTTTCATTTGAAAAAATTCCGTTAGCTATGCGAGTTGCTTGATAGAATTGCAATATTTATTAAAACAACCGTTAATTGAGAGAGCGTTATTTAAAAATTATTTCCGATCAGAGTACTTAGGAATTATATCATTCTAAAGCAAAATATCCATGAACCTAAGCATTTGTCGCGCAGTGTATATTATTAACCCTTAATTTGCATGGTGAGTCCCACGGACTCCTCCTCAGATTACTTTTATCAATAACTTTTATAATAAGGCGTTTCAGTGCGTTTTAGTACCTTCCTCCAGTAGCGCGGTGGACTTGGACAGAAGACGACGTGTGCTTGCGCTATTTGCTTCGGTGAGTAATAACGGTAGCAGGAGTCCGTGGGACTCCACCATGCACTTTGTGTTATTAAATGAGAGCAATTGTCGATTTTTGTATTGTACATACTCTATCAAGCTTTTTTTAATGTAATAAGCTATTTTCATGGCTTCCAACCGATGTAATATTACCCATATCATTGTTTTGGAGTACAATCCTGCTAGTGTTCCGACACAATGGTTGGAAGAAGTCATTATTTGGATTGCACACTAGTTAGTTACACTCTAAAAAATTTGACTCCAATAATAGGAGGAAACTTTTTTTCCTTCTATTATAGAAGTAAATTTACACCATGATATGAACTAGAGTAATTTTACACTTTACGATGTAAATATTTACTACAAAATTACTTACATAAATAAGTAAACTTACTCTTAGAATTATGTAAATTTAAATCAGAAATAAGCAAATTTGCACTGGAACAAGTGTAAATTTACACCGGCGAATATGTAAATTTACATCTGGGTTTATGTAATTAATTAATAATATTTACGGCAGCCGGTTCTTCGATTTAAATTGTCCTGGAGCTAGCCGTTATTCCAACGGCCAACACCCCCTTCGGTTCAACAGCAAAAAAACGCTATAACAACAGAATAATATGACGCTCACATCAGTGGCGTAGATAAGGGGGGGATCAAGGGGATCAATCCCCCACCCTTCGTTCACACATTTTTTTTATTATTTCTTTAGATACGTGAAACAAAGCAAATGTAAACCTTTAGCTGGATCAGGCGCGCACAGAGGATTTACGGGGCCCGGGGCATATAAATAAAAGTGGCCCCTTTGAGAAAAAGAACATTTGTCCTTGGAAACTCTATAAATGTTGTTCCTGCTACAGGATGCCAGGATGCTGGTACCAGAGAGAGCGGCATTAGGGTCGATAGATAGGGTGCTCGTCTTCGAATCATAGGTTCGCGGGACCGAATCTCATTGTAGGCACAGGTAATTTTCTATGCTTAAACATCACTAACACCTATAGAGGTCAATGCTGCGCTGCGTGAGCATTTTTATCAAAAAAACAAAAAACAATTGATGAAATCAATAATTTTAATAAACGTTACAACAAGAACGCTATTCTCAATGTAAGAATGCAAAGAGTCAAAGTAGCTCTTAGCAAAGTTATTTCAAGTACGATGTTCTTAATTTTAGTAGAAAAACTGTAACGTCAAAATCATGTTTCAAAATACTTGGTTTAAGATCGATCCACACTTTTTAGTCATCAGTCGCAGTCACAGTAATTTCTCATTCAAATTGTCAGATTGTCAGTCAATTAATTAACTTGAAGTGACTGATGACTGGAAAGTGTGGATCGACCTTCAAGAGTGTTTTCGATTGATTTCACTCTACTTTTTTTCTCAGTGCAGGGGGACCACTCAAGAAGTTGGCGGCAGGGTCCAGAGTGAAGTTGTTCCGTCACTGCTTATGGCATTGCAAAAATCGAAATTCTTGTCTCTTCATAAACGTTACTAAGACCGAGTGTGCACTGATCCATAGGAGAACAAAAGTCTAAAACCAAACCAGTAGAAAACGTTGAGAAATTTTGCTAGTTCGAGAGCATAGTTACAGATAAGACTACAATGAGTTAACAACAATCAGAGAGAGACTTGAATAAATATAAGTTTACGGAAACTAAATGAGAAATAGTCATTTAAAGGGGATCCATCGTTTTCAGTTTCTTGGTTAGCACTTTCTCTATAAAACACACATAGTTTGAGGACACTCGGATTTTAAGAGCATACAGATTAACCTTCGGGCGGGCGCAATGCATCTGACAGATTAAGTGACCAGTTTTTGTTACGCAAATCAGCGATATGGAAAGGGAGAGATCGGAAACTCACAGTAGCTTAATCTTAATCGATCAACTACCCAAAGCAGTTTTCAGTTTCTATCTACCATATGTCGAGGGGCGGGAGGGGATGAAATAATCTCTCAGATGCATTGCGCCCGATTGTGTTATTTTTTCTTTTCTATGAAAATTTCCACTCGTTATACTCTTCACATTGCGTAATAATGTTGTGTTGACTTTTAGGCTCACCAAATCGTTCAAAGGTGTGTTTTTAGTAAAATAAGACCACATTTTTTAAGCGGTCGAGTTTTTGGAGGTTTTTTAAAAATTGAAGGGAATGAAAGCGGGATTTTCTTAGAAAATTTAAAATGTGAAGGGTATCAAAATTTCTGAGCCGGTATTTGTTTCTAAAATTTCTTAGAACTGTTTATAAAAGACAATGCAAACATAAATAAGAGTGTAAAATATACAGGAACTTAGTTTCGTCCTATTTTCTGCACTTAATCTGTCAGATGCATTGCGCCCGATCGTGTTAGGATTAGTATTGCGCCCGCCGGAAGGTTAATTAGATAAATTGCGGTAGAGTGTGCTGTTGATTTCAACACCTAAAATATATCAAGATCAGTGCCAATTTTAGATTTAGCAATTTTAATTGAAAAAAGTAGGTGAAGGGAAATCCTATAAAGTCCTAGAAATGCTTTGAATAACGCAAAACAAGATAAATAGAGATTTAAATAAAATTTATCTGACATCAATTTGTGTAATAATTTTGCAGACGTATGCGCTTGCGCACTACGAGACCACTGTCCCTGCGGGGCCCTCTCCAACGCGGGGCCCGGGGCAAATTGCCCCATTCTCTGTGCACGCCTGGCTGGAATTGTTGAACGTGTGTTCATAAAAACGTGAAACCATTTTCAGAACTGCAATAGAAAATTCAGCACTTCCTCAAATTTCAATTGTTACAATTGTAAAATTGAAGCTTATCTACAGCACAGGGCTTCACGTTCATTTACTTTTTCACAATTGATCTGGAGTTTCGCACAGGCAAGCCCTACTGAAGTAATCTACAAGTGCTGCTATAAAAATTATATGTAATTACTGATTGAAAATTTGTTGCTGGGAAATCTGAATGTTCAGTTCAAAATTTTAAAAATAGTGTGGAACACGTAGTGCTCTTCCACAGGAGCGCAATTTTCAATGGGGTAATATACAGTAGATAAGATTGTAAAGATTTATTCAGGAGCGTGAATTTTTGAGCATCCTTTATTATTTGAGTTTATCAACATTCTTTCTTTTTTTTAAGTTAAAATTTGACGAAAGGTTTTATCGTATATAGCAGGGCAAAGCAAGTCTTGACTTTCTCTAGTTGTTCGAAATTTTATTGAATTTAACACGAAGAACTCTCAAAGCTGGAACCAGGTTTTTTTTAAGTAAATCTTTTATAAAAAAAAATTGTAGAAATGTCCAAAATTGAAGGAGATATAGTCTTATGCAGGCAGTAATTCGAATACAAATTAACAAACAAACGAAGTTTCGCGGTACCCTAGGGTTTCGTAATATCTCAGAGTATTCGTGAAGATATAAAAAAATAGAAAAAATTTAGAAAGAGCTTCTGACAACAAAAAGCAAACAATCCATACGAAAAAATGTTTGGAAGTTTTAAAATTCCGAAGCTTAGTCTGCTACACTGTTCCAGAAATGAACACTGTACAATATTTGACCAGAGACTCGACAGATTTTCTTTCACAACTTTCTACTTTATGAAATTGAAAAAAAAAGTATGTCTGCAGTGTTTCTTTGAGGTTTTGGGGATTTAAATTAAGGCGCAAATAAATTAGACGATTAAATTTGTGTTAATCGAAACTTTTCAACGATTTTTTTTAACGAATGTTTAACGGTCCAAATTTTAAGTTCTACTCACAATTTCGGTATCCTTTCTAAACAATTGGCTGATAGATAGGGCATGAAAATTTAATTATATTATTTATTTTAATCCTTGTTTTGGAAAAAAAGCGGCGATGCTAGGTATTCCGTGACTCCAAAAAGTTTGAGAACCACTGATCTATCCGAATATAAAGCTCTGATACTCCAATCACAATAGCAAAAATTTGTACGAAAATTGGAATACTGTGGGTTCACTCACCGTATAGTAAAAAAGCCAAATTATCGATGCAGTGTCACAATTTTCAATATTTTCAGGACGCTTTTTTTGTATGCAAAAATTGCTCTCTATTTTGCAAATAAAAAAATTTGCTCAAAAACACTGCTAATTTGAAGTGTAATAAATGCAGCCATTGTTATTCTAAAGTTCAAATTTGATAACCGTAAAAAATTTAGCAATACTTTGCCAAATGATCCCCTCCCTCTCAGAAAAGCTATCTACGCCACTGGCTCACACGAACGCACTTCGGACGGAACAGACTAACTGCACACAGAACAAGCCACTTGTGAGATACAGGAAAATGCAATAATTCACAAAAGTATTGTAGCACACTCAGTTTTACACAAATGTGGGTGTAATTTTCACACCAAAATCGCAATATTACATGGAAATTACACAAAAATAAAGTAATGGCACATCTTCACACCAAATGTGGTGTAAAATTACATCAAAATAGAGAAATATTAAAAAATCTGTGTAATATTACACTATTTTGTTGGTTTACTAGGAATTTGGTTGAAAAATAAACGTTTACTGTAATTTTGCGAGAAAAAAGGTGTAAAATTCAACAAATTTTCGATGTAAAATTCAACCTTGTTTTTACAGTGTACACAGCAAAAAATCCGGTGTGAATTTAACTCCGAAAATTGTCGAATAAGGTCCCTCCGTTAGGATAAAATATTGTTTTATCCAAATGGATGAACACAAAAGAGTACTTCCAATTACACCAAAAGGAGTAATTCTCGATATTTTTAGGATAAAAATAAAACACAATTTTCACAGAACATTTAACTCATAAATGAGTTTTGTATAACTAGCATTTACCTCTCTATAGGTGTTGGCGACATTTCATTTACCTCTTTACGCTCTAAAAATGCATAATAAATTACCTGCCTACAGTGGGATTCGATCCCGAGACTCTATGATTTGAAGACTAACGCCCTACCTACTACACCACACAGACTATACGGGACAACGTTCGTAATTTGCCCCATATATTACCTGTCATATTGTGCGGAGTTAACTCCATTTTAAGTAAATTTTAACACCATATAAACAAAAACTGATAAAATTTCGGATAAAAATTATTATTTATCCAAATGAATTTTATTTTGAGTGTTTTATCCTAATGGATAAAAGAAACATTTTATACTTGTGGGCAGAGTTAAATAAGTGTAGTTAACCCCATATATACAAAAAACATAACCCCATTTGGATAAATTTTGATTCACACCGCCTGATTTTTTAGTGTGTATGTTTCCGAATAGAGAAAGGCTGTATTTTCTTGTTCTTTGGTACACCATGACCACACTTTTGTTTCTGAGACAAATTAACCAGAAATTATAATTATGTAGGTACCTATATTATAATTACACCAAGGGTGAAGTAGATGCAATCGAAATGTACACTGTTTTTTTCATGCATGCATGGCAGCCCCATGGCCCCAGAGTCTGATTTGATCTATCCTTACATATGACTTGTGTCATCAATACAAACACATTTGTGTGAAATTTGGTTGAAATTGGTTCACAAATAAAAAAGTTTTACTTAGTCTGGTTGGTGTTGTGGTTGGTGCGCACGCCTTCGGTGCATATACGGACAGGGTCGTGGGTTCGAGACTCACCGTCAACCAATTCAGTTTATGGTGTTTTTCGTACTCACGACCCATGTGACGGACTATGATCCCACTCAGATGTTAAACGAGTACCCATTAATGGGGATAAATAACACTGCTGAAGGTGCTGTTGATCTCAACACCTCAACAAAAAGGCAGTTAGGATCTTGGAAATTGGATGCCACTAACACATCTACGGCCTTAGTCCAATGTTGGACTGTCGTGCCTGTTATTTTTTTTTTTAGAAGAACCTAGTTTGAGGGGTTTTCGGCAACATAGACGTTTTCGCAACAGACGGACATCGCCCAATCAACTCTCCAAGTCATGCTGATCATCATGTATGTAGGTATACTTTTTATATGGTCGGGGATGCTTGCTTCAATGCGTTACAAATTTCATGACAAAGTTAATATACCCTTTCACTCTATGAGCGAAGGGTATAAAAATACATATTTGGTTTTTATGCCGCTCATTCATTTACACTGAGAAAAAAAATTAGAATGGTTATCTAAAGAAATAGTCGAATTCATCTAAAGTTCGTCATTGATTTTCAGCTTATGATTCTATTTAGTTAAAATAGCTACGAAGGTATGGCTAATTTATCTAATCCTCTTTAATTAAAATATCTAATAAATTCGGAAAACTTAATTAATTTATTAGTAAAAATAGTTAATTATTTTCTATAAATCAGTATATTTGAATCATTGAAAACTCTAGTCATATAGTAAGTTTTACTACTTTCAATAGAAGAACCAACATTTATTTATTTTTTATAATAATAATAACAAGCATAAATTATTTATATTAAAATACTAAAACATAGTTCTAACATCAACAATGTCGAGATGTCGATGATATTTCTGCGTATCCGCTAAAGGTGTACCAAAACCCTGGAAAAATCATAAGTATTAGACAATGTTAATGATATGACATTAGGATTAAGACTTACATTTTCTTTCCTCAGCCCAATTTTTTCTTTGGGAATTATTTGTTTTATTTGATGTCCGCCAGCGTCAAATGCTTGTATCGCACGCACATTACTGCAGGACTTTACTACAGGACTTATCTCGTATAACGCCAACACGAAAATACACTCTTTGATTTGGTTTGCGACAGTCAGATACGCACAACTAAAAATGATGCGAAATGTACGCGGAACGGAAGATTGCATTTTGTTCGAGAATGAACACGCAAAAAACCGGTTGAGAATGATTGGCCTACTTGATTAGTTGATTTTTCTACATATGTGTTTAGGTAATAGAATTTAGCTAATTGAAGTAGTAGAATTTTCTATTTAAAGTTTTTGGACTTCCACAAAAGTAGTCAATTTTCACAAATATTTAGTTGAATTGGGTTATCGAAAAAAATCGTTATTCCGGTGAAAACCGAACGATTGATCGTAGTTGAAATGTATATTCAAATGGTTAACTTAACAAATATAGTGAAAGAATTGACTATTTATAACCCAATTGTTTTTATCTACTTTTCTCTGGTTAAATGAAGGAATTTGATAGTGTTTTCTGCTGCAAAGATTAGTGGAAATGGCTATTTCTTTAGTAGAACCATCTAAATAAAAGTCAACTACTTCCCTTTAGATAAACGTTCTAAACCTTTTTTCTCAGTGTATTTGGAATAATTTTTCTAAGAAAAAGAAGATTTCGCTAATCCGGACGATACATTATAGTCCGTAGGTACTAGATACTCCTTGCAATAATAGATCCGGATTATTGAATCAAGACTGTATCTGCACATAAATTCAACGCCGTTACCATATTCGAGTCACAACCAAATGCACTTATGATCAGACGAACAAAAAAATTAACCACATAACAAACGTGTGGTCGTTGGCATCTTAATAGAGCATTTTAACAAATTAACATTTCAAATCAACTGTCAAAGATACACCTTGCCCTAGCACGAAAACGCACGTAAACGCCACACATCTCCACTATAAACTCCCCAACTTTTCACTTGCAAACAACAATCCAATCAATTTATTCACGACTCTCTGACTGCTAATTAGCATCATTCCGATAGCCGCCAATTAATCATTCAATCACATCGTTAAATGAAAAATGATCCATCAACAGCAGCTTTAATGCTAATTTGAATATTTTTTGCCGTTTGGCTGCTGTTTTTCTATCCATCTTAACATTTTATTTTTTCAAATAATGACCAGTGGGATTTTGTATATCTATTTGAAAATGAGTTTTATGACCTGGGTGTGTAGGTATCTAAGATACCTGCGAATTATTTAAAAAATGATTGCGTCGTCGTTCGTTTTATCTCGTGCTCCGACAAAAATATCAAATTTCAATTTGTGTAGCAAAAAATCGTGTGTTGTAGGTATACATACACAGCCACTCTTCGTATATGGTCGTTGTCCCAAAAAAGCTTAAAAGTACGATTATTACAGCGAAAAAATAACAGAAAACCGCTGGAAAATTAATTCATTAATCATCTGACAGACAACATAATCAAAATGAAATGAAATTCAAAAAATTATGACAAATTCGTCACACGCAGATATGCTTTGCGCATCGCGCTCCACCACACACCACAACAATTCGTTGCTGTGGGCGTTTTCGTTTCGAGTTCAGATAAGTTGATTGTGGAGTAATATGCTCCGCGTCGCAGACGACAACGAGTTCATTTTCTCCCCCGATTCATCGATCAGAGATATCCAAAAAGAAGATGACTTGGACGCCGAAACGAATAAAAAGATACTCATCGACTGTGGCGCGAAAAAGAAAACCGGATCGCGGTAAGTCCAATTTTAATTGAGTGGCTACGCCATTAAATTTATCATCGTTCCCCTCGATTGCTTATCGGGGCTCGCGCACGACCCCACCAAATCAACAAAGCGGAAAAATGTATCCGCCCCCACGCGAGCCGTAATGATGGCTGCCTACTCCAACACTATTTACTTGTTCAACAGAGAGCGCAATCGTGTGCTATTCTCACATTAATGTAATTTCCATATATTTGTCTCTTTTCAGCAGCCCAACAACATTGTGCTATTTCTTTTTCTCTTTTTGTGTGGTGTGGAGTCGCGGGATGGATTAATCCCGTGGTCAACGATGCCATCGCCATACGCATTGCATTATGGTGGTAGAATTGCGGTTAACTAATGGCAATTGAAAATGAAGTGAAGTGGATTTGCGCTTAAATCGGCCGACGCCTGTTTGCTTTGGCAATTGAATGGTTTTTCTTCGGATGCGCCGATTGTGGAATGAACGGTAAGTACCTAGAAGATGGGATGTTTCAATTGAATTATCGTTGAGTTGCGTTGCAAAGCGTCGCGGATATGCTTGGTCGACAATGCAGTCAACGACGTGTTCGCTTTTAAATTGAATTCAATTATTGGGAAGAGTGAAGTGTGAGCATTGCACACGACGGATGATTTTTTCAACAAACCAGGCAGACGTGTACCTATGTTTTTGAAAGAAAAACATGATAAACGACTCTTTTGATGAGATTGTTGCTAAAGTGTGCAAATTGCTGTTTTTAGTTAAGTTTTGCGTCAGTTATTCAGAAAATTGGACTAAAAATGAATAAACCCAAATTTCATTTTATCAGGTTATGCACATTCTATCTACAAAGAGAGAAAACAATAGAAAATTGTTTCATTTGAGCTGAGGAGGGACATTAATGGCAAAGACAAAATTACCCCGCAATTTTCAATTTCTCACGAAAATTATGACAAGAAATATGTCCCGAACGTTTGAGAAAAGTCGACTTCTTTAGTTTTTATCGGAGGTTGACGTATGGGTATTTAAATCAAAGATCTGAACGAGTACCTACCTACATCTCATATCAGTTAAAAAATTTCAGTTTCGAGTAACGGTAAAAAAGTTATTGGCGTTTAAAGTTAAACTTCCTTTTCGTCCTCCGTTTTTCTAAACCGTTATATGGATCGATATGAAACTTTGCACAAAGATTGGCCAGTATGGCCTTATATACGTTAAATATTAGGACTGTTAACTTTTTCTAAGGAAAAGTAAATAACAGTAAATTTGTAAAATTTGTACAATTATATTTCATTATCATATTAAGACGGCGCGGTTGCCCCAAACGTCAATATGCAATCAGTCTCGATATGAGCCGTTTAGTACTAATAGATTCAAATAAATTGTTTTGAACACCTTTACAGTTAGTAAAAGTATAGTTCTTTCAAATTTTTGGTAAATAATATACAAGCCGGACAGTCGCCCGGGGTGCCAATTTATCTCATAGCTCATAGAAAGAAAACTGTACTGTACAACTAATCGTTGAAAAAAAAACACTAACGAATTAATGATTAAGATTAAGATTAGGGTTATTGGCTATTGTGTGTCATAGGCCCTGTGACCGCCGGTCTATTGTGCTATTGCCCATACTGTTAATTAGAGAAAAAAAATACCGGCGTACAGGGCTGCGCCCGCAATACGAGGGTTTTTTTTTAGAATTTTGATGCATAGTGGATATTTTTTGTACGTATATTTTATAAGCAATAGATAAGAATTGTGCAAAGCATTAATGAAATGCTTCCTGTAAATTTATTTTTGGATTGGTCTAAATAAACGCGTTCCAGAATGAAAGGCTAGCGCTTTCATTCTGTTCCACCTTTAATTAGACCAATTCAAAAATATATTTACTATATTTACCCTTGTATAAAAGTACTCCAAGGCAAATCTACAGGCATTTTTCGATTTAAGATTTCTGATGGCCTTTGAGCAAAAAGAAACTCAGGCAAACGTAAGAATGGCTTGGCTTCATATAGGTACCTGAACTGAATTATTAGCTGTAAATCTACTGTCACTGTTTTTTTTTATCAAGGAAAAGCAATTTATATGAAATGATTGAATTGTGTCCCCTGACATAAGAGCCTACACGGTTAAAAAAATGGTATAAACTTTATAAATTTTGGTATACATAGTTCCATAGACTTGCTGTATAAAAATTATACCAAGCTTCTTTATTAATCGAAGTTATCAGTTGAAGCTATACAGTTCATGCTAATCGCGTATAAAATATTTTTATCAGCTAACAATATAAAAATAATCCGAATAAGGTGTAAATAGTATTTATCCAGATATACGATAAAAACTATACATTTTTTTTATTCAAAATTAAAAAAAAACGACATTCATTTACATCTGAAGGATAATGTATGCCTGCAGAAAATCCCTCCTGAGACATAGGTACTGTTGCTGGCACTATACTCGTATATTTCCTATCCGCACATACATAAATTTTTGACCACGCCACGCCAGATTCGATCTCCGCACCTCTAGATTACTAGCATGCACTCTCAACCAGATGCGCCACAGCGACGCACGAAGTCCACCTTTCCAAATGCGAATGCAATGATTTTTTTTAGAAATGTACAATTTACAATATAGGTAGGATAAAGTTTACCTCACTTTGGTATAAAATTTTTCTATCAGTTCAATATTATTAAACAAATTCTCGATTGGTATGCAAGTTGTAATTTATAGTATAAAATCAATAACACGTTCTGATAAAAGATTCATATAAATGCTGCATAATTTTCATTAGTATTTTTGGATTAATTTTGTAACAGCTTCGTTTAATTTTTATACAAACATCTCGAATTCAATATTTTAATACAAACCTCGGATAAATTTAATAAAAATTCATATAAACAAAATTTATACATCGCTTTTGTATACAATTCATACTAAAAAATGTATGCGTGAGCTTTATACCATCAGTTGGTATAAAAAATACACCAGAATTTTTAACCGTGTAGCCAGGGGCGAACCCAGGAATTTATTGGGGGGTGATTTGTATCTGCAAAGTGTCTCATGAAAGCCAACGCTTTAAATGTTCTTAGACCTTAGGCTTAAGAGTGCCCATATACTGTCCGATCGATTGACCAATCGCCCGTACAGCACATACACTATGCAATTTATCGCGCAATCTGAAATGACAATCTCGCGGTCCACACGAGACAACACAACATAGCGAAAATTATATATTTTGTGGCGATGGAAGATCCATTGCTACTTTCGATGGAGAATGCTCCTGTCTAGACACTCACTTTTCGTTCGTCTTCGTCATTTTGACAATTGAAACTTGGGATGTCTGCGCTATTTAAGAAAGGTATTCATTCCTGAACGCGATTGCAAATGTCGAATATGTCAGCAACTCACTATCTATTCATACGAAAGAATTGATCATAAATCTGTCCTGAACAAAGCCGCGACACACATCTAACGATAAATAATGAACAGATGTGGATAGAATGAAGCATTCATCTCTTTTGATTACTTGACGCAATCAGTTCAATGTGGAAAGTGGAAACGGAGCTTGCAGACGATAGGGAAGACAAAAGCGCGCATATGTGAACATAGCCAACGACCGCCACAACCGCACAACATGAAGAATGACCACTGGTTTATGTCAATAAATCAGCAACTGAAAACACATGATTATCATGACAGATTGTATGAAAAATTGCATGGCAATATGTTCCACACGTCCAATCAAAAAAATGGATTAGATGGTCACAAACACCAATTTATCGGGCAATCAAAAAATCGCTTCAATCGATTGGAAGGTCTATGGGCACTCTAAAACGATAGTCTGACGTCGGGCATAGTGAAAATCATCACTTAGGTATTTGATTTATCATTAAAGATAATATGTTGTGTGAATTTTATTCATACCTATAATTTTCATTTTAAAATTTCGGGGGGTGTTTCATCCCCCAAATCCCCCCTTGGGTTCGCCCCTGCGTGTAGCTAATAAGTGTTATTTTGCAGTCTTCCAAATAATGAATTCGAAGCTGGTGCACAAGAACACGAAGTTCCACCTGTATAAAACCATCATCCGACCTGTTCTATGCTATGGCTGCGAGGCATGGACCCTAACCCATAACTCTGAACACCTGTTGGACACATTTGAGCGAAAGGTTCTCCGAAGAATCTTCGGGGCCGTTCGTGAACGAGGTGAATGGCGCATCCTGTACAATCTTGAGTTGTATCAGCTGTATGATGAGCTACAGGTGTCGAAGATCGTGAAATTGCAGCGACTGCAATGGGCGGGACATGTACAAAGGATGAACGACGATCGCATGCCCAAAAAGGTGATGAACGCGCAACGAGTGGACGGAGCCAGATTGCGTGGACGGCCGAGAGCCCGATGGGAGCATTCTGTATGTGAGGACGCCCACCAGATGCTAGGCTTTCGGAATTGGAGGACTGGAGGACCCTGTTTTGCAACGAAATTTTGGTGGGAAGCTCCGGATTCAAGCTCAGCACCCCGAAAAACATAAGAAACAAAAAAAAATCTCCACCACATTTTGCAATCTGAAATCACCTAGTGCACTATAGATCTTGAGTCTGAAAATCATCACTTATTTGTTATGTCAATATAGTTATGTTGTGTAAATTTTGTTTAAACTAATACTTTTGAAAAATCGGTTTCAAAATTTCGGGGGGTGTTTTATCCCCCCTTGGTTTCGCCCCTGACAGCAGTATCAAACACCTGTGGCGGATTTACACATTTACCGGCCGTAGGCTATTCAAATTTGGCGTTGGTTGGGCAATTCCGATAAGATCCATAAAACAAATTGTTAGGATAAAAACAAGCGACATCAATTGACATAACTTTTACCGTTATTCTGCTAAACATTTTTTTTTTTTTTAATTTTGCGAAAATAATCAAGAGTCGTGTATTCTTATTCATTTCTTATTAATGAATATCCATAAAAATTGTAATTTCCGTTTCGGAATCTACAATAAATTTGAGATAAACCGTTCTCTTCCACTTTCAAATATTAAAGACACCTTGAAAGCTTTATTAAAATATTTGAACATATTAACATTTTAGAAACTAAGCTGGTATTGAATTTAAAAATTGATTGTTCACCTTTTCATAACACTACCTTCTAACTGATTAATCTGCAAATTAGACAAACATTGCTTTAGTTTGCTGCTTTCCAATTCCAACAGTTTTGGCATTTAGATTTCTAAAATTTTGGAATAACAGTAAAAGAATATATAATAGTAAAAGCTGTGTTTGATAAAAAACGAATTGAAGGGTTGCTCTTTTCATGGTTGATTTTCATATTTGAAAATTGAATCTTCATTTAAAAATTATAAATTATTTTGTATAACACCTTTTTATAACGAAAAGGATTTCCGTAACGCCTAGTAAAATTGCTGTCAGTCGAAAGGTCTTGACTCCTAACAATTTTTTTCTTTTTTTTCCTTCGTTTTCCTATAGTCGACGCCGTACTTCATAGCTGCAGATACTTCCGTGGCCGTTTTCAGTACTGAAACCACCAACATTTATCTATCCTGTGAACAAAGTGCGGTGCAACCTTGCCTTTTATTCGCGAAATTCAAAATAAATGAGCACTCGCAGGAATAAAAGCTCAGTGCTTTTACGAAGAAAATTGGCAAGGTCATTCTTGATTTCTTCTAAAGGTTTCATAACTTTTCCCCGTTCAAACAGTTTCTCATTAAACCAGAAGAGGTATCAGAAAGCTTAAGACCTAGTGAGTACAGTACTGATGTAGCTGTTTGCTCTCCGCAGCCATCCATTGGATATTTTTTTTTTATTTTTTTTTTTTCAATTTTCAAGAGTTTAAACCCTTTTTACAGTTTAAAGCTGCTCATGTCTTTTTGACAAGAGATGGAATAGTTGTTTGTTTCAACGCATATTTAATAAGTGAAAACGCTGAAGTTTATTCCAATAAACATCAATAGCGTTTTTCGCCGTACTAATCGCATATTTTAATTAATTCTTCCCATCGTTATTTTATTATTTTTTTTTCACAAAAACAAGAAAACATGTCTAAAATTAACTTTCTATTGTTCTTCCTTAATTTGAAATGGAGCTTAAGGGCTTTCCTAAAATAACTTTCTTTTCCCACTTACCTCTGTCCTCTGGTTATATTAAAATGGAAATGAAGCAAAATGGGAGATGGGAGCGTATTACTTTGAATCATCGTGGTAACTTATCGATTACTAGCATTGTTGTCGGTTATCCAGTTTCTTATCATAGTTTTAATTTTCTACTTTCATTATTCAATTCATGGCGAAGGACATACAACTCATATAAATTCGGAGTTGGGACAAAGAGCGAATTTTATGTATCGCGCTATTAAGCGAATTCACCGTGACACAATAATTTCAACGGCCAAGGTGTTTTCTATATCAACGACAAAGGACACCAAGAGTTAATAGCAAAACATTCAATTGTCTATAAATCGATCGGCTACACTTCAGGTGTAAAACGATTGTTCACGATGCATGTCCTCTGTGCTCTTCTTCATAGGTACCAATATATGACACTGGGACATGAAAGACAATATATAAATGAAATTTCTTAAAAGAAACATTTCCTACCGGCACGTGTCACCGAGTTTGTCTAAATGACGACGAAAAGATGTGTCCGAAAGAAAGCCGAGGAAACAGCATTGTCGTGACAATGAAAGGTGAAACATAAAAATTTGTATGACTCTAGCCTCAGTGGGTTCTTTTGTCAAAAGAAACCGCAACAAATATAAACGTTTGAATACTCTCCTGGTGTGAGCCTGCCGTGTAGCAGTATTTGCACCTTGTTTGGTCTTTTTTGCATTTAGGTTTTCGTATATTGTCGCGTTGGGTTGCATATACGTGCATACGTACAAACATTGTCAACCCGACAGACGATTAAAACAAGGACTTTCAAGTCAATGTTGTGACGTTTAATGTGTTTATGGTTAGTTAACTGAATATTGTTTGTTTGTCGGTTAATGGGATATGGGAACAATGTCGGAGTTATAAAAAAAAGTCTGACGCCGCATTGAATCTCGATTTCTTGAAAGTCACCTGGATTTTGTGTTAGTTTCAATAATAGTTCTACAGAGTAATGAAATAGCTAAAGGTTTATGTTATAAAGTAGTGTAACTGGGCACTCGTATTCTACATACTGATACTGACCCCTCCTCGAATAATCGAAAGACTTGGATTATTGGAAACGTCTTAAAACAAGTATACCTAAGCATAGTAAAAATATTACTTTTTAACCATGCATAAAACTTAAGGTTGCATTTTTAGACTTTTTAAAAATTATTTAATCTAATTATTTTAAGCAGATTATTGTTTATGCAAACAATTTAACAAATTTAAAATATATCGAAAATGTCGAATTTGGATTATCAAGACCCCACTGAATCTATTTGATCATCACAATTATTTTAATTACTATTGCATTGTCAAAATTAGTATCAGACATTTCAGTTCAGTATCAGACAAGTGTTGGACGAATTTGTTCTTTGTCTGTAGGAAGTGAAATATATATGACTTCCTCGTTTAATAGTAAGAAACTCTTTATTGTAAATATAATATGTCTGCATGCAAATAATAGTCAGACATTGTTACAACTGCATTTGCATAGGAAAAAAAACTTTTATCATAAGGAAGTAATTTTCGGTAATATGAAATATCCTTATCGTATTCGTATGGTCTACACTGCCGAGCAAAGAATTCTAATGGGTTACTCTTTTCTCAATTGCTTCGCCACTGTCTGGAACTCCCTTCTAAAATATTAACTCGTTGAAATCGTATGTGTATATGGTAATGGATGAATATAAATACTTCACCACATTCCCTAATTAGTTGATGACGATGAGCTCCTTCCTGAAAGCGTGCCTTATCAATTTCCTAGTTCAACACCAGCCCTGGTTATATCCTTCTAAATCTGTATACGTATACGTAAGTGTACATTTGCTTCATGTCGAGAAGGACCTTTATTCAGGATTTATGTAGCAAAACAACTCTAACCGTTACCCGTTACGTGAGTGTACTAAGTAAATGTATGCACTTACTTCAGACTTTCTTTGATAGTTCCACCTAGGCGTTGGAATTTTCGTAATAAATTACCGTTGTTAGATATGTGTTCGTAGTAAGGTAGGTATGTATATGTGTAAAGGCGTAGAATAATTCTTATGATAATTATTATAGATTCGTTTGTATGTACATGTAAAGATAAAGCTGCAGCTACGAACAGGGAAGGATAGATAGCAAACATATTTAAATTTACCGTTAATTTAAATATAGAACATTAACTGCATAGGCATAGATTTCTTGATTTTAGCCTATATTTTATATTTAATACGGGGTATTTTAAAAGACAAATTAAGAAAATGTTGTAATATCTCTAATCTCTTTCTTTCTGTTTTCTTTTTAATTTCTAAGAATATCGCACTGTTAAGAAAAACAGGCGAAATAATTTTCTGCAATTTGATATCTACAATTATTGAAAAATAAATAGAACAAGGATCACATAAATTTGTGTTAACAAAAAATTAAGCATACCGTACACTCGTACTTAACCCATTAACGTTCTTGGTAGTTCAAATTCAAAAGCATAATATTTAAGAAGAACATAGTTTCTTATAGTAATTGGGCCCCGCTGAATCCAAATCCGTTGTCCGTTTTCGTCTACCTAGCGTGTGAGTCCCGAAAAGGACTGTTCGCAACCGCGAACACTGGTCGATATGCAGCATATTTTTAAGATATGGACAAGACGTGTATATACAGGGTGACCCATTTAAAGTGAACTAGTGTAAACCATTTTTTATTATACCCTTCGCTCATAGAGTGAAAGGGTATATTAACTTTGTCATGAAGTTTGTAACGCATTAAAGGAAGCACCTCCGACCATATAAAAAGTATACATATATGATCAGCATGACTTGGGGAGTCGATTGGAGCATGTCCGTCTGTCTGTCTGTCTGTCTGTCTGTCTGTCTGTCTGTCTGTCTGTTGCGACGCGTTTTACTCGGCGGGTATTGAAGCTAGCAAGCTGAAATTTTGCACACGTGCTTCTTATTGTTGCAGGCTGTTTGTATGTTTGATTCACCCAAATTGGATCACTGGGTCATGGGGCTGCCATACAAACCTAGCTCCCCAATTTGAGTTCTTCTAAGAAAAACTTTTTTATTTGTGTACCAATTTCAACCAAATTTCACACAAATGTGTTTCTATAGATAACACAAAACATATGCAAGAATGGATCAAATCGGACTATGGGGTCATGGGGCTGCCATACAAACTTAACCCCCCAAATTAGGTTCTTCTAAGAAAAACTTTTTGATTTGTGCACCAATTTCAACGAAATTTCACACAAATGTATTTCGATTGTTGACACAAAACATATGTAAGAATGGATGAAATCGGACCATGAGGTCATGGGGCTCCCATACAAATCCAACCCCCCAAATTAGGTTCTTCTAAGAAAAACTTTTTTATTTGTGCACTGATTTCAACCAAATTTCACATAAATGTATTTCTATTGTTGACACAAAACGTATGTAAGATTGAATCAAATCGGACCATGGGGTCATGGGGCTGCCATACAAACCAAACCCCCATATTGGTTCTTACCCATTATTTGCGGGTGTGTCGAAAACGAAACATATAATGAAACTAATATAATGTAGTGCTTGTACGACACGCAACGAATCGGCAGCTATTTTAAACTAAAAATCAATATCCACTTTACATATAAAAACCCATAAAATTTTCAATCACAACATTTTTGACTATTCGCGAAAGCGACAAAAACACCTGTTTCGCAAATTTTTGAAATCCTCAAACAAAATCGCTAAATTTCAGAAAATGCTAATAGAATTCATGAAATATCCCCTGGATAAGTAAATTAGAACTGTTTTCTGGTCAAAAATTATTTTAAGCGGGTAACGCAAAGTACTCAGAAGTTGCATTTACAAAAAATGTTGCGAAAACGACACATCCGCGCATTAACAGCGTTATATTTGCATCAAGTACATTATGTGATTGTTGAAACTGGGATTTGTTATTTTCATAATTGAGTTGGAAATCAATTTATGAGAAGCACTCTAACGACATTCCAATACAAGTAAAGTGTCGATACTTCTGTTTCGATACCAAAGAATTCTGGTATCGATACTTTTCTTTCTACTTTACTCGGTATCGAAACGATTCGATTCAAGTAACCAGATGAGTACTTTTTGAATCTTTGGTATCTGCCCATACACCCACATGCTTTCCGGCAATAAATTATTTAGTAAATCGTATCATTATGGCCAAACATAAAGGTGAATGATTTTAGACTTGATGTATGTATCATGAAAAACCGATCGGGGAGATGCAGTTCAGCATCTCCTCTCACGTTTGAATACTCCATTATTTTTGGAGGCTATATCTTAGTATGCGGGCAGCTAATATATTCTATATCCTATTCCCAGTGATTCCCAATGTAATCCATCGCAGGCATCGCAGACAATAAATATATTGTTTCCAAACAATGTGGAAAATAAGGCTGTTTTTTTTTCGAAATAATATGGGCAATATGAAAACAAGATTTTTCAAATGAATGAATGCTTTTTTGCATAACCTACTAACTTCCCGGACGTAAATAAAGTATATTAAGTAGACTCTTGACTCGATAATCCGGATCAATTATTGCAAGGGGTAATCCGGACCATCAGAACATACGGATTAGCGCAACACTTTTTTTTCTGAGGAAAAACAAAATAAAACAAATAAATAAATAAGAGGAACAAAAGCCGATAAATGTATTATTTCTTTGAAATTAGTCAGCATTATGTCATTTGCCAAACCGTCCCGTAAAAAAGTACGAGACCAAATTTACCATTTCACCCTGAAAATCTCAAATATCCGGATTTGTTCCCAGTACCGTATAGTCCCATGTGGGGCCATGGTGCCTTAACTCAGCCGTTTACAGGCAATTTCGAGTCAACGTTACATTGCATATCATTTCGGAGTGTATATAATGCTGCAAGCACTATAATTTCCTATCCGCACATGTACGGAATTTTTGGACCACGCCGAGATTTGATCTCCGGACCTCTAGATTACTAGCATCGTAGAATGAGACTCAACCAAGTAAGCCACAGAGCGTGGTATAAATATCCGGACTATAGGGTCAAAATTGGTGCCGAAATCCGGACTATAGAATACGTAGGGGAAACATTTAGTGGTCCGGATTAGCGTGATATCCGGATTAAAGGAGATCCGGACTACCGAGTCAAGACTGTATAATAAAATATTCACTCCCATTTATTTTCATTATGTAAACCATTTTTCTCAAGAAAGTAGATAAGATTTTCCCTTGCAAATTTTGTGTCGCTGTAGTGCGGGTGTGTCGTTTTTGACACATGTCCTGGAAAGGACCCCTGAGGTCATACGAAAAAAATAGTTACAAATTCTGAATCTAGGATCGAAGAGAACATGTTACACCAATTTTCATCAAATAATTCCCATTGGATCAATACCCGCAAATAATGGGTTAAGAAAAATTTTTTTACACCAATTTCACAAAACCTTGAATTAATGTGTCTTTATCAAAGCAACTAAAAAGTTCAAAACGAATGGAATCGTACTGTGGGGTCATGCTCCGGCAACCCTAATAAAATTTTCCGAGTAAATATTTTTATTTGTCCACTTATTTCAACCAAACCCAAAACGTTTGTCAAAACGGAAGAAAAAGAATGAGGAGGGGGATTAAATACAAGTCATAGGTACGCCCGAAAAAAAACTTTTAGCCCAAGCGAAGGGTATACAAATTTCGGCCGTGCCCGAAATTAGCCTCGGCCCCGGGGTTGGCGAGCGAAGCGAGCAGGGGGCGAAGCCCCCTTGTTTTATTTATACACCAATTTCAACCAAACTTCACACAAATGTGTTTCGATTGATGACACGAAACATATGTATAAATAGATGGAGTCGGACCATGTGGTCATGGGGCTACCATACAAACCTAGCCCCCCAAATCAAATTTTACTAAGAAAAACGTTTTTATTTGCACACAAATTTCAATCAAACCGCAGAAAATTATATTTCTATTGATGCCACATAACAAACGTGAAAATAAATGAAATCGGACTATGGTGTCGTGGGGCTGCCATACAAACTTTACCCCCAAAATTAGGTTCTTCTAAAAAATATTTTTTTATTTGGACACAAATTTCAACTAAACTTCATGGAAATGTATTTTTAGTGATGGTTCAAAACATATGCAAAAATGAATTATATCGGACCATGGGGTCATGGGGCTGGCATATAAACCCAACCCCCAAATTAGGTTCTTCGAAGTAAACCTTTTTGATTTGTCCACCAATCTGAACCAAATGTGTTTTAATTGATGCCACAAACATACGTAAAAATTGATGGGAAGGCCATGGGGCTGCCCTACAACCCCCTTCCCCCTCTTTTTGGTTCTTATAAGAAACCGACGTCCCCGCTTCGCCCACTAAATCTTCGCCACGGCACTTATGAGAAAATTCAAAAGCACGGAAGCGGGGAGGACTGAGCACTAGTCATAGGTACGCCGGAAAAAAACTTTTAGCCCGAGGGGAGCGAAGGGTATCCAAATTTCGGCCGCGCCCGAAATTAGCCTCGGTCTCGTTTTTTTAATATTTTTTTCTGAAATTTGGTAAGAATAAACTAGACATATGGGAGATATGTTTACACTACTTTCCAGGTAGGTACGCGTTGAGAAAGGGTCGATTCAGGTAGGTTTTATAAAAGAGTTTATTTTTGAACCATTTCATTAACAAAAAGTACGTATGTGGACAGCTAGATTGGAATTTTGCTAACGATTCATTAACTCAATGTTTAAAAGGTAATGACTGCCAAAATTACCATTATTAGACAATTTATTTAGAAATTAAGTCTTAAAAATGCGTCAGGTAATGACACCATAATAACAAAAAATGAATGAATGGTAATGAATGCTTGTCTCGTTGCTCAAATTTATCAAGTTTTTATAAAATTACATTGATGAAGTAAAATGGAAAGAATCCATATGCGTTAGTATTAAAACAAAAAACAACATGGAAAGATATACGGTTGAGCAACGAGTTCAAATGATACAAATTTATACGCGGAATAATAATTCGATTGTCGATACAGCGTGCGAGTATTGACGAACGCTCCAGGTAAGAACTGCTCTCTGGAGATCAACGATTCGCAGAATTGTTCGCCGTTTTCGAGAACAAGGTACCGTTAATAGCCCTCGACGAGCCCGGCGACGAAGTGCGACGATGGACGAAATCATTGAGCGGGTGGAAGCCAGCGTCGGATCAGATGCAACAACATCAACCCGAAGACGGTCGTTTCCATTGGGGATATCACGAACAACATTAGAGCGTATTTTACATGGATGCAACATGTTTCCTTAGAATACACAATTTGCGGAACACTTACAACCTCCTGATTACCAACAACGCTTAAGGTACGTTGTGCTCGACACGACTGCATCGGCTCTAGCGACAGCGACTCGCTCATTTCATATAAAAACTCATTGTTCTCTCGTTTAGCGTTACTTCAGAGGAGATCATCGGTCCGGTATTCTTCGAGGACGAGAATGGAGCAATGGAGGGGCCCTGACTGCGAACGGACAACGATATCGTGAGATGCTGAACAATGTTATTCGTCCTTTTGTCCAAAACCGACCAGAGTCATTTCCAGAGGATCTGCAATTAACTGGCCGTCTAGATCTCCAGGCTTATCTCCACTAGATTTTTTTCAGTGGGGATACCTTAAGGAGAGAGTCTACAATAATAAACCAAGGACTAGTCAGGAATTGAAGCAAAATATTGTTGCGGAGATCCGAGGTTTGCAGCCAGAAATATTTCGAAAGGTTATGTAACATACCGTGAAACGATCCCGTCTTTGTGACCCCCTCCCCAGTGGCGTAGACAGCTTTTCGGAGAGGAGGGGGATTACTTATACTTTTATGGTTATCAAATGCTGAGTTTCAGAATAACAATTTCTGTATTTTATTTGGAGCGAATTTTGGTGTAGCAATTTTGCCATACGATAAAAACAGAGTCTTGAAAATATTGCATCAATAATTTTGACTTTTTTAGTATGGTGAGTGTATCCACACTATTCCAATTTTTGCACAAATCTTTTCTGTTCTTACACATTTTCTTTCCTGATCCATAAAGCTTCTTATTACTTATTGGGCCGTTGTTTCAAGAATTTTCTTTTGTCAATGGCAATTAGCCTAGTTTCGTTGAAGACCTCCAAGTAGAGTTCAACGGTTGTGTAAAGGATTAGGCCTTTTATTTAAAAACGAATCTGACGGCAAACAGTTTCTACTAAATTACGAAAACTTACAAAATGAAGCAAATTAAAAATAGAAATGAGAAATGATTTAAAAAAGCAAATTTTAAGCATACATTGCAAGTTTGATACCGGAGTCGTAGATATGAGCAAAATTGTTTATTTGTACCGAGGAACGCGCACATAATAGGTGCGTTCTTGTTCTTAATTACTTACTGAATTTTAACTGAACGTTTGTTCTAAACTTCAGGAAAAGAGTTCAGTCATCAATTTGGAATCGGCCTTTATTTTCCGCCATACGGTGGAATTGATGAGGGAATGTATGCTTTCAAAAATTGTGTTCACCAGTTGGGCCTAATCTCTCACAGAAGCGTGGATTTTTACCTTGAGTAGAGATTCGAACTGAATTGCACAATTTTGTGTTCTTGTTCCGAACCACCGATGAAAATTTCTTTTTGAAATATAAAACCAGTGGCGTGCAGTCCATAGATGCGGTGGATGCGCCGCATCCCTATAAATTTTATCCTTGTAACAATTAAAAACATTTTTCCTCTTTCTATAATTTTTCAGCTTTTGAATTCAGCATAATTATATATTAAAACATATCCAAATTTTAAAGTAACATTTAGCATAAAAAAATTTAATTCAATTTGAAAAATATTACTCTCAGTTTCGACATGATTCATTGTTCTCGCCTTTCAATTTGTAATCAATCATCTTTAATGGTTCTCAGCTCTCAATAAATGTCTTCCATCACAAAGTAGGACATCTTAACAAAAAATCCTTTTGATTACATTTGCTGAATTAACTCATTTCCACAAGGTTCGAAAAAACAAGGTTCTACTGTACCGCATTTTTATCAATATTTTAAATCTCACATCGCTCATTTTTTATGTTTTTCACAAAACTAACAAACAAACCATGATTATTGAATAATTTCTTAAGAATATTTACAATTTATTGAAAAAAAAAAATACCATTGAATTATGGCATATGGCACAGGCACGTAGCCAGGGGAGGGGTCCAGGGGGTCCGGACCCCTCCCGAAATGTTTGCAGAAATAATCGGAGTCAGCGTTAACATAATTTTTAATAAGATTGACGTCTTCTTAGCTCCCCTATTTTTTTCAGACATCATTACTCATTCACTTAAATAGCAGTCGATTTCAGAATTTAAACAATATTTTTAAACTGTTAGCTTAGTTGAAAGTGCCGCTAGCAGTGATGTGGCTGAACACTACTAATTATGTGTAGAGAATTACTATTCGCATTCGGTACAGAATTATCGTTATTATTTATCCTAATTTGCCTAAGAGTTTGGTGTTTTGAACTTTCCGCTGCTGAGGTCCTAAATGCTGCTAAGAAATAATTTCAGAACGCGTTGAACAATAGTTTAGCTTGAGCATTGCTGAAAATCCAGAATTCAACATAGTCGAGATTTCCAGCTTACATCTATGGCTAAATTAATATATTAGTCATTCGAAAATGTGCATGAGATAGGGTGGCCAGACATCTCTCTTTAGGTGGATATGTCCTGCTTTTATTCTCTGTGCTTCCCATTCCAGCCCAAATGCCACGAACTTAAGTTCGAATCCCAGATTTCTTCCTACGATTCCTTAATAAAAAAAAACAACCGCAGTTAGAAACACATCCATTGTAGCCTCGCCACATTCCGAATTCAGTAAGCTTAAACTTATAATTTTGACGGTGGTGTATTATGGATCAAACGACGAACTATATGCTCTTGGAAAGTATCAAGACCTTAAATGCGAACCAAATACAACTTTATACCACATTTATTTTAGGGAAACTCGGCATTTAAATCATGCTGATGACCAACATTGTGAAACATGCAGCCACAATCAATAATTTGCCCTATTATTAGTTGGAGACAGTGGCGCAACAACGGGAGCGGTAGACCGAGAAATTGTGAAAGGAAAATATGAAAATAAGAACTACACAAGTTTGAGTTGTGCCTGCCGGTGATCCCAATGTTTCTTTACCTGTGAAGATATTAGCGCAACATCAGTCCAGGTTTTGTTTGTGCATAAATTCCTTTTTTGCATTTTTCATGCCTTTTTTCTAAAGTCCTAATGCGCGCCTTGATCTAATTTGTAGACCGTAGTGACATACATTTAAAAACTCCCTCGTCAACCACAATGCTGAAAAGAGTGATTCAAAATTGGGTTTCCATGAAAACAAAAGAAAGTCCTAATGCGGATTTCGAGTATAACATTTCACTCGTGTTCTTACGACGCTAAAATACGCAAAAATTTGCATCGAAAATTATTGTGAATGCAACGGGAAGTCTCTCTTGATTACCGTAACTCCTAGTGGAGCACATGGGCGTAGCCAGGGGGGGGGCAGGGAGGGGCGGTCGCCCCCCCCCCCCCCTGGTCGATGAAGATGCTAAAAAATCCCTATCGATGTAGTAAAAAAAATCGCTGCAATACAAGATTTTCAAAAATTTTCTTCAGCAGATGCCTTTTTCCCCACTCCAAATGCTGCCGGAGAAGCCATGATTGGGAGTTTGCAGTCAGGAGGCGCATACAAATAGATGACAGCGAGTGGCCTCTCGTAACTGACGGAGGCTGCGTACCAGCCCACACATTTCACTTGTGAGTGTGCTACTGTGGCTGCGTGGATCCCATATTTCCTGTTTCATTTCATGGCTTCTGAGCTGGAGTACACAATTTCAACCGTTAGATCCCTTCGGAAAGCTAGTGGAATTCAACTTATTTTCATCTGAAAGGATGACAGATGGTATACAGCTTTGCTTTGTTAGCCCTGGAAGGTCATGCTTCGTCGAATCGACTACGCATCATCAAATTTATCCCATTTTTCGTGACAATTCTCATTATTTGGAGCTAAGTTTTCGTACAGCACTTACCGTGCCGATGTACTTGCTGGGTACATTGCAGCTAGACGAAGTAAGCAGGGTAAGTTGGATTTTTGGAAATTGGCGTCGTCGAAACGATGAAGGATGAACTTTGTGTAACTTTTAGAACTCCAGTATTTCTTATGACTGGTTGTCGATTCGACGATAAGTCCATACAACTAGCTCGTAACAAATATGTTTATTTTTGAAATGTGGGACCTATTTTTTCCAAAAATTATGGAAAAAATATTTACTAGGACAAAAAAAGGACAAATCAGGGAAATGGCTGAGAATTCTTCCTCATTTTAGGAAGATTGCATTTCGAACTCATAAAAATCGGCTCCAAAATCGATGTTTTTCTATTCTAAAACGAATCGAAAATCTGTCAAATTTTATAAACATTTTGAGAAACGGTGATTTGTATGAGGCGTCAAAGTTGAGCGTCGTCGAATGGACGAAGCATGACCTTTCCGCACTAAAAATAAGCATGACCTTCCATGGTTAAGGACCTTGTAAAGAACGGGTCTCATATTTCAGTGTCGTTCAATCAATAAAAGATTTATAAATATTCTGACGATGCTACTTTGCTAAGATGAAAGTGACGGACGAAACAAACCGATTTCGCAAGTAGAATATGCAGTCCGATATGCAAAAAATGCACTGAAAATAGACAAACTACGCTCTAAAAAGCAGATGGTGGCGGTTTGAATGTAATCAGAATGCGGAAGAAAATCATCTTCATCTCCATTTTAAAAATTTGACTCTTAAATTTATCAAAAAAAAAAGAAATAACATGCGTGGCAGTCCACCAGTAAATTAGGGCCGCAGATGTATGAGTGACATCCAATTTCCAAGATCTAAACTGCTATTTTGTTGAGGTGTTGAGATCAACAGCACGCCCAGCAATGTTATTTATCCCCATAAATGGATAATTGTTTACAATCTGAGCGACATCATCAGGGCTGAAAATTTTGGTGTAATTTTTATATAAACATATATTCATACATTTCCATATAAAAACTTTATCAAATCTACACCAACGGACCTTATAAAAAGTATAAGTGAACTATATTAAAAATATAAGTTTTCTGGGTAAAAATTTTACTCTTCAATAGTATAAAATTGATAAGCAAATTTATACAAACCGTTCGAAAAAAATAAAAAATGTAATACGAGTGCAGTAGGCTTCGAATCCACAATCCTGTGATTTGTAGCCAAGCGCGCTGCTCGCTGAATCAGACAGACTACAAATCAATAGACTTCTAGGTTGAATGGGTTTCTTGCGATGATAGTGTAGATTTGATAACATAGTAGGATTGATTCTACCCTTTTATGTTATAACAACATTCAAAAAAATTTATTCTATCCCGAATGGTGTAAAATGTATAATATGAAAAGGGTATTTGGATAGTTTTATTCTGTAGCGGATATAATTAATATAATTTTCGAGTAAACTAAAATTATAAGTTGAAGAGGGTCAAATTTTATTCAAATTTTGGAATAGATAGGAGTTATATTATTTTATTTATAAAATTTACACCCGGTTTACACCAAAATTTACAACCGTGAGTCCGTCACGTTAGTCGTGAGTTCGAAAAACACCATAAAATGAATTCGTTTACGGTGACTGTGGAATCCATAACCCTGTGCACCAATCCAACCACAAGCCAGGCTACTCTAAAATTTGCTAACAATATTTCTGCGACCGGAAATTTCAGCTCCTAAGAAAATGTTGATGTTGAAAAAATGTTGGGCTTGCCCCCCCCTGACCGAAATCCTGGCTACGCCCATGGTGGAGCATGGTGCGTTGATGACTACCGTGTGTAGTCATCAACGTTACAAAGACAACTGAATTCCGAGTGTGATACGGTTGTCAGCCATACCACTTCCTAGTCGCAATGTTAGTTTTATTATTCTACGATAAGAATATTTCTTATCATCTTCTGAATAATAAACTTGCGACGAGTCGTGCCGAGTTTGGAAACTCGTTTCTCTATGAGTGTCTATTTCACAGAGTGGCGACCGAACGATCTCGGCCACAGAGCACGACAACGGGAAGTACACATATAGAAACACCACCGTATAGCATCATTACTGGAAAATAGCACCATCTTCAACTTGCGACAACAGCTTCAAATGTCCAGTAACATGGGTGGCCTTAGCCATTTCCAGGATAAGATCCAAGTTGCACCACTGGTTGGAGCTCTAATATATTTTTTTTCTAACGATGTGAAATAACCGTCAAATATAAATCTTCCTTTCGGTGCTCCTAACAAACCCTCCCTTTTTTTCTAGCAAAAGAACTTCAGTAACACATACACTCCCAATCAATAGGATAGTTCCACTTGTAAAATGGCTGTATTTCGGTAAGTGATAACGGTATTTTCTTCAAACTTGGTGACAATATTTACAGTAGCCTGCCTGTTCTTTGAATAACGGGATGTCTCAAATCCGGAGTCCCGTTAGGATTTTCTTACGAGAATTCTTAAAAACAGTACAAATGGTGAAGTCAATAGGATAGTTCCAGTGGAAATAAAACATCAAATAACGGTAAGAAAGGATAATTTTACTTTGGAAAATGAAACTGGTAATAAGAAGAACTTTATTTAAGTAATTAGAGCTCAAAAAATTAATCTGGGATAGAATTGTATATGTTTTAACTGTAAATTAAATTAATTTCGCCCAAAACGCTTCTAAACGTACGCAGAAGAGCTTCAGTGTTCTTAAACTATTGTCTAACGGTATAGATCTTCGTTGTCATTCATCCCCACATATTTTTGATGGTATTTAGATCTAGGAAGTATGGAGGTCTTTCCCAAACCTTGATTAGTTGGTCTTGAAACAAATCTTTTATCAGTCTTGCTCCTTGACTGACGCCATTATCTTGTTAAAATCTCAAAAAAGTTGAATGGAAAATATCGGTAATTTTAAGAACTATATTGCCCAGAATTTTTTTGTAAGCCTGGACGTTGTGAATACCGCTAATTTCCACAATCTCAATAATTCCACATTCTAGACATTCTACCCCATACTTCGACATTTCTTACTCTGAGTAATGCGTCTAAAAAATTAATTCCTTCTTGCTCAAATCGTGGAAATAATACCTAAATCCATCTGAACCGACTAGATTTAATCTTTTCCATCAGTAAAAATAACGAGTTTGTCCAATCCATACAGTTTCTCCATTGGAGTTGAATATCTTGGTATGGAACTACTGAGCTTTCTTAAATTAGGGGTACTCAGAGTACCCAGGCTTTTAAAGATATTCTTCCTAATGTATTGCCTAAGACTTCCGACATTTTCCATGCCATTCCTATAAGATTTTAGCAAGATAATGACTCCAATTATGAAGCGAGGCTGATGAAAATTGATTTGAAGATCAACTAATCAAGGTTATGGAAAGACCTTCATACTTCCTAGATCTAAATATCATCGATAAAAGTGTGGAAATGAATGACGAGGAAGATCTATACCGTTAGACGATAGTTTAAGAACACTGAAGCTCTTTGGCGTACGTTTAGAGGAGCTCGGGACGAAATCAACTTAATTTACCGATAAAACCTATACAATTCTATCCCAGATTAAGTTTTTGAGCTCAAATTATTAAAATAAAGTTCTTCTTATTACCAGCTTCATTTTCCAAAGTAAAATTATCCTTTCTTACCGTTATTTGATTGTTTATTTCCACTGGAACTATCCTATTGACTTCACCATTTGTACTGTTTTTAAGAATTCTCGTAAGAAAATCCTAACGGGACTCCGGATTTGAGACATCTTGTTATTCAAAGAACAGGCAGGCTGCTGTAAATATTGTCACCAAGTTTGAAGAAAATACCGTTATCACTTACCGAGATACAGCCATTTTTCAAGTGGAACTATCCTATTGATTGGGAGTGTATTTGACAAAATTACACTGTTCATTTCGAAAATCACTTCCCCTTAATTTCTTTCGGGACACATGGAATCTTGTAGTAATTTTTGGTGTACTACCCTGTTAAAAATGTAAAATCCATAAAATTGTCGACTTTTCTCTTCAATGTGCACTTCTAAAATATGGATCAAAATGCATGCCGCCTGGCTATAAACAAGCTCACTTACTCATACATTTGTTTAAGTTCTGTCGAATGTATGGAACGTACCTATACATAATGTTCCGAAAGTCAGACGGAATATGTTCGTCTTCGCTAACTACAAATCGTGTACATGCCCACCCATAGACTGTTCGCATGAATGGTCTAATAAATGTTAGGCATCGAATAGAAAAGCAAAAATTAAGTGGCTTTTGTTTTATTGATGCTCCGACAAACAAGTTTTCACTCAATAAAATTGTAAATTGTCTATTGTAAGGACATTGTTGAACGAATCGCGCTACGTCTGGTCGATACATTATGCAGGTACACTTACTACCTATACGGAACTATAAGAATATTTTTGTTAAATTTAAGTAAAAATACAGTCTGGTGTAAAATGAAGCTAGAATGTATAAAAAAGGAGTCCGAAAATAATGCATAAGATTTGAATTGCATAAAAAATGCCGTGTTGTTTTTCATAAAAATCTTATTTATATTTAGGATCTTACCAGTGGCGTAACGTACGGTGTTCCATGTGTTCGGTGGAACACGGGCCCCCAACCAGCAGGGGCCCCCTAGCGTAGTTACGCAGAGGAACAAATTTGTTGGGTCATTGGAATAGAAGCTGTTGAACAAGTTAGAAGTGCAGAACTTATGTTCTGTTGAAATTTTTCGAAAGTTAAACACTCAACGTAAAAAATGTACTCGGTTTAATTTTAAAATGCGGTTTACAATAAGGAATTAGCAAAACTTGCAATCATCCAACACGTTAAGCAAAAATCATACTGGCATGGCCTGCCGATCGGTAAATGAGCCGATGACCAAAACTTCGAAAGTACATATAGCTCCTGGGAGATAGGAATTACTTATTTCTCTTAAAAACTGAGTTGCTAGGCAAACCTTAATCTCCTATCCAGTATCCTAGATAAGGGGAGATCAACAGAATCCGCCTTAGGTCGAACATCTTGGCCCTCTGATCGCGACACAAAGAGTATTAATTTAATTTCAGCACTGAATTAAGTAAAAAAAAAAAATGATTTCTCAAATTTTTGATGGTGAAATGGTTGGTAACTCTTGTATGATGCGAAAGCAATGGGAGTAGCAAAATTTGTTCTGCGTAGATTACATGATGATGGAAATTTATTAATTAATGAGGGGTGTAAAAGCGATATTTAAAATCGAATTTTGGAGTAATGAAATATGAGTTCAGGAGCCCCACACAAATTGGAAAGCACTAGCATTTTGTGCAACAATTCAGCTATAAATTTTTGCATCAAATTTTGTACAAAAGTTCAGTACGATCGATTAATTAAACTGTGTAGACTCAGGCCGCACAAAATTCTCTTCCGACTTTGTACTTTTGTACAAAATTTTCGTTTGCTCAATGTGTTCTGGTCTAAAGTTTTGTGAAAAAAAAATTTCTCCGCAATATTTGCACAAAAACTAGTCAGTTTAAGAATTCAGGTTATTCACGATCTCATATACTCCTTTAAATTGCATTTTCCTTGTTAAGAAAAAATCTAGCCACAGATCCCCTTCCTCTCCAAAAAGCTATCTACGCCACTGCTTCTATCAAAGAAGAGAATACGAATCGCTGCAACAAAAATAATAGCCATAGCGGACAAAAAATATGGTCGTTTCAAAAATGTTTGCTAATATGTAGTAAATTGTGCAGGGGGGCCCCATTTCGTTTTCGAACACAAGATATTTTTGAAACGTTACGCTACTGGATCTTACATTACACTTACACATAATACAGTCTTATATGTTATAACACTTAGGCTAAACGGTTCTCCTATCTTTGCTAAAATGTACGATCTATTTTGAAATTTTCATTAAAAATGGGACTGAATTGTGTTTAGGCGTACTTTCATTTCCTCATTGTTTACATGAATGGATGCATGTTGGCTTGTTGTTATAAGAACTTCATAACTTCAAAAACCCCCATAAAACGTCTTCTTTATTTGCCTTAACTAGTGGATTTTCAAAACTTTGCGGAATAGAGTCGCAACACCAACAAAGCTTCGGAGGCCAGTTGTCCCTCGGACAACCAAACAAAATCTTGTTGGTTGTCTTTTATAAATCAATAAAGCATTAAGGATTTAAAGAATAAAAACTGTTTTGGTCATTCAATTAAAATTTTCCTAAATTTTAGGACATCCCCTTTTTAGTATTAGACTGATTTCTGTTATAACCGCTATTTTAATAAGCGCGCAAATTGGAAGCATGGAGGTTAACACTTAATTAATTTTCAGCCATGTCCGATTTATTTTATCACAAATTGTAACATCCAACAAAAGTCTGGTAATGATGACAGAATACATCGATGATAAAGTAGACAAATGGTTGAAAACGAGGAAAATTTACGGGGTATATGTAGATAAGTGAAAAGGTCATTTGATCGACTATTTATTCACCAAATTGTTGCAACATGTAAATTTTATTAGCTTTGGTTGACCCTTCAACCTCCATCGCAAAAGCAGTCAGTCACTGCGTACATAAAGTGGCTACCCGTTCATTATATTAAATGTTGTGAGGGAAAATCCTTCGGCAGTTTTTCCACAACACAAACCTGATGAATAGACGACAGTCAATTTTGTAAGGCTAATTGGCATTTGTATCATCGGAAAATAATTTAAATTACTAATTGCTGGTACATATGTATATACAATGCACATGCAAATAGTAAAATGCCATTAAAACGCTATGCCCTCATTTTACCGCAATAGGAAATAGAACACAAAAACGTCTTGCTTTTAGAAAACGGCTTGTCTATATCGCATAGAAACTAATATTTCGCTCTGCGTTTTTTTTTCTATTTTAATAGCACGAAACTACATAAATTAATAAACAAATAAATTCATTAATTTATTAATTAATTTGGTACTTAAAGATTAACTAATAACAAGTAATAAACTAGTCAAAATTAAATAGAGGCCACCAAAGAATGTGTTTGTGATCAAACTCAGTAAAATTGCATCTAAACCAGGGGATTTTTTGGGGCTTCAATAAGCACAAAATTGACAGGTGTTCGGGTTTCGCTGTGTTGTATATAGAGTTTTCAATTAGAGGCAAATTTAGTCTATCTCTCAGTTTCATCTTACTATGAAGTAACCCGTAAAATTACGAATGCTAAGATGCTATGGAATGAGTTTTTTCTAGTACGTTTTCCAATTACTAGCAAAAATTAAATTTTGAAATGAAAAGCTCTAAGGTATAGTTTACATGCAACACACAAGTGTGTGCAAATATAGTTTTTGTTTGTAAATTCAAGTTAAAAATGTTGTTCGTCGAATTCTTATTCTAACAAAATTATGATTCCTACATAAAAATATGTTTTCATTAAAAAAAATTACATGTTAACTTTTGCGTTTGGAAAGTGAAAACGAGACTTTAATATTTTTGAGCAATGTTTTGAAATTAATGGCAATGCCTACGTGACAATTTAAAATTTAACCTGGATGCTACCCTCGATAGTTTTTTTTTGCGCGTCTGGGTTAGCAAACCTGCCCCCGATGTAAAAAAAACACGGCCAGTGTAGTAGCACAACCCCGACCAGAGTTAAATCTACCCTATAAAGTGGATAACCGAGTTTCGTCTATAGTAAACTAATTGCGTGGCTATGTGACAAAATGTATAGAGCGAAAATAGCGCTATTCGGTTTCTTGTTTGTGCTAAAAAAATTCTGGGGGAGTTCTTAACCCGTTGCGTCACAGGCTATGGAAATCAGTTGTGATCACGTCTGACAGACGTATATGAGGGAAATTATTTTTATATTCTTATTTTTTTCTGCTTTATTCAAGGTTTTGGTTTAGCAAATGATTAACCATGGTGTTTTCATTATTTTAGCAAAGTAAAAAGAATAAGAAAACGTAGTTATAATATAAACCAACTCAGTTTTTAATTTTTAATTAATTAATTACATATTATGCGTTTTCGTTTTTTTTTAATAATCTTCACTAGAAAAAGAACGATTGCTACGTATATAAGTATTTTAAAAATTGTTTCTAAAAAAGTAATAGTTTTAAACAACTAGTTTATTTTTTTAATATTACAATTTGTATGCGCCCTTTTTCCGATTTTATAGATACATTTTTTTTTTTCAAATAATATGCCGCTTTGAAATCTACATTTGAGTTCAATAACTTTGAAGTACAAAAATACTTTAGCATCTGTTAAAAAAATAGGTATTAACGCAATAATAATTGTATTACAAAGAGAAAAAGTCCGTCAACCGTCACCATTTAAATTCCTGTTTGTTGTTGTTGTCATTACAAAAAAAAAATTACAGAAAATCAGCTTTCGAAAATCGCATTCATGAGTACATTTTAATATTTGTTACCTACAATAAGTAACCTAAATTAACCAAAAATGCAATTTCGGGTAAGAAGAATCTTAGACAAACAGAAAAACGAGACCGAGGCTAATTTCGGGCGCGGCCGAAATTTGGATACCCTTCGCTCCCCCCGGGCTAAAAGTTTTGTCGGGCGTTCCTAAGACTTGTGTTCAATTCTCCTCGCTTCCATGCTTTTCCTTGCGAAGATTTATTGGGGGAAGCGGGAGACGTGGGTTTCTTAGAAGAACCAAAAACGAAGTGTGTGTGTGTGTGGGGGGGGGGGTTGTACGGTAGCCCTATGAACGCATGGCCTTTCCTTCAATTTTTACGTATGTTTGTGGCATCAATTTTAAAACATATTTTTATGAGATTTGGTTGAAATTGGTGGACAAATAAAAAAGTTGTTCTTCAAAGAACCTAATTTGGGGGTTGGGTTTATATCCCAGCCCCATGACCCCAATGGTCGGATTTAATTCATTTTTGCATATATCTTGTAACATCAACAAAAATACATTTACATGAGGTTTGGTTGAAATTTGTGTGCAAATAAAAACGTTTTTCTTAGAAAAATTTGATTTGGGGGGGATATATTTGTATGGTAGCCCCATGACCACATGGTCCGACTCCATCTATTCATACATATGTTTTGTGTCATCAATAGAAACACATTTGTGTGAAGTTTAGTTAAAATTGGTATATAAATAAAAAAAATTTTCTTAGAAGAACTTAATTTGGGGAGCTAGGTTTGTATGACAGCCCCATGACCCCATAGTCCGATTTGGTGCATTTTTACATATGTTTTGTGGTATCACTAGAAACACATTTGCACGAAATTTGATTGCAATCGATGGGAAAATAAAAAAGTTTTCCTAAGACGAACCTAATTTTGGGAAGTAGGTTTGTATGGCAGCCCCACGACCCCCTTGTCGGATTTTACCGATTCAAACATACAAACTGCCTGCAACAAAAAGAAGCACGTTTGCCAAATTTCAGCTCCATAGCTTTTAAACTGGCCGAGCAAAACGCGTCGCAACAGACAGACAGACGGACAGACGGACATCGTCCAATCAACTCAGCTCGTCACGCTGATCATATAGATACATATTTTGTATGGTCGGAGATGCTTCCTTCAATGCGTTACAAACTTCATGACAAAGTTAATATACCCATTTCGCTTAATAAGCGAAGGGTATAAAAAGTAGTGCGGATCATCAGGCTACGTCTGACAGACGTATATGGTTTTCGAAACATAGTTACTCACGCTAGGGTGTAATGTTGATCGAAAAATATTCTTTATCCCATTATCAGTAACAAATTGGTGAACGAATAGAAGAAAACCAGACAGTCGGGGTGGGTGAGGCTCTTGAGTTATAACGTTTTATATGCCGAGTATACGTCCGCTGGACGTACCTGTGACGCAACGGTTTAACGACACCAACACGTCCTCTCAATTCGTTAAAAGGATGTTTAATGCTGTAATGTGTAATCCCTTCCGAAGTTACTTGCAGAATTTAAGTCTAAATTGACGTTCTGAGTGTACAACAGTGTGAAAAACAATGACCGTTTTATAGGGGTAGTTATTTTTTCAAACTTTAAAAATATTGACAGAAAAAGTGCTAAACATGATACAGCCAAATTTTAAGAAAGGGCAATCAAGGATGACTTTTCTCACCTTAACGTTTGCTTTCATAGTATCTACCTGGGTAGATATTTCAATTTTCATTTGGTGATAACTTAGCGAGTTTTCACCCAAAACTAATAACCTACTCAGTTATTAGTTTTATTGGTCGAAAAAAAGTAAATATTTGTTTTGTCGATTTTCAAACGTGAGTATCTACCCGGGGGGATATATGTCTAAAAAATGTCTACCCCAGTCCTGTATTTCTTGTAACACATGATGTAACTTTGCGAAATCAGTTTTTATTCATTTCTAAATTCTAATCTGTAAAAGTTTAAACGCCAAAAATTTTCTCAAGTGCCGAAATTGCAGGTTTTTTTTAGTGATGGGTAATTCAGTCTTGATACTTTGCATGTTTATGATTTTTTCTGCACAATTTTATTGATTTTTGCTGTTTTGTTTTCTGGATATCGATTTGACTTGAAATGGCAGGCAATTGGTTGATATATACATTGTATATAAATAACAGACTCGTTGTGGTGCATATTACAGAGAGAGAACGGGAGTGGAGTACAAATTGGAACTTTTCTTATATTTCAAACTAAAATCGAAACTGATGCCTACAATCTATTTCGTCGGGGACGAATGGGACCAAGTCAAAATTACAGTTTCCGTGACCCCAGTCAAAATTGATGTCAATCGAAATAGTAGTATCCAGGCTTTCATTTGGAATAAATTGACATTATATATACACGGAAACTGAAATTTCGATCTGCTCCACCTGTACTGGAAACAACCAATTCGGGGGCTGAAGCGGCAGACGGCGCTTGGAGAAAAGGGCTTTAGGTACATTCAATAAAAGACAACAAAGCCTTTCGATGAATCTTAATTTCACAAGGCGTTTTAGTTTTGTCAAACGGTAAGTTTTGAGGGCTTTTGATGTGGGATGTTTCGTTGGGGGCCGAGACCTTTAAAGTCATTTAATTATATCCATTATGGCGGAAAAGTAAGTGCCTGGTTTTCGACGTGCAAGAAAATTATTTTCAAATGTTTTCTGAAGGTTTCGATATAATTTTGCTTGGATTTTGTTTCTTGGGCTTCATGACATACGAACTTTCAGAGAAAAGTCTTTTATAGATGGTGGAATTTGATCTATAAAACTAAACTATGTTTGCTTAGCGTAACCGGAAACTATAGCCTTAAGGTTAAAATAAACAACTAAAAACGATAATGATAAATGAAAAATTAACTAAATTCTCGTATCCTTGCTAACAATTAAATTAAACAAAAAAATCTCATACAAAATATGTATTCCCAAATTTGCAAACTAATTTTTTTTTGACATCCCTACACTACCGATACTTCACATACAAAATAACCTCTGCTATCGGTGATACTCTTGTATCAATCAAATAAAATTATTCGCTCTACTAAACAGAATTGTTATAGATGCGAATATATCCTAAACAAATTGTATGAAAAGTTTTTATCTACCCGTGTAGATACTATGAATTCACGTGGATAAAAATCTTGAAAGCGAAGGTTAACTAACCTGCACTAAAACGTCTAAACTTCGGATTACATTCCACTCGGATACTTGTCTATTCTCATTGCTTTCGGCCTTTAAGACAGTCGCGAAAACAAGACCTTAGCCTTAGGGTCTTACTAAGAGAAAGATTTCGGATTCGAAGCGTTATTTCAGGATTTTATATCAAAGGATTGAATAACGACACCTAAACTACACGTCGGTTTGGGCCTGAAAAGTACGAGCAGCAATTTAGTCATCAAGATCGCTATCTCAGTCTCTCTCCTGTTTTCGTACCGAATCTTGGGAACGGAATACATATTTCTGAAATCAAATCAAACGCTTGATGAAATGAAGTCAATGTACCTACCCCATAAAACTTTTCAAGACAAAAAAATCTTAGGGGCGGCTATTTGAAGCCCGAAATTTTATCAACATCATGATTTTCTTAGGAGTTGAAATTGTCGGTCGCGAAAATATTGTTAGGCAAATTTTATATAGGGTGTCCCGCATTAGGTGGCCAATACTGTAAGGGTTGATAGCACAACTTGTTTTAGCAAGAAAGCTACCAATACAATCGTTTTTTTTACCGTTACCTTGTTATCGCTCTTTTTGTGAAAGTCATCGAAAATCGTGACTTGTCATGCAAAATCATAATTTGTAGCTCTTCTGATGACCTAATTTAAGATTTGATTTCAGTTTCAGAAACTAAATAAAATTTCACAAAAACTGAAGTTATTGCTGCTACCAACATTATTGCCACTTTAAAGATATAGTTACTCAAACTTAATATAAATTTCAAAATAGATTTTTCATCGAAAATTCTAACAGTAATTTCATAACGGTGCTTTATACGTACAACTCTGCAAAGTTAATAAAAGTTGCTTCAACATGTTGGCTTTCCAACGGTATATCATTTTTATACCCTTCACTCGTAGAGTAAAGGGTATATTAACTTTGTCATGAAGTTTTTAACGCATTGAAGGAAGCATCTCCGACCATATAAAATATGTATATATATGATCAGCATGACGATCTGAGTCGATTGGGCGATGTCCGTCTGTCTGTCTGTCCGTCTGTCCGTCTGTCCGTCTGTTGCTACGCGTTTTACTCGGCCAGTTTAAAAGCTATCGAGCTGAAATTTTGCACACATGTTTCTTTTTATTGCAGGCAGTTTGTATGTTTGAATCGTAAAAATCGGACCGTGGGGTCAGGGGGCTGCCATACAAACCTAACCCCCCCAATTTGGTTTTTCTAAGAAAAACTTTTTCATGTGTTTACTAATTTCAACGAAATTTCACACAAATGTGTTTCTATTGATAACACAAAACATATGTAAGAATGGATCAAATCGGATCATGGGGTCATGGGGCTGCCATACAAACCTAACCCCCCAAATTAGGTTCTTCTAAGAAAAACTTTTTCATTTGTGCACCAATTTGAACCAAATTTCACACAAATGTGTTTCTATTGATACCACAAAATATATGTAAGAATAAATGGAATCAGACTATGGGGTCATGGGGCTGTCATACAAACCCAGCCCCCAAATTGAGTTTTTCTAAGAAAAACTTTTTTGTTTGTCCACCAATTTCAATCAAACCTCATAAAAGTGCATTTCATTTGATGCCACAAAACATGTGTAAAAATGAATGGAATCGGACGATGGGGTCATGGGGCTATCATACAAAGCCAACGCCCTAAATTGAGTTCTTCTACGAACAACTTTTTTATTTGTGCAACACTTTCAACCAAAACTAGTAAAAGTGCACTTCAATTGATGCCATAAATAATCGGACTATGGAGTCATGGGGCTACCATACCAACCTCCCCATTTTGATTCTTCTAAGAAACATTTTTTCTACACCAATTTTAAAAAAACCTCAATGCGTCTTTATCAAAACAAAAAAAAATAAAACAAATGTAATCGTACTATGGGGCCATGCTCCCGCATCCCCCCAATAAAGTTTTCTGAGATATTTTTTTTTATTTTACCACTTATTCCAACCAAACCTCACACAAATATTATTTTATCGACACCACAGAATTTGTCAATACGAAAACAGAAGGAAAAGAATAGGGAAGGATTAAATACAATGCCCCAAAAAACTTTTAGCCCGAGGAGAGTGAAGGGTATTCAAATTTCGGCCGCGCCCGAAATTAGCCTCGGTCTCGTTTAAATTTACATTGCACAATTTTAGGGAAACACGCATTGAATGGTAAAAATCATGGCTTCCGTGGAATCGCTAACAATTTTCCTTTTACTCGGAAAAAGACAAACAAAGGCCCTTATAATTCGAGATAGTCTCGCTACATTATTTTGACCAGAACTGTAAGATATCTGAAATTTTGTACATTGTTTGGCAAATACAACGGTACTTATAAAAGTTAAAATTTAATATTTGCTATTTATAATCGAAAAGCTGTTATTCTTTCTTATGTTTTCACTTCGCAAGCGTGATTGTTTTGTACTTTATGGCGGTTAGGAAATTCGGGTATAATTTTGTTAACAATACAATTTATTTTTCGAATATAGCCCTCATTTTTAGACCAATTAAATAAAATCGCGATGGTCGAAAACCAATTCTCCGATAGAGAGTATGGTGTTTGTGTACGGGGTTGAAGGAGGAAATGGACTTGAAGCAGTTGGAGAGTATAGTCGGCGATTCCCACAGCGACGAATTCCAGGCAGACGTACCTTCGAAAGAACGTATCGGCTTCTTGGAGAGACAGGTCGAACACCAAACCACACTGGTAGAGAAGGAGCTCGCCGTACTATTGTTGCAAGAAAGAAGAGATTTTTAATATCTTCGATACTAACCCAAAATTGAGCACGCGTAGAGCAGCACTTCAGCTGGATGTTCTTCGGATGACGATCCAAAGGACTCTTCAGCCGGACAACCGGTATCCGTACCACCTTACGCAAGTTCAGGAATTACTACCGAACGACTGTCAGAGGAGGATAACATTTTGCAAATTTTACCTCCCGGGAACAGCTGCTGCAGCGAATTAATTAATGTTGTGACACATAAAGAAAAACCCTCCAGTAATCCTTCGGACCGTTTCTTCCATGCGCCGCAGGTGTCGAGTCTGCATACTAAATGGAAGAGGTCAATTCCAGCAGCATTATTCGAATTCATCAAACAGACCCATTTAATCATCAGTTAATACTTTTAGCTTATTGGTTCTATCTCATATTCAAAATTTTATTTTCATTTTTATTTAACAAATTTTTAAAATTGCGATAGTAAAATATAAAATATAAATGAATAAAATTTCAGTTTGAATAATCCGAGAAGAAAATAATTACCTTGTTTTTTTACATCCAATATGTGTAATTCCAAAATCCCGCAATGTAAATATGAAAGGTAATATACCGTTGGAAAGCCAACATATTGAAGCAACTTTTATCAACTTTGCAGAGGTTTACGTATAAAGCACCGTTATGAAATAACTGTTTGAATTTTCGATCAAAAATCTATTTTAAAATTTCTATTAAGTTTGAGTAACTGTATCTTGAAAGTGGCAACAATGTTGGCAATAGGAAAAACATTAGTTTTTGTGAAATTTTATGTACCTAGTCTCTGAAACTGAAATCAAATCTTAGATTAAGTCATCCGGAGGGCTGAAAATTATGGTACCTATTGCATGACAAGTCACGATTTTTGATGACTTCACAAAAAGAGCGATAACAAGGTAACGGTAAAAAAAATTCTGATTGTATTGGTAATTTTCTTGCTGAAACAAGTTTAGCTATCAACCATTTCAGTATTGACCACCTAATGCGGGACACCCTGTATAAAGAAAGAACAGTCGCGAATGATTTTCTACACCATTTAACGAAAAATGGCCCCTGTACGTGTTTAGACTTTTATTTGTGATTCTCAGGGCCGTGCGAAGAGAGGGGCGAAGGGGGCACTCGCCCCGGGCTCCGTGTCCCAAGGGGGCGCCGCACCACCGTTACGTAATTTTTTTTTTTAGAGAAGTGAAAAAGTCGTTGTCCTTTAAGCTATTATATACAGTTATTGACCTTGTTATACATTTTTTAAGTCTATACTTTACTGTGGAACATGAAAGTTCTTCTGCCGTAAATTGTGAGATATATTTCTGTCGAAAGCTATTTAATATATATCTTCACAAAATACATATTACAGCAAAACAGGTCAGCGTTTAAAAATGTTTTTCAATTTCATAAATCCTTTCAGAGCGGAGTTTTCAATTTATACACGCTAATTACTTTACATTTCCTAACATTTCAATTTCAAATGTTATTGGCACCAAATTCGCAGCTTTTGTAAATTAGTATTGCAACTTAAGACAGTCATCTACTTTGCGTATTTTCATAGCGTTTTGCATATAATATGGGCATACTGTCATACAGGCATGAATTTAATGTAGATCAGTGATTCTCAACCGGTGGGAAGCGCCCCTTAGGAGGCGCAGGATAAGCTCAAAGTTGGAAGGTATTCCGACCACTAAATGGGGACCAAGGAAACTCCTGGGAGAGGCTGTTGACTAGTTTGGAAGTCAACAAAGGGCGCCCACTATATGGAAATCGGAATTGTAAAGAAAAAGTGTTAATACGAGTACATCCACTTTTCAAGCCATCTCACAAATCATTCACAACTAAGGAAAAAGTCGTATCAGTGAACTATAATTAAGTTTTTAGTCTTGATAAATCTTCAGACAGCTTGATTGCGCTGGGTTCAAACACTTCTGACTCTCCGCGCGCCGATGTAGTCAAACTGATCTTATGACCAATATCAGCTTGTGAATTATCGTTATCTGCCATCTGGTGAATTAGGCAACCAAAAAAAACAATTATCCAATTGCCTGAAGAATGAAACAATAAATTCATCATCTGTGAGTCATCTGTGCTTGTCCCTCCAACGTAGTTCTCATGTGAAAATACAAAAATTTCCACACCATTTTTACGTTATTTGAGAACTTTTCCGGTCCAGACTCTTCAGGCCTCGAAAAGGGGACATGGATAGAAAAGAGTTGAAAACTACTGTGTATGATATGATTTACGTAAACTAAAAGCAAGGGGTCCTAAACGGTTTCCTTGCGGAACTCCTAATTAGCACTTTATAACGGGATGTACTTGTACAGCCATTTATCTCACCCAGCAAAAAAAAATAGACTGTACACCATTGAATGTGAGGAAGGTTGAAGTCGCCACAAACGACAACATATGAAAATGTATGGACGAGTAAATACCAAAATACTATCAGCAACCAATTTAGTGAAGGATACCAAATTGGTTGTAGTTGATTTTTCTGTAAGAAATCCATGTTAATATGGCGATATCAACCGGCTAATCTATCAACATCTATTTTAGTTTTAACAAGCATTTGAAGCAACTTTGGTACTGGTATTGTTCAAAAACAGGTGTTAAGTACAAAATTTTCCATTCAACAAGAAAAATACATTAAGATAAGGAGAAATTAAAAATTTATCATCATTGAAGGGTGAGGGCGCCTTGATCAAAATGTTGCCCCGTGCGCCAAATTGTCTTCGCACGGCTCTGGTGATTCTGATTACATTCAAGTGGCATCCAATTTCAGCTTTATAGACAGTAGCTCGTCTGACTGCATATTCCACGTGCGATTTAAACGAAATAGACGAAGAGATCAGTTTGTGTCGTCTCTCGCTGTTTTTCTTCTGACTGAGCAAAATTTATAAATCTTTTTTCGATAGAAGTACGGTTTACGGGTTTGAAAAGAGTTCGCCTAAATTTAACTGTATTAACAGTGGCTAAATTTTATTGCTGGTATGATTCAGCGACAAAATGCATCTTGATAAAATAACTTGAAAAAACAGGGAAATATGAGACTCGTTCGTTCCAGCTGTATACCATTTTTCACTAAAACCCTTTTCAGATGGAATGAAGTTAAACTCCACTATTTTCCCGGAGAGACCTTAATGTGATGGCTAAAATTGTGCTCTGCAGCTCAGAAGCCATGAAATGAAACACATGAAAATATGGGATTCTCGTAAAAAAAAAAAGAGTTCCCTAAGGGAAAGATTTATATTTCTGATCTAATTATGTTATCGATGATGCTCACACGTAGGTATCCCAGTTTCGGATATCTAGGGCCAGAAAACTAAAAATTTTTTAGTTTTCCAGACTACATTCTCAGTGCCCCTTCCCGCCCCCCTCTGCCTATGTCCATGGTAACCAATCAGTTACCATTTAATACACAAAAAGTATGATGTGATCATCAGAGCTATTATTTATTTCGCCACTGTATGCACATTTACATTAACTGGTAAATTTCCGTTCAAGGAGGCACACTCTCAATTAAGTTAAATATCGTTGACTTCTTAGTCCAAACATTAGCGACGATCGTTTTTGACACTGAGTCGTGAATTGATATTTCGAAAAAAAAAACAATCTAAAACGAAATATGGTCATCATAAGAATACCACACTACAAAATATCACTTACATACTGAAAAATAACACATCTCGGAAAACATAATTATTCCAGTTATCAAGACTTCTCGATAATATTATATTTTTTACAATGTCGTAATGTCCCAATTATCGCCTATAATTTGAACTATGCATGATTTGTTGATTATTCCAATTGTCAGTTTAGATATTTTTTGGTAAGACCTCGATATATCCATTATTCAGCATTTAGGAAACTAAACTGTATATGTACTCATATGTTTGTATAAGAAGAAAAAACATTAACACTCATGTGATCTGAATTCGTTTACGAATCAGTTGCCCAGACCCGATTTTGAGCACTTTGTTAGCATTAAATAAATATTAGTGAATTGCAGGTTACAGCTAATAGCCGTTCGAAGGCGCTAAACAATATTGTAATGTGGTTGATGTGGTACATGCGTCTATGTACTGAATACATGTATTTATTTCATAAATACCTACTATATATGTACATACGACGTATGACATTCTCAACTCAAGCTGTAAATAGAAGTAATAGGAATGATAAATGAGAACATTAGAGCCTCTTATAAAGTGGAGAGCAATTAGCACTTGGGCAATTATCGTATTCAAACCACGAGCTAGTCACGGATCACGAAACGAGCTGAACAATTTTCCATTACGTATGTATGTTTTTTCATTTCTAGCTCGAATACATCGAATGTTGTTCGATAAGTGGCCAATACACTGGTAAATTAGTGGAAACCTTGACGTATTGTAACTTATGTTTGGTCGCCTTAAGAGGAGGGCCCTTACATATGGCTGTCCTTTATGCCCCATTAGGGCCAATTATCGACTACCGATACCGCGAGGTAATACGTACGTACATCTTATGTACATAATGTTGTTGAGGTTGTTGTAAGAAAATTTTGAAATGGGAGCATGATTTAAGGAATTGTTGTTCAAGGGTGCTCAACAATATTTGCTACTTAGTTCACGCATTAAACTAATTCGTACGGTTAATGTAACATGTACACTATGTATTATGTGACTGCTGTCCAAATTAATTAACGAAGCATGCATAATTCGGAAAATTGTGGCTTGGTTGTGTTTATAAATTTTGAGCACGCGTATCTACATAATTTCTGTTCACCATTATATTCCAATGTGTAATCAACCTCCGATATTTAATATAAATTGTTAAAGTCTTCAAACCATTATGTCGCGTCTACTAAAATAGGATTCTCACCACCCTATGAACAAATCGAGTGATTCTTATCAAAGTACTCCCGCCACTTGTATCCCGCGTATTCTTGCATTATTATCCAAGAGTTATTGTTGTCATTATCCAACAAATAAATTTCAAGTTCAAAACGAAAATCCATCTAAGCCGAGCCAGGACATGGAGCGTAGCACACACATAATAAAAAAAAAAGAAGACGACTCGCAACACGATCCGATAAAAGGTGAATAAAAGATCGGTAGAACAGTCAAAACAGATTGCTCGGCGCAGACATTTGGGCAATCACAAAAGCATTTAAACGATCAACTTCTTAAAATGTTCCGAACGCGGCTCCCTCCGCATGCTATAGGTATATTCCATCTGAGATAAGTCCATATGAAATGATGCCGTGCGCCCAATGCGCTGTTGTTATCCATTTTATATGATGATGGCCAGGGCCTGGTCCGCATGGACCACACACGTTGATTTCATGTATCTGAGTATCTCGCACTTCACTACTTGTGAATGCCACAAGATCCAAGAGATGTTGCGCGGCTTGGCGTCTTATCTTGAAGAAAGATGCTTCTTCTTCAGACTCATCGGGAGACGTGTGTAACAACTATACCCTCATCCATCCTTTGCGTTACATCGACGTATCTATCACATCATTACCGCCGTTTGACCGGCACGTTAATCAGGTGAATTCGCTTTTGTTGTTGGGGCGTGTATGTTGACCAGCACCAGATACAGCTTCAATGCAATTCGATATGGTGAGAAAATGTTTTCGGGATCATCGCAAATGGAGGAATTGAGATCCACCATGAGTATAGAATAATTAACAATTTTAGATGACAATCTGAACTATTTTGTTTCGCTTCAAATAAATGCCTTCTTCCATGTTTTGGAAATACATATATCCAGAGGGGACCAAATCCTATTGTTGTTTCTTTTATAATCTAAATTTAATTTTTACAGAAATTTAACCGTATCAAAAATGTCTTTCTCTATTATACAAAACCGAATAGATAAATTCTTGTAAACAAAAACAAATTTTGTGGTTTATCTTTTGTCTCTAAATCGTGTCCAATTCGTCCGATTCTATACATTGTACGAGATACACATCCGTTTCTTCGTCTCTTCACACCACGTCACGGTATTCTTCTATGCAAAATTTTTGCTAAATCACTCACCTGCTAGTCATAGCATAAAAAGATCTTCAAATGAATCTCAACCGCAAACTCTTAATTTTCAACCATAAAATCTGAATTTGCAACGGCCTATGGATCATCACTTCGGATTGCATATACCCCCTGGATGATTTGTTGTCAAAATTTGAGGTAAGGCCAATCTCATCAGTTGAGTTCACCTTGCCAATATTGCAGTGTCCGGGATGATTTTTGTCTGCGCCGTTTGTTTGGACCCGATGCTGTGTCTTAATGGGCTGCTGTGAGAAAAATCCTTAAATATTTGTGACAGACAGAAAAATGCTCTTGGAACGAACATACACTGAATCGTATTTCGGTTGTTTGTGTCACGACATAGTCGGATACAAGCGATTTAGGCAGGATTAAGAGAAAAGGGTCTTTTACGGTCAATTTCCGAGTCACAATATTTTGGAAATATTTTGAATCAGTTTAGGTGTATCGATTTTAATGGTCGGTATGGAGGCTGATTTTTAATTTTTCGTCTGGCTGGATGAGTTCAGGTGATGTGGGTAATGGTGTGAAATGTATAGGTGCATCGAAACGAGTCCAATTGTTGTCATTTTAGGGATTGAAGGTGTCATTCGTTTTGCTAATTGATTTGTTTTGGACGGTGTACGAAAATATTTTTGGTAATTGAAATTTTTTATTTTGTTCGTACAAGGTAAATCGATATTTTGTTTTTTGATGAACCGTGCGCAAAGTCATGTCCCTTTTTTGTTGGAACGGATAACGTGCTGTATATTTTTGTTGGGTATGAAATGGTAACGGATTTGCTACAGTCAGTCAGCTAGGATTTAGGGTTTAACAGAACCGATTAGATTGTAATGTGTTGGTTTATTTGGCTTATCTGGATATTTGTATATATTAAAGCATTTTTACAACAGTCAACAAGTTGAAGTAAATATTAGTTCAATAACATGTTGAAAAACCTAGTACATGAGATTGTAAAATTTTGGGGAGAATTTTTTTTTGTTTAATTGGGTTCGCAGTCTCACAATTGCGTATCTAAATTGAGTTTCTGAAGTCCCATAATTTGTACAAATGGTGTCTAACGTACCTAAATTATATTTGATATTTTTAAACGAGATTTATGCAGAAAACAAACAGACCAGCAATGGATTGGTATACCTACTTCGCAAGAGCTTGGAAGCAACAATGGATTCTGTGAAATAGAATCATGTAATCTGTAATCTCCCATTTTGACAATTCGTCATCGCCCGATGTAACCATCATTATGGGCTACTTGAAGTCGCGGTTTAATGTCAACAAACCTAAGAGCTAAGACAATACCAGACCTTGGGTAGGATATTTGACAGAAATGCGAACAGTTATTGAATCAGTGGCATAACGTTTTCCAATTTATTTGTGTTTAAACTCAAAGCGGGGCCCTTTCTTTGTACAGCCAAATTTTCGATTTAGTTTGTTTTTATCAAGCAAATGGTTCTACCGCTACGCTATCCTGTTCTTCGATGTGAATTATAATTAAATTATTAAATTATGTAATTAAATTTGACGAATTTCCATTACAATTGGGTGAATTTCAATTACAATGAATTAACATTTAAATTTCCATTATTAGTTGGAGTACCTATTTCCAGAGACGAAATTCTTTTGAAAATTTATTAACTTCTAAAACATGAATTTCCATTAAAAATTTACGAATTTCCATGCATTTGAAATCGACGAGTTTCCAAAACATATTAGCCTATTTGCACATCACGTCGACCAATTGGAACTACGTAATTTCAAACTGTCGGATTTCCATTTAAAATTGACGAGTTTGAAAAACTAGCTTCTAAATAATGTTGCCGAATTTCCAGATGAAATTGACGTAATTTAATTTCTAACTGGTTTTAGTTCGACAATTTGAAATTTAAATTCGACAATTTCCAAAGGAAATTCGTTCACATTATTTTGAAATTCGTTCATTCAACATGGAAATTTTTAATGGGAATTCTTCAACATGATTTCATGGAAATACGTCAACATGATTTGGAAATAAATAAATTTGACCTTTTTTTATTTTTTGAAATGGAATTCGCCAATTCAAATCGAATTTCGTCAATTTGAAATTTGAAATAAATATGGCTCTCGACCTTTGGGGTCCTTTTGGACTAGGGGCCAATGTTCAATTGCATACATGGAACATCATACGTTACGCCACTGACCTGAATTCTTGCGCAATGTCATGGAAATGCGGGGCAAAAATTAAAAAAAAAACTATTATTATGCCGATATGCCTTTTTTTGTAAAAATATTTCTTATTTGATAGGATAGCCACCAATAACTCTTAATTTTGCAATAAAAAATTATATAAATCTTTCAATGTCATTTTGAAATTGCATTTTATTTGAGGGTCAGCCTTTACAGTGTGAATACATATTTAGTCGGTTCCGGCTATCTGTTCATGCATTACCGCAAAGCGAGAATATTCTGCCGGGACGGAGAATTATTGCCGGGACGCGTATTTATGAAACCTTGTTCAGTTCGTCACCTGCTTGGGGACGAAATCGATTAGTTTCTTAGTGCCAAAGTTACCCAGAACCCTTATTGATTTCGTCCACTGATAGTGGACGAGCTCGTACAGGAGTATATTTTACGTCGAAAACAGCCAAAAACTCGTTCGAGCTGAACAAGGGTTTTGGCCGTTTTTGACGTAAAATGTACTGGAATCCTATGCGAGCTCGTCCACTTTCAGGGGACGAAATCGATAAGGTGGTTTGGTACATAGCCACTAGAAAAGCTGATCGATTTCGTGACCTGCATTGGGACGAACTGATCAAGGGTTCCTAAATACGCTGCCAGGATAGAAAAGACCAGTTTCAAAATTCGAATCATATTTTGCTATTAATGACAGCTGTAAATAATTTTGTCCGTAAGTCAGGGCTTATCACTTCATCGGAATCTCTTCATCTCCTGAACATATTTATTAATTAGGGGCGAAATTACACAAAATTCCTCATTAAGTTCATCCAAGTTGACCGACTCCGACTATTCTCTCCAGTTGCTCAAATTCCAGTTCGTGCTGCAAAGTTAAGGGTTGCAGACAGTACAGGTAAATGTGTTCGTCAAAATCAAATCCTGATTCCAAATACTGCAACGCATTCATGTATGATGTACTATGTTAACAGTGTTAACTTGATTACGTCACTTTCGCATCCCGGCCAATTTCAAAGTATTTGGTTGACTTTAATGCAAAAAAGTTGCCTCTAACCCTTTAATGTAGTTTTTTCCTTGAATCATCCATTGTTTGCCCCGTATTTTATTTTTTGGATTACGGGTTTTTCGACTTTCCGTGCCCGAAAAACGGGATAACCCGTAAAATACGTGGCATCTGACCACCCTAGGCGAAGCTACGACTTGTATTTAATCGTCATACCTTCCTTTCTTTTCCTGTCGTCCTCAGAAAAACTCAGTTGCGTCGACAAAACAATATTTGTGTGGGGTTTGGTTGGAATAAATGGTAAAATAAAAATATTTACTCAGAAAATTTCATTGAGGGATGCGGGAGCATGGCCCCATAGAACGATTCCATTTGTTTTAACCTTTTTTGTTGCTTTGATAAAGACACATTAACTCAAGGTTTTGGGAAATTGGTGTTACAAATGTTTCTTAGAAGAACCAAATTGGGGGTTGGGTTTGTATGGCAGCCCCATGACACATGGTTGGATTTGATCCATTCTTACATATGGTTTGTGTCATCAATAGAAATACATTTGTGTAAAATTTGGTTGAAATTGGTGCACAAATAAAAAAGTTTTTCTTAGAAGAACCTCATTTGGGGTATTGGGTTTGTATGGCAGCCCCATGACCCCATTGTCCGAGTTTATCAATTCAAACGTACAAACTGCATGCAGCAAAAAGAAGCATTTGTGGAAAATTTCAGCTTCATAGCTTTTAAATTGGCCGAGTAAAACGGGTCGCAACAGACGGACAGACAGACAGACGGACATAATCAAATCGACTCCCGGAGTCATGCTGATCATATATGGATACTTTTTATATGATCAGAGATGCTTCCTTCAATGCGTTACAAACTTCATGACAAAGTTAATATACCCTTTCACTCTATGAGCGAAGGGTATAAAAATGATATACCGATTTTCCTACATTATTCACAGGCAATCATGGAGAAAGTTCCCCTCACTTACAAAAATTTCTTCAATTTACGTACATATGAATGTTACATAGTGCAAAGCTGCAATTGAAAATGGCGGAGTGGATAATTACCATATTCTGGAGACCTCTTTACAAGAGAGTGTATATATACTAACACATGGCAGTGAATGTAGCTATTCTTCGAAGGTGAACAATTTTTCGTGTCATTTATATCGTCCTATTAAAGTTTTTTTTTATTTAGGTTATTAGATACTCTGGTCGCCCTGTATTCATGCCAAAACGTTCGTTTGTACGTGATTAATTTCAATGTATTTTGTCAATTAAATTGTGTAAGACCTGTGGAATACACCTGAAAAAACGTTGGTAAAGTTAGTATGTATCAAAACGTAATGGAACAAAAAAAATCTCCTGAATCTCTTCAAAATTCGACATTTTTCTAAATTGAAATATAAAACCGTAATTCTGTTGTGAAGGTAAACTTTTACTCAGTTCTATTTTTTATTGGATTCAATGTCTCGCAACAGTTTTTCTGCTGAAGAGAAAACTTTAATCTTAATTTTTGGTTTTAATGCTAGAACTACATTTATTTGTTCAAGCAGTCAAGATTGAAATTGTGTTAAAGGCCTTCTTGTAATTTAGTTAATAATACTTAGACTAATTCAAACATTTTCCAATTGTTCCTTGGAACTCGAACTATCAAGACCTTACTACATATATTGAAAATGTGCTAAATTGCACTGAATTAAAAAAATAATTCAGGATATCTATTGGCTGTTTTGAGTTGTCGGTTAGGCGACATATGCCGGTTTGAAACCCTCCTGCAAAATCATTCATAAAATGGGCGTTTGATGTCGAATTTGGTGGTAGGCTACAAGAACATATGAAAATGGAATGCAAATCAACTTCCTTATTTTCATCTTAGCCACACTGTCTAAGCTATCGAGAAACCCTCGGCCAAATGGCCATATCGCGCTCTGGCGAGGCCCTGTTATTAAAAGTTACTAATTATAAACAAGCTGAAAGGTATGCATGTAATAAGTGGAATAGATTTTCCTGAAAAACAAAGTCAAGTAAGAGTTAGAGTGTGTCTCTTATCTTCATTCCTGCGACTGTGGCGATTTATATTTTATTATTATGGAAAGGTCACTGCTTGATCGTCCCCTGGCTAATTTGCGGCGACAACCATCAAGTGCTATGGTCGATTTTAAATCAACGGATGAAAAAATCATAGCAAAAACTATAGCAATCTTTACATTAATCCAAATTCACCAAGATCATACCTAAACGGTTTCGCTTCCAGCAGAAATTGCTGCGGCTACAACGACCATATTATTGTAGATTGTGGTTAAATTTTGGTTTCGCCCTTCCCTAAATGAAATCCTGGCATCACGCATGCTTGTATTCAAATATACGAAGAGTAAAAAAACAGTTACCAGTTTTGCATTAAACGGCCCAAAATTAGCCTAAAACGAAAAATACACAGGTCAAATTTAACAATATTGTTCCCGGATGAATAGTAACTGAACTTAACATGTTCTTCCATTATGATAACAGATAAAACGCTTGTACATAACTTGTTCATCCATTGAAAGCTTTCAACACGAAATCTCAACATTTTTAGAAATGTTCGTTACCATGTTCTTCCACTTCTATTCTATTGTAGCGATGACACCAAAAAAAACCGAAAATTGTGAGTCTTGTCTTGTTTCGCAAAAAAATTTTGGCTGGAAGCTCAGGTATCCAAAAACATAACAGCAACAACAAATTTATCTCCATAACATTTCGCAATTTCAGAGTATTTCTATAAGTAATTTAATATTGTTAGGATTTCCACGTAGCAAATGATGAAATCCTAGGACTATATGTATATATGTTTTCAATTAAATTGAATTTTGCTTCAAAACCCGCATAATTCATGTAATTGGCAAGAAAATTAATAACACAAACATTTTCAAAGGCAGACTTTTCACAATTTTGTGAAAATTAAACGATTTTTTTCGAGACACCCTGTAATTGTATTATACCACCATCATATATACTTAAGTTTCCTATGTATCGGCGATGGCTATAAAAGATCTGCAAACCTATTTTTCTGACATTATTGAACTGTGAAAAACTCAAGAAATTCAGATCGAAAGTGTTAAGCGAGTAACCTGACTTATCTAAATGTTAAATCATTGATATTTTCAAACAGAAAGAAGTAATCGGTTGTTTTGTAAAGTGTAAGTTTTCACAAAATCGTGGAGAAGGGTTCCAAAACAATACTAATTTATAATTTATCCTTGATCGGAGATGAAAATGCCGTTGTGACTTAAAACAAAAAAAAAAACAAATACCTAAAGGCAAACGGGGTCATTAAAAAAAAATCTTTTGCTGAAATGGATTGACATAGAGGATGTTGTGATTCATATTTTGCTAAAAATTTGGGAGTCCCAGCTCTCTCCGTTTTGAAGTTACAGTCGTTTTAAGTTAACCCAAGACAAAACGAGACCGAGGCTAATTTCGGGCGCGGCGAAATTTGGATACCCTTAGCTCTACTCCGGGCTAAAAGTTTTTTTCGGGCATACCTACGACTTGTATTTTAACCCCCCCCCCCCCATTTTTGTCCTTCCGTCTTCACAAAAGTTCCGTGTTTTTTTTTCAGTGGAGTTTGAATAAGTTTGAGATTTAGTAACAGGTTTAGGGGATAATTTGTTTTTAACTCTTTGCTATTTTAAAGTCTTTGTTGTGTCTCGTGGTTTTATTTCGCTATAAGGTAAACTGCACTCCTTTCCAGCTTTGCTGTAAAAACTACCTCCGTTGGGGTCATGCTTTCGGAGAAGCCAACTGTAACGGTAGGTACAAATAATTTAAAGGATTTACCTGTTTTGTATGAGCCGTAACGTTGGGTTATCAACTGGCAATCGTAATCTTCGATCAATAGGCTGTTTCTCAAAAGTTCGCATAGAATGTGGAGTACCTTTCACGAAGGATGAAGTACGAGCTGCGTTGATATTGTATACTCGATCTCGTCGGGTGGAGCTATTAAGTGCTTTAATCCGTTTAAGGCTTTGGTTCCGTTCATCTCGAAACTAACAAGTGCCAAATCCAAAAATTGGCCTATCGGGACCGGGTTGGATACTCCGAGAATGAGTAGGATTACTATCGGAAGGTGTTGCAATTAGTGGTTCGGTTACAATGGAACAAGTTTTGCCTGGGCTGTGGTCTACGTAATTCGGAAGTTCCATCACTGCAGGAATTGTTTCTGAAACTATGATGATATTTAGGCAGCATTCAAGACTTTCAATTTCATCGTAAAGTTTAGCGAAGAATTCTTTCTTGAGGTCTTTATTATAACTGCTGAATTCTAGAATATTAACCATGTATTATACCACGAAAAAACCATGACTGGTTTTCTGGATATTTCGTATCATCTTCTTCTGAATAATAAACTTGCAACGAGTCGTGCCGAGTTTGGAAACTCGTTTCTCTGTGAATCTCTATATCACAGAGTGGCGACCGAACGATCACGGCCACAGAGCATGACTATTTCGGTCTCCTTAAATTACTTACGGTAAAAATACCGCGGTGTTCCAGAACCCCCATCATTCTGAAATTACCTCTAGCTTCGATTCTAATGCAAAATAGCACTATTAGAAAATAATGTTGTTGTGACTTGGTTTTTGAGGAAATTATGGGGGCTCATAGATATCTTCAAGTATATCAGACGTTTCGGTGTTTGTTTTACAATTTTGTACACTAGCAAGTTAGTACAAAAAATTAGAGATTTTGTCAATTAATATTTTCGCCGGGTCTGTCAGAGGCGGTATCGGTACTTAATGACCAAAAATTGGATATCGGTACTTTAAAGTTAAGCAAAATAGTAAATAATTCATGTTTCCAATTCCATGATTCTTATTGCGTCTTAAATTTAATTAATTTGCCTTAGAACCATGTAAACCACCTCAACATTTTACAATAATTTGTTTGCTTTTTAATCATGGTAAATGCACTTAGCTGATATTCCTTCAAATCTCCATTGCATCTCTGCACATGAGCAATGATTAAAATGTACAAAATCAACTTACTTGCTTCGGATATTTGTTAGCTAGCAGCACCGACAAGACTTGTTTGCTTCATACATGGCACAAAGCATACGATGTGCATGTAATACGTTTCAATTGCCCGTCGTTGATCTAGCCTTAGCCATAGTCTTTAGTATACAATCGATTCAGCTTAGGTCTAATCTGAGATTAAGATTCTTTATGCCAGAGCTATGTCACAGTGTAATTCTATAACCATTCTTTAAGTACGCTCGTAAGACATTTCAAGTCTTTTGAAGTTGTCCTATGAGTCAACTAAATCTCTTAACCATTTATTCGAACAAGAAGACGTCCTCCAGGCAAGCATCAAATCAGTGATTGATTGAAAGATGTCATCTTGTCCGTACACTTGAAATGAATTTCAACTTTTAATTAATTCGTTCTTTGGCAAGTAAGACAGAAATGTCTCCTTTGTCGATGAATAGAGATTCAATGTACGAGCCGGGCTTGTTAGCCGGTTTATTGTAGCTGTTCACGTTTAAAACGTCGAATGCAGTCACAAGGAACAAATAGAAAATCATAGACTGTTGCAGGAAGTTTACGAGTATTTACATACTACATACATCCAGGAAGAAGAAAGTTTTCGCGTGATTGAAAAAAATCATTAGCAAATCCATTCAAATGCTATTTACTTCCATGTTCTTCAAAATAATTGGACTCTTTCCGCACCCATTATTAACTCATTAATTTCATATTAATGATGAACACAATTCGCCACTTTCAAATCAGCATGCAAAGATTGCCTCAGATAATTCCGAATTGCCACTCGCTACATAATGTGGGAGCCGCCTGTTTTAACAATTGATAAATAAATCAACGGGTGTGCGAAGTGTGAAAGCAAGAAAAGTGTCTGGAGACAAACGATCTGCAAAAAAAACCCACAGAAAATTTCTTCATTGCTTATGCTTCATGTTGTCGAAAAGACACCTTCATGTTGTTGATGACGCTGATGATTATCATCATCACGGTCTCAAAAACTCGAAAAACTCAAATCAATTTTTTTCTCGCCTCTGGTGCACTCATCACATAATTTCTTATACATAACGCATACACTACATAGTTGATGTGAAATAAATTATTATTATTCTTATGCATTTACGCGGTAAGAAAAAAAAGCTGTCCAGTGGGTCAACGACAAATAAAAGACACGTTCAACTGAAATAACACAAGACAAGATGGACTCTTTCTCCTGTTATAGCGCAACTATACAAAAGACAAGCGAACATGGCTTTTTACCCGAGGGTACCAGTTAAATGCGATAAATTATCCAAAACGTGGACTATCGTGAAATCATAAAGACAATAATTGCAACTGAATTTGCTTCATTAAAAATGAAATTATATTTTTCCTGTGTAAAGTGGTCGACGCGTTACTGGGCGAACGTATAATGGAACACGGTTCCAATGTGAGAATAATAAAAAATAAAACATGAACAATAAACTTGCCTTTCCGACCAATTTAGTGTCCAATCGCAGATTGAAATCTGCACGCCTGTTATAGGGTTAAACAAATTTTTTTGCACCTCGGCAAGTTCGTGCAGATGCTTAGTCGGTTAGCCGCGTAATATTATAAACATTTTTGAGTAAGGTGACCAATACACATATAAATCATATAATCATATGAAAAATCAAAGGTCAAGTAATTATAAAAAAAAAACATTTTGAGAAATAATGATAAAAAATACGACTTGACAAGATTTATACTAGATAAATAAATAAGAACCAAAGATGACAATATATATTAGAAATAAAAGAGGACAATTATTTCCTGAACATTTTGAATCTGTAAATGTACATCTTTCGAAATAATTAAGGGAAATATTTAACGGGTTAATAACTTACTACGAGGTGAGTTGCTATGACTGAGGCTCCCTGTAGGTATAGGCCACTTTATCCGAAGTCACCTAAAATTTGCCCTTTTTAATCGTACTGCGAAACTCTGAAATGAACGTTGCACAGACGCACGTAAAATTCTAAAGATCGTTTTATTCTCCAAACCATGTTCCATAAATAATTTTTAATTGACCGTACCAAGTATATTAGCTTCCAGTATTACTCCCTACTGTAGTGCACAATTACAATGGCAATAAGCGTTATAAAGATAAAAGTGCACCTTTTAGGTACATATTTATAAGAAATACGAGAAAAGAACAAAAGTACCTATAGCTGAAAGTAGATCTGATTAAGACAATTTAGTACATAATGGGCATTTTAATAAAATGTGTAAACGTGCAAACAATTCTGCACGGATCGATGAATTTGTTTTTGTTTTTCTCAGTTAGATTTTATTGTACTTTGTGAAACTATATTGTTATGTTCCTTGTTTTACGAGTAAATTATAAGACGGTTTCCGATTTGATTTGATTAAACTATGTGAATGGAATAATTTTGAATTCATCCGAGTGTTTCCAATTGTAGTCTCATTGGTTATGATTGGTACTATACTACACTCGGTGCCAAAAAAAAAAATCCGGACACTTTTACAGTTTCCGGAGGAGGGCTTCACTAGGAGAATTAACACATATGTAGCTCGTTTGCCTGGGGTCACCCTATTTTTCACGTTAATCTTAATATTCTATTTAATACCAGAAGCGCTCAATTCGGGTGCTAGCAGCGAGAGAAAATTAGGTGTAAAATTATGGAATAAACAAAATTGTTCATCTTTTGCCACCTAGTGTGTAATGTAATCATTATGGAATAGACAAGGAAGAGTTAGGTTGGAAAGTTCTTCGTTTCGGTGATGCTGCGGCATACATAGAAATCTTACGGACGCGCTAAAGTATAATAGCAGTTTCCGTAATCGTCTGCTTTTTTCTATTTACTTTTAATCTAAAATTTCAAGTTTGAAAATCTCATTGTAAACATTTTGAGAACTTATGAAATCTGTATAAAATTATACTTGTGTTTTGCATGCATGCACCACCTTTTAAACAATTGAACCGATTTGGTTGAATTTTTTTGTGATAGATCTCTAATATTGCTGGAAGGCATAAGGCTCTAAATTAGTATAGTACCTACGTATTGTCGGACATGAGAATGCCGTAGAGACTCACAAACTCTAAAGTTATATAACCATGAACCTATCAAAGTCATAAGAAATAATATAGTTAAATCATAAGGTTGCCATAGAAACCTCACTCCAAAAAAAAAATTACGGACTAACTGATATATATCGAAGTCACACTTACACACGAAATCAGTGGCGCAACCAAGATTTTGTCCTGGCTAAGACTTCCATATTACTGGACACTTGGACATCAGTTCGGTTATGGTGACGTTCTCCAGCAATGAAGCTATACGATGGTGTTTCAAAGTCCCGGTATATTCGCGTTTATTTCTGGGGTCAGGAGCGGCGCATAAGGGACCGCGTGGCTAGGGGGCCCACAAGATTTAGGGGCCCAAAGCCGATTGAAGAATTTGTCGAACCATAAAACATCTGCGAAAAAACAATAATTCGACGTAGATGTTTTTGGTAGACAAGAAGGATATACACTTTTCGAAGTCAAAACAAATGCTAAATTGATTGTTCCTCTTTCACCAGGTCCCTTAGATAAACAAATTTAATATTGTCCGAAAATCTTTGAAAGTTCATGAGGCACTCCGGATCCTCAAATTTGCCTGTAAAATCTGCTTTAAATTAGAGCACCCTTTTCCTTGCCAGGCACCATATGCGCAAAAAGATTCTTTAGGTTGCTCTGTAAATAAACTATCTTTAAACATTTTTGGTGATAGTACCTTTTCTAAACTTTCGGACTAAATTCCAATCCACTTTGTCATGAACTGTTAAAAACGAGCAAAATAGTTTGAGAGTGGTACTAAACTTAGTTCAAACTAGCTAGTACGGCCTGTATATGTCGTTTTAGACTAAAATATTTTATCTTGCTAGCGGTATTTACACGGTCATTGGGGATGTGGTGCGGAGGCCACATTTGGTTTGAAAGGAGTCTTCCCAAGATTTATGTATTGAATTTAATACCATGTCCAAACGTTCATAAAATTGAAAGATTTAACCTTCGGGCGGGCGCAATGCATCTGACAGATTAAGTGACCAGTTTTTGTTGCGCCAATCAGCGATATAAAAAGGAAGAGATCTGAAACTCACAGTAGCTTAATCTTTATCGATCAACAATCCAAAGCAGTTTTCAGTTTCTATACCTGACGGGCGGGAGGGGATGAAATAATCTCTCAGATGTATTGCGCCCGATTGTGTTATTTTCTCCTTTTCTATGAAAATGTCCACTTGTTATACTCTTCACATTGCGTAATAACGTTGTGTTGACTCTTAGGTTCACCAAATCGTTCAATAGTGTGTTTTTAGTCAAATATGCTCACATTTTTTAAGCGATCGAGTTGTTGGAGGTTTCTCAAATATTGAAGCGATTAAAAGCGGAGTATTCTTAGAAAATTGAAAATGTGAAGGGTATCAAACTTTGTGAGCCAGTGTTAGTTTCTAAAATTTCGTAGAACTGTTTCAAAAAGACAATGCAACAATAAATAAGAGTCTAAAATACACAGAAACTTAAGTTTCATCATTTTTTCGGCACTTAATCTGTCAGATGTATTGCGCCCGATCGTGTTAGGATTAGTATTGCGCCCGCCGGAAGGTTAAATTAGAGCACGCTTAAATTTTAAGCTGAAACAAGGAAAAGAGTTAATACATTTTTTGGATTCTTCATTTTGTCAAATTCATATACATTTTCTTCGATTCTGACAGAACGAAAAAAAATTGATTCGGAATGACCGTGTGTATGCAGCATTATAGGTAGATCACTCGTCTTCAAATCATAGGTTCGCAGGATCGAATCCCATTGTAGGCGCAGGTAATTTACCAACATCTATAGAGGCCAATACTGCGCTGCGTGAGTGTTTTTATTTTAAAATAATAAAAAAAAAAACGATTGACGAGATCATTATTTAATAAACGTTAAAACAAAAAGGCAATTATCAATATAAGAATGCAAAGAGTGAAAGTAGTTCTTAGCAAGGCTATTTAAGTATGACGTTTTTAATTTTAGTAGAAACACTGTAACGTCAAAATCATGTTTCATTTCTTCGGGCAAGGAATTGCAGGCCCATTAAATAACATGCTACTAACCAGCTAGCCAGTAGCGTAACGTTTCTAAAATATCTTGTGCAATGGGACCCTCACACAATGTAGATAATAGAGAGTTTTAGCATGTCGTTCAAAATATTACGATAGGACGAATAGGCTTTAACGTTTTCTATGAAGAATTCGCTTGCCTGTCGTACGCAAAACAGTATACCACAATTTTGTATGTTCGAAGTAGGCATAGCCGACAAATAAAATATCATGAACCCACAATTCCAGCTGCTTATATAGTCAGTCAAATTCACGGAAATGCCTACTTGGGACATGAAAATTTGTGGTATACTGTTTTGCGTACGACAGGCAAGCGAATCCTTCATAGAAAATGTCAAAGCCTATTCGTCCTATCGTAATATTTTGAACGATATGCTTAGACTCTCTGATCACGGGAGAACAATTTTAACACTTTTTTCTGTTTTTTTGAATCTTGCACCTAATTTACAGTAAAACGACCTTGCTGATTCCAAAAATGCAGTACGTTTTTCCCCTATACGTCAGGTTTTTGAGATAACGGGGTTTTTCTAATTTTACGGAAAATTACAATAGGCGCCCTTAAATAACAACTTTTTTTAAAAGATACGGGGTTGCATCCTTGTGCAGGACCTTCTAGTACTTGTATACAATAAAATTAAATAAATAAACGCAAGAAATATGTCGCGACGTGGATTTTTTTTTAAATTTGTGAAATTCTTCGGCCATTTTTAAGTCTTTTTCAATCAAAAAAATGTATTTAAAAGCCTCCGTTCGAGTATATAACCATATTTTTGTGCTCTTAACTTGTGTAATGGAAGCCTCTACTATCCCTTGTCGAAAGTGTCTCAACACCCGGAGTCAGTTTCCTATATATGGGCAGTTATACATTTCTAAGTCAAAGGGCAAAAAATAGGCCCCTTTGTCCACCAGGCATATCATATGTGTAGACCTCAAGATGGTTCTTCCTTCTCGGTTAGCAACGTGGATATACAAAATATCCGTGCTTTTTGTGTATGTGGGATAGCAGAACTCGCGATAAACATTGGATACAAAGGAATTGGCCCCCGAGATCTGATCTGAAGGCTGGTGATCAAAATATTGTTCATGAACCGCTTGTGGATCGACAAAAAACATTTTCCCGCTGTTGCATATAAAACTAGGCCTGGCGAAACAATTTGTAAAAGCCTTACCAACAGAAGGAAATTATTTTAAATATATGCTGTTGGCCCTTCCTGCGCTATCATACGATAAAATAAAGGCTGGAGTATTTGACGGTCCACAAATTCGGCAGCTTCTCAGCGATACAAATTTTATGGAATCAATGAAAGAAAATAAAAAGACAGCATGGCTGGCATTTGAAAATATATAGTCAACAACTTTCTAGGCAATATAAGTGCATCGAATTATGCGATAGTAGTCGAGCAACTATTGGACAGTTTTCAAAGGCTTAGCTGCAACATGAGCATCAAAGTTCACTTTTTACACAGTCATTTAGATGAATTCCCGGAAAATCTTGGAGCTGTGAGTAATGAGCAAGGAGAGCGATTTCATCAAGATTTCAAAATCATGGAAAGTCGATATCAAGGCAGATGGGATGCGAATATGATGGCGGACTATTGATGGGGCATAAAACGGGACTGTCCGGAAATTGAACACTCCAGAAAAAGCTACAAACGCAAATTTTTGCCATAATTTTTTTTTTAATTTTTAGGTATTGTTGTTAAGATATAAAATCAATATTTACAAAAAAAAAATTTTAGCGAGTTTCGTTTGTTTTGATTTCAATGAAGGGAAGGTTTGTATGCGCCAAAATTTGAGCCCCCTGTATCTGAAAAACTGGACGTATAGGAGAAAAACGGTTAACATTTCCGGATTCTACGACCAAAAATTAGCTAGAAATGAATATAAAATCTAAATAAACAAAATGCTGTTCCCCTGTGAATTAATCATATTTTCGAAACAATTTTATTTGCCTGTTGTAGTGTATCTATTTGGAAAAAATTTAAAATTTTAGTAAGTCCCAAACTATATTCAAAGATAGGGGATTCACAATATCGATAAGATTTACCAATACCTCATGATTCAATCGAGTAAATGGGTTTGACTGTTTTTAGTTCAAATCCAGGATTTGGTCGTAGACGGCTCTTAGGGTCTTAGGTAAATCGTGATTCACACTTGACAACGAAATCTAAGCTTACTATGAAATCTCGAATCCAGTTCACACTATCGTCCTAATTTGCTTCCACAATTTCACAGTACAGTAGAATCAGTCTCAATGTCCATCCGATCCATTGCTTAAAACATTACCTAAAAATCTACGTAAAAAATGAGAGTTCGTAAAATAGTGAAAATACAGGTTGGACAGAACACGTTACGTGGAAAGAACGGATAAGCCAATTCGGGCTAGACCACTCCTATACTGTAAATTTCATAGATGTGTATTGCAAACACTTAGGCGGAGTTCACCATGATTTCACCACGATTTCGTATAAATTTGATTTTTTGGTTTGAATTGCGTTATGAAACCGTTGAAAATGTATGGGAAATCCGCTTTGCTTATTACGAAAAAAGTGGCGGATGCTTTGCTGTTGTTTGATTTTTAACTTTGGTACCAGAGCTATTTGTTAATGAGTGGAACAATTTCTTCTGAATGGATGAATTCGTTTCTTCTGTTCACTTTAATTATAGTACCTATTAGATTTTTTTTTTTTCAAAACGCTGTATTCGTAAGAATATTTAGGAAGTGGAAAAACGGGTCGGACCAAGGACAAGACGAAGAAGAAAATTAAAAGCTCGAAATATAGGATCCATGGCATCAGCCAGTTCAGTCGCTATTTTCAACGCTCAGGGGTCAAGATAGCACGGTGGGCCTTCCATGCGAAAGTAACCTAACATTTAGGATGTAAGACGAGGAATCTTTAAATCAATTAGCGGAGCTCATGGTTTCAGAAAAAACGCATGCTCTCAATCACAGAACATCACAGCATGCACTCAATTACGTCGACCACTTATCTGGATTTTATTCCTTGCAGAATCTTCCTACTTCCCTTTCTAAACACCTGCGAAATAACAGCCACAAAACTCCATTCAAATCCCTGAAATTTTAAAACGGTAGCACAGAGTAAACATATATGTGTCATAACTGGCCATTACATAGTATCTTCATTGAGTCTGAAGATGAGCCCCTCCCCTAATTTTTCAAGTTTCCAATTATGTTGAGATTCCATCAATGTTTTGGCGCTCAATGTTTTCTCGTTATTGGAATTTCTAAAATTTCTAAATTTTAAATTTTATAAATTCTAAAATCTACTCTAAAAACTGGAATAGGCGAAGTGAAAGAAAACCCGGGCTTTTAAAAGTGGCCCGCATTTCACACAAAAGTTTAGTTCCTGTGTTTTTTTAAATACAAATTCTGGTCCAGGCTTGGGCCTATTAGTCTAGTTTTAGAACTCATCAAATCTAATCAATAAATTAACACAGTCGGTTCGTTAAAAAAATTCTTAATTTAAACAGGGTCCACCCTTCGAAAATGTATGCATGATTTTATTCATCAGAAAATGCGATTGCTGTTTTTTATAACGGTGGAATTGGTGGTTGGTATGCACCTAGCTTATTTTGACAAAAATTCCAAAAAACCCTAAAAAAAAAATGGAATATTCGGTAGGTACACCTATCTCATATAGGTGTACTGGTGGGCTGACTCATTTTCAATGAATTGGTGGGATTGATTTCCAGCCCCTTATATTGCCCAGCTCAAATCTATCAATATTTGCATTATACGTTCTCTGATTATAATATGATTTATTTCTCCAGTAACGAATTAGAATGTGTTGCATGAAATAGACTTGCCCACACCGCAAAAATGATGGGCTTCGTATACCATGTCTGTGGTTAAATCGACTCGACTTGTCTAGTTCTTCTGCCCGACATTCTTATGGATATTGGAACTCGGTGGCGGTGATTGCAACCATGCTTAATTCTATAATAGAATAAAGATAAAATGAAAGATATTACCAGCAAAGATACCTTTCGTTACACTATGAAATTACTTGGGAGAATATTAAAGACATTGAGTTCACTTTCAAGTTGCTCGTTCATGTAAAGTAAACGTATACACCACTCCTAGAATTAGATATTCTTCAATAGTTGGTTTCATATCCCAACAACCATGTTTCCGCTATCCTCGAGTAAATCGGCTCGTTCATACATCGCGAAAGGCCAAGTTAAATAACCCACAAGCATCTTTAATATTTTCAAGAAATTATTATTGCACTGTAATTGAGTTGTAGTTGATTTATAAATGACTATAATGTATAATCGATTGATGTTTATCGACAAAACAGCTTTGAAAATTCGATCATTAAAAAGATGTTTCCAAAACAATCGTTCAATCGACCAACTGCACTATTATTGTAATTATACTCGGATAGCATCGAAATAATAGTTTTAGAAAGTTTTAAAAATTTTCCAATGATTTCTGCATGGCCGTTGGGGAATTTGAAGGTGCATCAATTTCAAACAATTTTCAAGATTGCTATTATAATACACTGTATAACTGAATAACTAACAATTTATAAGGAGGCTTGAACGGAATCAATTAGCTTTAGGAAAGATGGCGCATAGTAAAATTTTCTAATTTTTAAAACCCCAATGTTCAGCCTGGATAAAAATCTGTTTTTGGTTACTGTCGTATCAAATTAAATCAGATCTTCGATTTTCATCGATTATGCCAAAATGCACTTGTGGATAATTATGTATTTTAAACCAGTTCGGCACAAAATTCCTTGCTTAACCGGACTATAAGCTTGTAGGTACATAATGGAACTTTATATCCTTGCTTTTATTGTGGACTTGTTAATTAATGTGTACGTGACGTGACGCTTATTATATCGATTAATGGCATCCTTATCCTAGATTTTTTGTTATATTTTTTGCTTAACTTCGGGTGACGACGTTCATTAGGCTCAATTCCTAAAGAAGAACCTGATTTTTTCTCAGCCATCAATACGTTTGTTTTCTACTTAATTAACTATACATGTGTGACTGCAAAGAAGGTGAGCCAACTGTTCGATATTCTACTTCTACATATAATATTATGGCATGAAGTATTGGGCAAATTAAAAAAAAAAATCAGCTCATACGTGTACATTGAAGTGGAACATGTCACGTATACAAAGCGCATGTAGGTATAATTGTATTTTGCGAATGTGCGTATCACACTCATTAGTACATGTAATATTAGTTTTCATGCGTAGTCTTTTTTCTGCACACCGAAGGATGTTTGGTTCGATTTCGCCGAACGAGTTTGACATACATACATACATAAAGTGATAATAAATTAGAACTACAAACGCAGTTCTTTATAATGAAAAAAAAACGGTTGAAAATTGTTCAAGTACCTATGATTCTTTTTTGCAACAAAAAATTATAGAAAAGAAATTATTATTATTATGTTAACGAAACTCGTTATACAAAGATCAAGTAATTCAGTCCATGAAAGCATTGAAAATAAATGGACGATTTCTAAATGTATGTAACATGTGTAGCAGAATCACATGTGTACACGTTTATACATACCAAGAGCAAGAATAAAGCTATTGCCATGGAATCATATTATATGTTCAAAATATAAGCGTATTGTCTCCTCTCCATATGCAAGTAAATTAACCAATTACCTGCATTTGCCTGACATTCTTCGTTCCACAGGCCTGAACGAAAAATTCCGCAGGAATACACAGTCTCAAAAAGACCAACACAGTCCCAAATTCAATTTGATATCGGAATGGAACGGTGAAACGATTGCGCATTGAATTTACAAGAATTTCATCTTGGGATCAAGTCGTATCTCTTGGCTTTTTCAATACATTTTTGCGATATGTATGCCGTATTCTGCGAAATGTCAATTTCGCTTATTTTCAAGAGATACATTTTTCGTTTTCTTCGTTCTCGGTTTTTGGCAATACATTCTGATGGGGTATGTATCATATATACCTATATGCTTAGCCTTTCATTCAAATATGTATGTATGTATGTGTATTTTGTAGATATATTATAGTAATGTAAATAATGTTTTCAGAGCGATTGAATCTTTGATCATGATGTGAGAGAGAAAAACTTTTGCTTCTGTTTAAAAGTGATTTGTGTCCTGTTTAATGCCACCATGAAACGCTTAAGTTAACAATTGATACAGCAACGACCGGTGGTCAGGGCCGATCCTACGTAGGGGTTTTGGGGCTTCAAACCCCCTCCGAAATTTTCAGATGTATTAACGTTATTTATTTTAGACAGTAGGTTGGTTGGATTGGAATAGTGGCTAGGGTAATCGCCTTCGAAGCACATTGCAGTGGTTTCGAAACCCACTGTAGACAGATTCAGTTTATGATAGTTTTAGAATTCATCATGTGACGGACTATGACTTCACTGAGATGCCAAATGAGTACTTATTTATATGAAGACGGAAAATGAAGATATTCCAAATTCGCCATCGAAGTAATTTATGAAGAAATTTTATCGACAATGAGCGAGGGACTCAGTACTAGGAATTTCAAAAACCGGCCCATAACCCGGTTTTCGGATGTTTTCGGCTTCCCGCATAGCCGGTTAGACCGTCCGGTTTTAACCAGGCTCAAAGTACCGGTTTTCCGGTTAACCGAGTCTTTTCATTGATTTGCTTAGCATTTTAGTAAAAAATAATGCATACACAGTCGTATTGCTGGTGTTCGTATCGTATGCAAAATCAAATCAAAATGCACGTACAGGGTCCTCCAGAGAAACTTACTTATTTGAAAAAATTCCCGAGCGATGATTTGCGATGGTAGAGGGGTGAAAGGTGGCGTATCTGGAGGGGGAAGTCCCTAAGTTTGTTTCCAATTGTAGTCACTTGCCATCATGCTCTCGTCTAGAGAGCAGCGGGCCTCGAGAGCTTCTTTTCTAACAGTCGCTCACTTGGAACATGACCGATGTTTTTTTTCCTTCCAAACCTTGAAGAAATGAATCTTAGGCACGTGTGGTTTCAGCAAGGTGGAGCCACAGCACACATAGTACGGGGCTCAATGAATTTGTTGCGACAACATTTCCCCGATCGCCTCATCTCTCTCAGAGGTGATCTCGCATGGCCGGCACGCTCTCCAAATTTGGCAGATTTGGGGTTATTTGAAATTCCTGGTTTATTTTGATCGACCACGGACCATGGCTCACCTCAAGAACAACATTCACGATGCCATTGCCAACATACCGATTGATATGCTGCAAAGAGTGGAGACGAACTTCAAAAATCTACTTAATCAGTGTATGCACAATGCCATTTAATCGATGCCATTTTCAAGACTGTATGAAAAAAAAGCTTGGGATATAATTAAAACAGTAACTGAAGTACTTTTCTTTTTATTGACCTTTCAAATAAGTAAGTTTCTCTCGAAAATATGTTTAAGGGCTGAAATAATAATAGAATTGCTGACTGAAAATCAAGAAAATAAAAAAAATTGAATGAAATTTGAAAGAATTTTTTTTGCGGTTTTAACCGGATAGACAAACAACCGTTCAGGTTAAAACCGGGAGGAGGAAAAAACCGAAAATAACCTGGTTAACCGTTGTGAAAGTACCGGTTTTTGGACTAGTGTCCTAGTGCCAGGAAGGCACTATAAAAAATCTACAGTCCAAAACTATGACTATATTTTCACTCAGAGGTAGGGCAGCTGAAATTGGAAATGACAAAATTGTTTTAAGTTTTATAATTTTGCCACTAACCTCAGATTAAGGCTGACAGATTCAGTTAATTTATCTGCACTGGACTAGACTCCCTGCCAAAGTAAACCTCGTTCCTAAAACCCCTCCCGAAATATTTTTCTGCGTACGCTCCAGCTGGTGGTTGTTTAATTTGCCTAAGCGTCGTCAAACCTTTCTACAGCTGTGATTCTCTGTTTTAGGAATAAACACTTCTAGTCTAGGATCAATGATTGTTACAACAGTACCTACATGCCTGCAGTACTCCTTAATTTTGTTAGATTGGATCAAAACAAAGTATACTTCCGTACAAAGTAATCCAAAATAACTTGTTTCTATTCAGTATGCACGCGATAGTTAAGGGCATAAATGTGTTAAGTTACCAAATTTTACAGGAAAATAAAAATAAGAAATTGCAATTCATAAATTGTGAATTCTCTGGTTGAAACTTATTTTATAAGTTCTGAAAGACATTATGATCATTCTTTCAATTAATTTTAATGCGTTCACTATTTATGAGACACATGTGTCCACTCTGTTCCTCCCATTCACGTCTATGTGAGTGATGTGTGATGTCTCATAATATATACACTGCCTGTCATAACTATAGCCGCACCATAAAACAAACTGATCCTTGGAAATTGAAAGACAATACAGTTATTCCACATACTATAAAGTAAAGGGATATTGAAAAGACAAATAATTTCACTAAAATTATCCTTTTATCTCAAACCGTTATTCTTCTAGAAACGAAAATCTGAAATTCCAGTCTGTCATAACTATAGCCGCACTTGGAATTAGTATGGCAAAAATTTATTAAAAAGCGGAAATTTAGAAAGTTAATAACCCTTTTTATATAAAATTGACTCTCAGGGATTAGTTTATTTATTTCTCAATAAATAATTATAACGGTTTTGCGAGTTTTTTGCTTGTTGACCTCTCCGTAGCGATAATCGTTTCTTTTACATAGAAAACTCTTCCAAATTGAGTTTTTGTTTATTAATTTTACGTAATAATGTTTGTAGTAGATTTTCTGTCTACTTCGATAAAGGAGAGGCCCCCTCCGTAACATTTCTTACATTTGAACCTCTTTGAAGTGTAATGATTCGTGGGAGATGATGTAACCTCTTGCTACAAAATCCGTTATATGCCATGTCTTCTGTATTAAAACGAAAAATCTTTATGATCAGGATATTCCAGAGAAATTTTTACTGTATTAGAAGTGGTTCAACTTTTAAATGTATAAACAACCCAGCTGAACACTATTAAATAACTCTGTCCAAAATTTGTATCGAGATCTATGAAAATCTAGGAAGTGCTCATTAAAATTATTGGCCCGGATAGTCTACCAATAGAACACTTGATTTCGTTATTTCCGGCATAGGAAAAATTTCATAGAATTGTCCTGATAACTCCTGATAATAAACTGCTTCCATTTTATACAGAAGATAGGACACATAACGGATTTTGAGGCAAGAGATTGCATCATCTCTCACTAGTCGTATAGTAGTTAAAGTTGGTTCCAATGTTACAAATGTTAGGGAGGGGGCATCCCGTTGATCGAAATTAGACCAAGGTTCCCGGAGAAACATTATTACGTAAAATTTATAAAAAAAAACACGATTTCAGAGAGTTTTCTATGCAAAAGCAGCGGTTATTGATGCTAAGAAGTTAATAAGCAAAAAAACTTGAAAAACTTTTAAAATTATTTCGTGTAAAATAAACAAAACAATCTCTCAGAATCTATTTTATTCGAAAAGAATCTCTTCCATTGATAACTGCCTCAATCTCTGCTTTAGAATTAGTTTTTGCCATAATAATTCCAAGTGCGGTTATGTAAGTTATGTCGGACCGAAAGTTTAATTTTCCCATTATAGAGAAATAACGGTTTGGAATAAAAAGAAAATTTTTGTGAAATTATTTGTTTTTTAAATATCCCTTTTGTTAATATGTAGTATATGGAATAACTGTGCTCTCTTTAAATTTCTAAGGATCAGACTGTCTTATGGTGCGGCTATTGTTATGACAGGCAGTGTATGTACATACTTAAATTTTCGAATGTTTGACGGGTTATAATGACGGCTAAATCTCTCAGACCACGTTCTGCATGCAATTCTGAGCCATATTTGCATATTTTTTGAATGGTGATACTTTCCTGGTGTCGACGTTGACCTAAAGGAGCATGTCTGTATAGAAAATATGCGCGTATAGTGCTCAAATTCGGTGGTTTAGCACCGATCGCTGAGCGATCATCACATGAGTCGTCTCTACGAACACGTACCTTAACACGTTCACTGCTTATGAATCGCACGTGTACACAGTGTTTCTCCCCGTTTACGTCTATGAGTCGTATGTGACTCATGCATGCAATAAAGAGCGAACATAAGATTTTCGGAAGGCAGACGTGGAGGTAATGCCGATGAAAAAGAGTTAGACAGTGAACGTGTTTATAATAACTGTAAATTTTCAATTATTTTTTTTCTGTAAGATTTCAATTTAATCTTCACTTACTACAGTGTTAAACAATAACAACAGTTTTGTCATTTATCACTATGTTAAAAATTTATCGACACGAGTTTTGCGAAAACTACTGAACATGACATCCGCCAGCTCATAAGCGGTCCACGAATTGGTAAAGGTTAAGGCAAGGATAAAGATTTTTATAACAACCGCTTTACGAGAATATTTGGTTAACTTGCGCGGCCGCTATGCGTTAAAAGTCGCAAGATCTACTGCCATTCGATCAAAAGATGGGTGAATGAATAACAGCATTCTGAATGCTTTATTTTTATTCCAAGTCCGAAGCGGAGTGTTTGGGACAGGCCGAACATGATAGTCAGATGAATTCGATTCGGATTTATTTTTACAGGAGAGCAACATAGAGGTCTTCCTAGGGCGTAAGGCGGCTACGGTTATTTAACTCCACTACACAATTCAGTTTCCCCTTTATGTTTAGTGAAGTGAGGTCAAGTAAGGAATGGCAAGGGTAAATAAACACGTTGCATCCCATTTTTCGATGTTCGCCTATCGAACAGATGTCTCAGTGCAGATTATTATCCCCAATTTGTTGAAATAGAGCGGTCTACACAGCAAAAAATGCCGGGTATTCGAGCAAGAAAATCCGATAGGATAAAAAAGCAAAATTATTTCGGAGTAAACATGCTCAAAATAGCACCGCCATCAGGGATTCTATTAGAAAATAATCCGAAACGGACGAAACTCCTAAATTAACCCTCGGATGGTTCAGTGGGGTCTGACAGACCCCAGAGAAATTTAAATCTTAAAATTTTCATAGAAAAACTTGTTGAATGGTATTTTGATGCATATGTAATTTAAGTATGTGTCACATACGTTCATTTAAGCATGAATTTGTTTGAATTGGTGATTTTGTTAATAAGTTATAGCACTTTGAAAGTGCTCTGGGGTCTGTCAGACCCCACGAACCATTTACGTAGGTCTTTTTTCCAAAAGTACATTTTTCGTTTTGTGGGAAATTTTCAAAGTATGTTATTTGGAAAACAATAAAATGTAATAATAATAGTCGGGAAGTGTTGAAACTTTGTAATTAGAGTACATTTGGGAAATTATATATGTTAATTTTGAAAGAAATAGAAAATTTAGGGTGTTTTGAATTAGGGCTTTTTAAGTTTTTTACTCAATTCATTCAAAATTGTGCCGTTTTTTACCTGGTTTTTATTTATGAGGATATCCTTTCACTATTGTATCATTACCTTATAGTTTTTAAGGCAAGACATAAATTAATGACTTTTATGAGCGTAAGAATTATGTGGGAATTTTACATAATACATAAAGCTTCTTCAGCGAACTTGGCTATACACTTGTCCAACCTCTTCTAAGAAGGAGGAAATCAACGGGCAATATTCGCCGAAGCACAGTACAAAATATTGAAGACATTCTGTACATTGTTCAACTTGACCCCCCCCCTGGGGACTGATGCCCCAGCCCCCCAATGGAGTCAGATGGCCCCCAAAGAGGCAAATACGTTTTCTATGCCCGCGAGCAAATGATCGGAAGACCAAATAGAATGGCAATGAATGCAAAAAGCCAATCTGCGAAGACAATCGAGGAAAAAGCTGTGAAGAAGAATGGTCTAAATATTGACTAACTTTGGATCCCGATTTAAGAAAAAATATTAGCCTTAGCTAAAAACTGTTGATGTATTTATCTTTGTTCATTAGTATTAAATACGTTTTGACTAATAAAAATAAAATTTTGTGAAAATTTTAGTTTTTATATTGATTTGTTTATGATAAGTTCAAATTACCCTCAAATTTGACCACACCTAATTTTTTCTTCCACATACTAAAACGTACTGTTACATAGTTTCTTCTAGTTCGAACAAATATGCCAAAAAAGCAAAAATTTAAGTTTCAGAGCGATTTTTGCATTGGGGTCTGTCAGATCCCACTGAACCATTTACGTATGTAAAATTTACCTGAACCATCCGAGGGTTAAAACCTTTTTAGGACAAATTGCAAGGTATTGGTATTGACTATTACACCTATCGGATCAATTTCGCAACATGTTCAATCAAGTTATTGTGCTGGGGCTAATTTCATCCGATTGAGGTATTTTGTATCCACCGATCGGAGTGAATTTGGTGGTAGAGCGACTTCACATGTTGTATAAATTACAAACTCCATCGTCTACAAATCATAGGGTCCCGGGATCGAATCCCACTGTAGGTAGGGAAATTTATTATGCATTTTACCGTGTAAAGAGGTAAATCATCACCTATAGAGAGGTTTTACAAATCTCATTTATGAGTTACATGTTCCTTCCCTGTGAAAATTGTGTTTTTTTTTATTCTAAAAATATCGAGAATCACTCCTTTTGGTGTTAATGAAAATATTCTATTGAGTTCAAATTATTACACCAAAAGGATAAAATCATTACATTCGTTCGGAGCCTTAAGCAATACCTTGCTTCGAGTTTTATGCCAATATTATCCGATTCGGATGGACACTATTCGACACCGATTCGGAGTGAAAATCACTCTGATTTTTTTGCTGTGTATGTATATGATTGAAATCAGGGATTTGGAGCGACACTTTTATTCGCTCCGCTCCGCTCCATTACAAACATACAACAAAACTTCATTGTTCTTAGTAAATATTTAAAATTTTCCGCGAATTCATCAGTTCAACTTATATCTTCTTACGTACTATAGAGTATGGCTTAAAAGGTGCGTTTTATTTGATCAACAAGTACAGAACAGGATAGCACCAATTTCGTACAAATTTGAACATAAAATTGAGTTGGAAACTAAACTATCGCATAAGCGCACCGAAATATGATTTATTAATGTCATTTCCAGCAAACTACACACGGTAGTCATCAACGCACAATGCTCCACTAGGAGTTACGGTAATGAAGAGAGAATAACTAATTTAAATTAAAACGGGCGGTTCATTCAGCGAGTACAGGACAGGACTTTTCTGTCATGGAATTTCACAATAATCCGAATTTTCGCAAATCTCTCAACGAATTCTTCGCCTTTAAATCCTCCAAAATCATCAAATAGTGCCATAAAATGAAAAATTTGGTCGAAAAAATTTTTTATCTCGGAATTTTCTTGATTTTTTACTTCGGAGCGGAGCGGAGTGGTGCGACTTTCAAAGCACAAATCGCTCCGCTCTAGCCTGCCGAAAACCGCTCCACGCTCCGCTCTTTCGCTCCGAAATTTTAGGTCGCTCCGCTCCGCTCCAAATCCCTGATTGAAATCCATATCAAGGTATACATTTGTACCTTGGCCGCTGCGAAAGAGTATGTATGGAATTAATTTTGCTCCCTTACTTGGGAATTGGTGGTCATGGGCGTAGGTAAGGGGAGGCAGGGAAGGGCGCTTGCTTTTGTTAAGTTTAATTTTTAATACGATTTTGTATTAATGTCGGTATGGAATTATCTTTTCTTGTAAACTATAAAATCATTTCACTACAGTTTTATTAACGTAAAAATTATTCTTTTGAAAATAATAAAATTTAATCTAGTTCTGTACTAAAAACGGTCTGCAATATAAAGCATAGTTTAAAAAATAGTCCAAGATTTTTGGCCGTCTAGCAGTAATTGCTTCTTCAATACTACATTAAATTCTCTTAAAATTAAATTAAATTAAATTATTAGTAGGGACTTAAAATATTTAAATAAATAATAAAAAATAAAATGACATTCCTTGCAATCTATCCACATTAAGCTTCAACAGCTTGACATTAACTTTATAGCAATTAAAACATTTTCTAATTGAAACATAAATTACTATTCTTAAAAGTTGTATTCCCTCCCTTTCATACGCATTTCGCTCGTAATTAACAATTATGTTAACACAATTTACAAACAATTTAGCATAATTAGATGTTGTGCGTGAATAAGAAAGGCTACCGCCACACCAAGCGACGCGACGTAGACATAATCTTCAGCGGAAATCTTCCTCGATATCCGCGTTATGTCTAGCTGTACTTAGTCAAGTTGATGGCAGATAGTTATACAGCAGAAAGAAAAAAAAACACATCTAACTACGTTTCTTTGATTTTTTTTACTACTTTGATTTGCCAGGTTGGTTGGTGCTACTTCATCGCTCTAGACCAGTTTGAAAATAAAATTTTAAAAGTTATAGTAGTTAATGTAAAGTCCTCGTGGAAGTATCTACCTAGATATGAATGTGTGTTGATGCGTATATGCGTGCAATTTTCCTCTGGCTATTTTCATTTAACAATAATTATTACTACTATGCTCAAAGTAAAGTAATAGCGAGAAAATCCCTAGGTGGAAAATGCTTGTTTTGTTTTATTTAATTGCACATAATTGACGGCTTTCACAGCAAAAATTAATTTTTATGATGTGCTCTGGAGTAAATTTATAAATATATGAACATATGTATTATGAAGCAGCAGTGAGATACAACCTAACGATAAAATGTAAATGTCGGATATATTCCGTGCATGAATACCTGTTTCAAATAAACTTTTATTTCATTTCTTAAAAGGTATGTATTTTTTAAAATATACATACTTATTTGTTTCTTTCTATACTTATTTGCAGTGTGTAATAAATCTTAGGATTTTTACACCTATTGCATTGCCCAAGCGTTGCTCCTGAGTGAGTTACTATAGGAAAAGATTCGCGATGAAATATTTAGTTTTAGTAGTAGGCATTGCCATTCGGTGAAAGATAAAGGAAATGCAGTTTTTCTTATTTTATTAAAAATGTGGACGGCAGCTTATTGCTTAGCTAATTATAGAGTAATTTTATGAGTATGTGCACTAAAATAAGTGAATGATTTTCTATTGGTTCTTTGAAGCGCTGATTGTTATTATGATATACGTACTAATTGAATATTCAGCAGGGAAAGTCATACATTTGTAGTAAAACAATTTTATTATCTTTGGAAGCACAGAAATGCCGTTTAAGTATAAATCGTATCCACATAGTAACATTTAGCCATGTAATGCGTATTGCGAAAGAGTGGACTAACATTTTTAATATGTCATTTGTTAAACCTACACACTAGTTTAAATTGTTAATTAAGTTTTAATAATAAATGGTTTACTGAACTGTTTCCGAGCGAACTCTAACGATAATTCCGCTTGGTTTTTTTTATATTTATATCAGAAAATAATTAAAAGGGGTAGGTACCTATGTATGCATTTTAGACAATGTTCTGTAGCGAGTATTTTTTAAAAGGTAAAAAAAATTAATTTGGGTGTGCGGAAGTTTTCAATTTTACCTAGCACAAAATTTAATACTTCTTCAAAGGCGCGCTTCCCCGTGTCGGGGGTCGGCCTCCCGTATGCAAGTCCTCCAACCATCTCGATCAAGCAACCCGCAACCGCGTCCTGCAGTCCGCAAATTGTAGGAGCTTTTCGGGTTTGGGTCACACATTTGGTTTTTTGCTCGTTGATTTTGAGTCCAACTTTCTTTGCGGATGTCTTTAATTCCTGAAAGGCCTTTTTTGCACGCGGTATAGACCTAGCCATGATGTCAATCTCGTCAGCGTACGCAGCAAATTGCACCGATTTTATTAATAGCTGGCTATTGGTGTCTTCCGAGGTTACTTTCCTGACAACGTAGCCAAATGGAAGAGCATGGTCGCGAGACCATTACCCTCTTTTAAACCTGAGTCTATTCGGAAACTAGACATCAACTGTGACTCTTATTACACGGATGAGTTTTAGTGGCACTTTTATGATATTTAATTTTGTAGTATTTTATGATATTTTTTTTTTGCCTCCACAGGTTGAGTGATGGTGCTATTATTCAGTAAAGACGCTATACGATGGTGTCCTAAGCTCCCATTGCATCCATGATCATTTCTATGAAATCGAAACGCCCCTTAGGGCGACGTTTTACGAGTAAGGGCGAACCGATATGGGAGAATACATTTGTCAATGCCTTACTAAACGAGAAAAATAGCAATTTAACCAAAATTAGAGTACGGACCGAGGACAGAAGCAAGCATTGCCAGGACTGTAACTCGCGAAGAACCAATTAAAGTTGTGACAAAACAAATGCACTTATATGCAATTCATTTTTTACTAGAAAATACTTGCATAACAACTTGGCTTCAAATATTGTTACGAGTTTTTGTTTTATCGATGGACTCACACTTGTTTCGCTGCAAAAATTATTAGCAGCGCCCGCTCTAGTGCTCTCGGTCGTTGTAAGTGAGTAGCTCCGAAAGGGTTTCCATTTTGGAACTGGCTGCCGTATGAACATTCGCGTTTTTATAAAGACAACAACAAAATTCACGGTCACAGTGGGACTCGAATTAACACTGCAGTAATTCAGAGAATAGAATCTCGACTGAGATAAAGAAGGCCCATAGTTAACTTGTAGTAGAAATCGATTCAATCAGACTTCTTAAGCGCAATTCATCACAGTCCAGCTAGGCCTTGTGGCGTGTTTCCTTGAAATTCCAAAATTAAGGCTTAGTATTTTGATTATTAGTATTTTTATCGCTTAGCCGCGGTCATGTGACCTTGTCCTCCAATTTCATAAGCCCAGCGGTGAGCGTCATTGCCTACTGATTGCTCCCATCGAGCTATCGGTCGTCCACGCAATCTGGTTCCATCCCCACGTTGCGCGTTTATTAATGAGGGGCACAAGTGTCGTTGGAAATTTAAATTTTTCATAGAACATTTTTTTAAAGGCTTTTATGTTTTTTAGCAGACTAAACCAAATTGTACCATATCGCATAAATGGAATATTAATTAAAAAATTTCAACACGATTATTATTTATAATTTACCTCAAAAACCTATTCCGCCAACTTTAAAAAAAAATTCCGCAACTGTTTTTGTGGGTGCCAGTTTGTTTCCATCTGTAGTTTTTATGGTTGTTTTCCCCCTAAATTAAAGTTGGTTATTGAATAAAAGTTCAATTTACCGGAATAAAAAAGTCGAAATGTTTTCCTTTCGTGCTAACCAAAAGCTGCCCTAGAATTTGGCCACACCTGGCGACCGCCTGGCTTACCCCCCCCCCCCCCTTAGAGCGGGTGCTGTTTATTAGAGCCCCTATTATCGAAGCAGATGGATTTTTGTTGCAAAGTATTTATGTATGCATTTAAATCTTTCATATTTTTATAAGAGCTAGGGCTGGGGCTTAAAGTCCCTTAGCCCATCCCGTGGTTGCGCCACTGCGCATATGGTTTCAATGATTTTCGTCAAGATTTTATAAGACGTACACAGTAGGGATATTCCCCTGTAGTTCTCGCAATTCGCCTTTTTTGTGGATTCGACACAGTATACTTTCTGGTCATGGGCGTAGCCAGGGGGGGCAGGGAGAGGCGGTCGCCCCCCCCCCCCCCTGGTCGATGAAGATGGTAAAAAAATCCTTATTGATGTAGTAAAAAAAAACGCTGCACTATACAACATTTTCAAAAATTTTCTGCTGCTGGCGCAGCAAATGCCTTTTCTACCACTCCAAATACCGCCGGAGAAGCCATAATCAGGACAGTTTGCAGTCAGGAAGCGCATGCAAATAGAAGACAGCGAATGGCCTCTCGTAACTGACGGAGGCTGTGTAGCAGCACACACATTTCACTTGTGAGTGTGCTACTGTGGCTGCGTGGAGGATGAACTTTGTGTAACTTTTATAACTCCAGTATTTCTTATGGCTGGTTGTCAACAACTAGCTCGTATCAAATATGTTTATTTTTGAAATGTGGGACCTATTTTTTAAAAAATTATGGAAAAAATATTTACTAGGACAAAAGTAGGACAAATCAGGAAAATGGCTCAAAATTCTTCCTCATTTTAGGAAGATTACATTTTGAACTCATAAAAATCGGCTCCAAAATCGATGTTTTTCCATTCTAAATAAACTAACGATTGAAAATCTGTCAAATTTTATAAATATTTTGAGAAAGGGTGATTTGTATGAGGCTTCAAAGTTGAGCGTCGTCGAATCGACGAAGCATTACAATTTGAATTCACCCATTACCTCAACAAAAAGCAGATTAGATCTTGGAAATAGGATGTCACTAACACATCCTGCGGCCTTAGTCCAATGTTGGATTGTCGCGCCTGTTATTTATTTGCTTTTTCCAGGGTTAGGACCTTGTAAAGAACGGGTCTCATATTTCAGTGTCTTTCAGGTTCTTATTTTTCTTCTCAGTACCGTATAGCCCCTTGTGGGGTCATGGTGCGTTAACTTAGCCGTTTATAGGCAATTTCGAGTCAAAGTTACATTGCATATCATTTCGGAGTGCAATGTTGCAAGCACTATATATATTGCAGAATGCAGAAAAAAATCATTCTCATCTCCATTTTAAAAATTTGACTCTAAAATTAGCAAAGAGAAAAAAGAAATAACATGCGTGGCAATCCGCCAGTAAACTAGGGCCGCAGATTTGTGAGTGACATAATTTCCAAGATCTACACTGCTGTTTTGTTGAGGTGTTGAGAGCAACAGCATGCTCAGTAATGTTATTTATCCCCATAAATGGGTACTTGTTTACAATCTGAGCGACATCATAGTCCGTCACGTAGGTCGTGAGTTCGAAAAACACCATAAAATAAATTCGTTCACGGTAAGTCTGGAATCCATGACCCTGTGCACCAATCCAACCACAAGCCAGGTTACTCTAAAATTTGCTAACAATATTTCTGCGACCGGAAATTTCAACTCCTAAGAAAACCATGATTTTGAAAATATTTTGGGCTTGCCCCCCCCCCCCCTGACTGAAATCCTGGCTACGCCCATGTCTCTGGTCGTGTAGCATTTTTCCAGTTGTCCATGTTTTAACTTAAGCCTATGAATTTGTCTAGTCAGCACCGTTCCGCCTTGGTTTTAGCTTTATATAAGGCGCTTTTCACTTTAGCGAAAGTTGGTGTATCGGGCAATCTTTCCTTAGCGGGATTGTCTAGTTCTATGAGATCTTTAAATGATTCCGATGTAGGATTCAGAAGTTCTTGAATGAAATGGATCCATATTATGTTTTGATCTCAATTGCGTCACTTTATAATATTACCGTCTTGGTATTTACAGAGTGTAGAGTTATGTTTATAACCTTATGTCTTAAATGTTTTTCATTGTGTTAAACGTAGCTCGCACTCACGCATTTTTCCAAGGATTTTCGTTAGATTTCTTCTCAGTGTTTTGGATGCCCTCCTTTATAGTTTGCCACATTTGTTCAGCTGTTTGTTTAGAGGATGATATCTTTCGTCAAAGTGTGTCTTCAGATCTGTCATATACGCCACTTTTACTTCATGATTACGTAGGCTATCGATCTTGAATTTAGGCGCTCTTTTAAGTTTGCGTTAGATATACGGCACCTATATTTAGCCCGGACTAAAAAGTGGTTTGGATCTGAATGCTGGACCAAGTATGAAAGTTACGCGAACGAAATGACGGCGACCGAAATGAAAATGTTACGCATGGCAGTTGGTGTAACCAAAAGCAGCTACATCCGAGGCAGGTTGTCCATAAACCAACCAATCACTGAACAGCTCGAAGAACGACAAATGGATTAGTATTACCATGTTCAAAGGCATCAGCCTGAGACCGACAAATAGATTAGCATTGGCATGTTCAAAGGCATCCGCCTGAAAACCCCGATTTCAATGGAAGTTCCATTTGATGGACCCAAGGGCAGAGGCAGACAGAAGAACACCTGGATGTGTCAAATGAAAAAGCAACAACGCATTGATCTCGGCAATGGCACCATTCAAGATAGAGCTGCCGGTATAGATATAGTCTGAGACATTACCGCCAGAAGAGGCGATGTGCCTAGCCTACACCGCAGGCCGAGTGACGCGATGCCATGGACATGGTGCGGTATAAAGAGCGAGGTAAGGAAGAAGAAGAAGAAATTGGTCCGAGTCAATGAGGGCTCCACGTAGGGTTCCTACTTCAAGTATGCTTGAAGCCGCCCTTTTCTCGATAAGGAGATGGCCAGTTTGATTAATAGTTAAGCCATCTGGCGGCGTCCATGCCATTTTATGGATGTTAAAATGCAATACACCTATAAAAAACAGGATACGTTTAATTTTTCATTGTCCAAAATTCCGGAAGCTTCTCACCCGATCTCACGGTTATACTTACATACCGATTTTATTTTCATTAAATAAATCTCCATTTACAAAAAAAATATTTATAATCAATTGTTATTTAGGGACCACTAAAATCCTCTTATTATTTATATTAATACATAATGTAGGTACATACACACATAATAATTCCACATAGTCTACCTGTTATTTTGACCTGTAATTTGACACCGCTGCAACATATGTGTAGCCTGTATGTATAAGAACATTAACTATGGTTATATGTATGTACCTAAACTTCTTCTTTTGCCTTTTTCGTAAATCGATCTTTCCGTCGAGGGTCCTTTAACAACGATGCTGATGATGATTATGTTGATGCTGATGATGTTACAGTCAATGTAATTTCTCGGCTTCGTCTTAATGACAAACTCTGAAATAATGATACCCTTTCCAACGATATCTTTAATGCCATATACACATAGGTATTATAAGTCAAAGACGATCTTATGTATCCAGAAAATGAGTATATTTCTATACAATGCAATAGGTACCTATGTGATGCCTATGAGAACTGTGTTGTATCGTAGAAATGGCTGATATTAAGCATAGACGCCGCCACATTTGAAGGTGTATCCTATATCTTTTTAGATGATCCCGCGCGCATATCTAAGAAAAATACGGCATTCTCGCGGCTTTTAATAAACGAGAATTTGTCTTATAAACAGATATAGGTAACGTTACCGTAGATTGTTGTTATTGTTGAATGATGTTATTAAAATGTTGTTAACTACGCCTCTTCGATTTATACTTTGTCCATAGGGAGTACAAGCATGTCGAAAGAGAAAACCTTAAAGGTTAAATTGGATACCTCCTGATGACACTATACAATATAATAATAAATTCTCCTATACTCACCATGGGATACATACATTTCTAATGCACTTTTCAGATTGGTTCTTATTGTGTATCTGTTTTTGGGGTGTAATCTTGATAAGATTACGAATAATTTATTGTCGATTAAAATGTACCAAAATAGGCTTTTATTCGATACTGATAGTTGGTAATCAGATTTTGAATAGCCATTTAATCCCTCCTGTCGTCTTTTATAGAGATACACCTTGTGTAGGTATAGTAAATACTGATGATGATTCTGAAGCCAGCTCACTTAGATATGATTCTGTTATGTTTAGTAACAAATAATCAGATTTATTTCTTATAAAGTATGTTAGCAGCAGCATTGAAATTGATTCTGTATTAATAAGGTAGACATTTTATTATATGTATATATCCTCAACAAGACGATAGGTGAGATATTGAGTTTTATGGAGGAACAGGTTCACACTTTTATTTTGATAAGACAGAATTTGTAACGAACTATCTATAACCCTAATAAATTTAAATTACATAAACATGTTTGTATGCATTAATTTACAATAAATAAATTGAATCGATAAAATCCTCGCCCACACATAGAAATTATCAATACATATTCTCTAAATTACAACATTAATGTACGAATACACCATAACCGTAAAACATAAAATGTGATTAATCATTATTCCAAAATCAGTTAACATATTTTTTCCACTGCCATAAGTGCGAGATAGTTTTTCCAATAGAGATCAATTCTCATGTGGATAACATACATAAGTGCATCTACAAGCAAAACAATCTGCGATGGAAAATTTCAACACTTTTCTAACATTTTTGTAAAGCGCATATGACTGAAAAACCTCTCCTTGACATTCTTTACCTTTTAGAAAATTGTGACAGGAAATTATCAACGAGTATACAAGCAATTTTGTAATTCCTTAGTAATGAAAATGATCATATATCTATTTACTACTCTACTCGTGTTATTACATACACGAGCGTATGCACAAATATGAACTAACATAGTACTGTATACAATTGAAGACCATATATTGCTGCCTTATTAAGACCAAAGATTGTTGACAACTAATTGGAGTCATGTAATCTTGATACGATTTCCCATGGATTTGAAATAGACAAATATTTTGACGAAATCATGAAAATATGCAGTGTCTTGCCATATTAGTTTAATTAGTATGATTGAGCTTAAGTCAATTACACTTGATTGTGTATAGAATATAGGGAATAGGTCATACAGAGGTTCGGTGCGTAAGCAGGGCCGGCTCTAGGGGTGGACAAACTGGGCGGTCGCCCGGGGTCACCGCTCTCCAGGAACTTTTACATTCCGGGTGCCACCACTCGGAAAGTGCATTTTTCTCAAGAGGCCTCCATGCAATAATCTTTTGAAATATAGGACTATATTGCAGCTAATACAAAGCGTTATAACGATGATCTGCACACAATGACAATTTCGTCTAAATATGTACATTCATACATAATCGGAAATTTATTCAAGCAATTAAAAAAAAAATGCGTGGACGGATTGTTTTCTTGTTTTGCTCTAACTCCTGAGGAGCATGGTGCTCTGACGACTACCGTGAGTAATCGCCAGCATGCGAGAGGCCCTAACGAGTAACGAAAACTCGTTTCTCTATATCACAGAGTGCCGACGGAATTATCAAGACCACAAAGTACGGTTTATGGCTTAGCCTTAATAAATTTTGCTAAGGTAACACCAAAGACCCTGAGGCCTATTGCTTTGTAGTGCTTGCAATGACATTATGAAGAAATAGCAAAGAAGAAAATTAAAATACGCTCATTAAAGAAAAGGGAAACGAAAAAGCAGCGAAAAAAAATGTCTACAACCTAATTAGAACGTTATGCGGAGTTTGGATGTTCTAGCTGACTGCAGCATGCCAAATACTTCCATTCCAAAATACATACAACCAAAGGACAATTTCTAAATTTATAGTTTTATCATCCAACTTACGCTTTAAATACATATATATATCGGAAGTCAGTAATACGAATGAGTTTAATGGAGAAGACGAATTGTTGTCGACGAGTTGACCAGAGTATTATGTTTTTAAAATTAATCTCGAACATATAGCTCCGCAACAACGGAGATGACTCTATAGGAGTAATAGTCGTTCAGGACTTGAAGAAACTTGAAGACGACCTAAAACGGGATGTCCCTTTTTATACATTGTAGAATTAGAATTAGAATAGATTTCTCAACCAGGTGAAATTCACAGATGTCATGGGACATATACAAAATTCCACTTAAAAAAAAAAATTAAATTCTTAAAAACCAACAAAAACTTTTGAAAATTATTATCAAGCGAGAGAAACCAGTGAAAATGCTTTGTAGAATTTCAAACTTAGCCCATTTTTGCGTGCCAAATATTCACAATTTTTTAAACTGAGCTGTCTCACCCCCTAACATTTTCCTTTTTCATCTCCAGTCGGCAAATTTGACCTTTTCGGCATTAATAAATTTAAAAAGTATACCTGTTGATGTTAAAGGATATAAACATTTGAACGTTGCAATATTAAAAGTGTGAAATTGAATGTACATACTTATTAACAGAGCTGTTCGGCATAAAAACATAAAACTAATGTTTAAATTGAAAACTTTAACTGAAAATTTGGAAGCTCAGTACCTTAACATTATTGACGTCGTGAAACTCATTCGCAGTACAATAAAGTCTTTTAAACATATTAAGAACGACAGCGAAATCATGAAAAATGCGTTAGTGCAAAGCTCCATGATTTTTGCAGGACAATTAGATAAGATGATTTATTACAGCCAACAAATTTACCTAAAAAATAAAACTAACGGCACTAACATCTGATAAGAAGTTTGGTTTTTACAGAGCTCAAATTTTTGTGATTTAATCCAAAACCAATCTGTTTTTCCATCTCAATTTTCTCCAATTTCTGCCAAGGTGAGGTGCTCGTACGATTCTTTTAAAAATTGGCGCATAGTCTAACAATAATTTCTTTCTTACATCATTATACCCTTCGCTCGTAGAGTCAACGAAGGGTATATTGACTTTGTCATGTAAGTTTGTAACGCATTGAAGGAAGCATCTCCGAGTCGGAGACTCCGACCATATAATAAGTATACATATCTGATCATGATCAGCATAACATAGGGAGTCGATTGGGCGATGTCCGTCTGTCTGTCTGTCTGTCTTTTGCTGCAGGCAGTTTGTATGTTTGAATCGGTAAAATCGGACCATGGGGTCATGGGGCTGCCATACAAACCTAACCCCCCAAATTAGGTTCTTCTAAGAAACATTTTTTGCACCAATTTCACAAAACCTTGAATTTATGTGTCTTTACCAAAGCAACAAAAAAGCTAAAAACGAATGGAATCGTACTGTGGAGTCATGCTCCCTCAACCCCAATAAAATTTTCCGAGTAAATATTTTTATTTGCCCATTTATTTCAACCAAGCCCAAAACTTTTGTCAAGACGGAAGAAAAAGGATGAGGAGGGGGATTAAATACAAGTCATAGGTACGCCCGAAAAAACTTTTAGCCCAAGGAGACCGAAGGGTATTCAAATTTCGTGCGCGCCCGAAATTAGCCTCGGCCCCTGGGGGTTGGAGAGCGTAGCGAGCAGGGGGCGAAGCCCCCTAGTTTTATTCTAGCTTCGTTATTTCTAACAGTTTTAGCTCAATTTCAATTGAATTCAATTCAAACTGCCCCTAAAGATCTGCAATTTGGTAAAATTTATTCAAATTATTTCAAAATCGATCCAAAATTTCGAGATTTTGAAGTTTTAATCGTACAAGAAAATGATTTTTTCAAAAATCTTCAAATGCCTGTGGCAGCTAAAAGGTTAAGCTAAGGGGGTATGTTCGCACAACTTTTTTTGCTGGAAATCACATGAGGAATCACAATTCGGTGCGTTTATGTGGTAGTTTCCGGACACCCTGTATAGGTACCCTTCAATGGTGATAAGCCAAAATTAAGCGCCCAATTTACAAATAAAAGGTCTAAGGCATTATATATCAATTTGAAATAGTTTTTCGTTTTCAGATTATTTTCCTGATTATTTTTCTTTAGCTGCTTTTTAAACATCCGTTCTTCCATTATCAAAAAACCGTCATACCAACAATACTGCCAAAAATCCAGAGAAACATAATTTTTGTCGCTCGATGGCCATATTATGGTTTGTTTTTTTTTTCGGCTATCTAAACAACCGTTGAAAACGAGCCCCATTTTCGTTGACAATCATTTCAAACAGAGAATTTAAAAAACAGGTTACTGACCTAACTCTTTTGTTTTTAAACCTCATTAAAATCATTTTCAGAGAAATAAAATCGATACGCATTACAAACGAATATGCCACGAATATAGACAAGGTCTTAGCACAAATACGCAAATAGTGTAAGTCAGGCGCGTAATTAGAGGACACCCAAGGGGGGGGGGGGTTTGGTCGATTTCTGTACATGTTGGGAGGAATGCCAATGCATATAAGAGGGCAGTGGTATGATAAGGGAGTGTGATTTGGAACTTTCTTATACGGGAAGGAGAGTAGAGCGAATTAGAATATGTATTTAGCTTTGCTTTCATTGTTTTTATGTTAAGCTATCTAATTCCTGCGAAATTTTTTCATTGTTTGATCATTGGCTTAAAATTTAACTTAGCATTTAACGTAACAAAACAAGCAAACATTATTTGCTTAAGTGTTCTTATTAATTACGGATTTAGAATGTAACATACATTTGTAATTCAGTTTGTAAATATGCTTAAAATTATGTTATTATCTTTTAACCCTTAACTACATTCGTGGGGTAGTTTTCTACCCCAGTCGTCATTTTTTTTATCATAACTAAGTTCGTATTGCACCATGTTCGTGCAAACTTCACGTAATCTCTGCTGACGTTGTGGTCTCTCTGAGTGCAGAATTGAGTGCTTATACATGCAATAGTATTCTCGCTAAATGCACGATGGGGTAGAAAAATACCCCACGAATGTAGTTATGTTGGCCTTTTGTTCATCTTTTACCTTGAGTATTTACTTTGAAGACATATCGCGATATTAAGGAGAGTTTGCACAAATTTTGGAAATGGATTTTATAAATGTAGGTTTAAATGTGTTTTATCTCTTTAAATAAAATGCTAAATCAGGATAAGGAACTTCCTTACGGTACTTTTTTCAAAAATATAAAATCATTAAAAGACCTCATGTTAATATTTTCATGTAATGAAAAATTAGAAAATGGTTTTTGTTAACTTTTAACTTTGCCTTAAATTTAAAAAACTTTGAAAAAAAAAATCCAAAACTTTTTTTTTGAATAAATAATCTTTTTTTCTACGGAAAAATAGTGACTGGCTTGAAAAAACTCCATTTCCTTTAAAATCATAAGATGTTTTGAAACCATATAAACATAATTTGAATTTAAATGAATGACTTGTGGTATTTCACCCTAAAACTTCTTAAAGTATAAAGTATTTTGCAAAATATACCAAAATATTTATTGGGGTAGAAATCTACCCCACAAATGCACATACGTTGGTAAAATTATGATTTTTATTACTCGTTCCGAACAAATCAGTTATCCATTTTCTGAGTATGTGTATAAAAAAAAACTATGTATTTAAGGTGGGAAAAATTGTTAGGAGTTTCGAATGAAATGTTAAACCCTAGTTACGCCACTGGTGTAAGTAATGGTATATTTTATGTGACTTGAAAGAAGAAGAATTATAAATTCCATTGATTGAATTTAGACAGTTGACTGTTTTCGAATTTTGCCATAAAATTCTCCTCTTTTTTAAATGAGCTATCAATGAAAATTTCCGGGCGAAAGTCTGAACATAGCGACCATTTTGTCGTATACACATTATAAAAAATTTGTCATTCATTGGATATAATCAAAAATATGCCAGAATCGCGAACCTACATTTTCATCCACGGGTGTAATGGCGCTTGAATTTGAAATTTTATTAACAATATTTTTGCGACCGACACCTCACCAAGAATTTCATGATTTTGAACAATTTTTTAGCTTGAAGGAGATGCATTACCAACACTAAGATATAATTCATATCTCAATACTTATTTGATTGAAACTGCTAAAATCAAAATATCAAAATACACTTTTAGGAATTCACTATAATCATCGCATAATGCCACGCAGTGATCTCTGACGCAACACAACAAATATCCCCTGATATACGAACGTTTAGCTTTAATTAATTACCATGTAACCACTGTGGCGCCTTAATCCAACAATATAAATTTAGACCCACGTCGAAATTGAAAAAATTAATATTTCATGGAGCTGACGAATCATTCATAATAATGCGCCAAACCGACCGCGCCGCGCCAAGTATAAAATGTTATTGGCCTCTTGTAGAAAAACATCATAATCGCAAACAAGTTACGTTAATAATTCTTCAATTTTTTCATTTCAATTCTCGGTGATATATGAGATCTTAGGTTTTTTCTCAGCTGGATAAACGTATTCCTTATATCAACTTGATTAAGAAGTTTCTGTTTTTGCGCTCGTGCGCAATAAAAACTTGTGTTGCATATCATCATCATAATCAGTAGTTACTTACGGTGAAGTGAATGGAGTAATCATATGAAATGCAACGAATCATGTTTGAAAAACCATACAACCGTTTTCGTATGACTTCATTTCTTGTCTATTTGCCCCGAAGCAATTGTTCGAAAACAAATAAATGGAGTGAAAATGGTGCATCGTGCATGGACAGCATCCCAAAACCAGTGAGGTTTACTTGGACATAAAATTTTTTTTTGCCACTGACACAGGGTATTTTGTAAGCACATACGTTTTACTTTGACATCTTTTTGCATTTGAATGACAGTGTATTTCATGCAATACCATTATCCATTACCATTTCTATTAATCATTATCTGTGAGTTATACCGACCTACATTGTCCTAATTGATAGAATCATTTTGATTTATTTTAAATAGTTTTATTAAAATATTTTTGCCTTTCAACACACCTTGTTAAATGTCAATTTTTATGCACTCGCATTCACTGTACCAACCAAATATGCTGCACAGGACTCCTTTTAAGTTTCTTATACTCTCCCAACGATTATGGAAATTTTGATCAGCGAAATCGGCCTCGGTATCACGACGAACAAAAAATAAAAAAAGGATCGTAAAAGATGTGCGGATTCTTTAACACGCAAAAGTTGTGAAAAGCCAACCGAAACGAACTGAAAAACAAATCTTCGTATAAGCCATCCATAAGATTTCGATCGGTACAGATGCAAACATCAATTAAGTCCAAACATGGTCAGCTGAAAGTGGTCTATACCGACTAAGAATCAAATTGAAAATACGACCATGATCGCATCACGCATCCCAGAGATGGTGAGCCGCTGTCGTTGAGGACGATGATGACCATTCTGTATATGTAGTAGGCAAAACGAAAGCCTTGCAAAATGCACGAGTCCAAGTTCAAGTATGTATGTTCGCGGTTTCCAACTTCGTCTTGAAGAGCTGTATCCTCAACCATGGACCATGGTCTTATAGTAGTCGCATGGCAACATCATTTGAGGAATCACTTACGATTGTGAACGGCCTAATCGCAGTGACTTCCACCTCTAATTGTGACTTTATCCACATTTATTACACATATCTCGTTCACAGAACGTCTTGGGTGGTCCAGCACCGTTCGGCAGACTCCAAAAGATTGCACGAAAATCCGCGAGATCTGACTTTTTGCTTGATGCAAAATTTGTATGTATAGATGTACGTATGGACAAATGTATGGTAGGTATACCAGTACATTGAATAAGTATATTGCCATCATCAGGTATTCTGCAGAGGTGATGTTGTTCGCATTTGCAGAGAATCCTCTTTACGTGGAATTTTTCTTGAGCATCTTTGGATGGGAGTTTTAAGGTATGAGTGTTATACATACTATCAGGACAAGGGCTTTGTTTGAGACAGAAATTCAATTGAATTTTTCTGGTTTAAATAAATTTATAACGATGAATAAGACAAGCTTCGAAGAAGTTACAAAAAATGAGACCAAGCCTCAAAAAGCCCCCTCAATTCTAAGGTGATCTTTTCTAAAAAAAAAAAAAAATAATTTAAAATAGAAATTGTGATAAAGCAAATATCTCTACAAACCAACGCTGAACGAAACAGAGAAACAAATATAAAATCACAAACAAATATAAAATATCCCAATTCAATGCGTTCTGTTATGGTGCAATATTTTTTTTATGAAAGTGAAAATTTCAGAAACCTAAAAGTCTAAAGAGTCAAAAATCCGTTAAATGTTGATTACAAGAAAATTTTACCTGGCAGCAAGAAAGACAATAGACGCCCATCATATCATGTACACAAACTATACAACGTTGGAACTTGCAACAGAGTTTTTAGATTTACTTAACAGTCACATAACCTGTACGGAAAAAAACCAATTTCAATTCACATGTGTAAAACCGTCTCAATTTGAGTTGGCCTAAAATTTTGGATTGGAGGCCCGTGTTCCAAAGCACACATGGAACACCGTACGTAACTCCACTGAATTTGAGCGTCACATTACACATTAGTGGGAGAGGGGTGTCGAAGAAGGGAAGTTTTTGGTGTTCACAAATATCTGGAAAAATCGCAAAATGTCCTAAGGACAAAATAAATTACACATACAATTTTGCAATTATATATACCTATATGTACTATATTTGAAAATAGCCTTAAAGGTCACTAGTTCGAACTTCAAATCAGATTTTTCGACAAGTTATGGGTACACTTTGGAATGTATCTAGCCGCGCCGTCACTGTAACAAAACAAATAATAGGATCGCTCTGATCCGGTGGCATTTCGGCCCAGCGATGCCAGCGTGTTTTGTGGGCTGAAGAGTCTGTGCGATCCGATCCTTTGTTCAGCCACCCTTATAACATGAAGGAAAAGTTAATTGTATAGGGTGCCCATTCTTCAAGACACAGTAGCACTCAAAACAAGATTTATTGGTGTTCATATTAAAATATTTTCATCCAACAAAAAAAGAATGATTACAAGTAAAAAAGGGGAAATAATAAAGGAAAATACTTAGGCCCGTATTTATGAACATACCTTGACTAAAGTCAAGTATGCCAGAGTTCAAAGAATGAAATGTCATTTTCCAATAGTATTTTATTGGCGTCCCGGGCGGTCACTCGGGACGCCATATTTTATAGGCGGTTTTTTGGCTGGTAGTCTCATAAAAAAATTGGAAAAAGCGGCAAGGAAAATATCTACTTCGATTTTGTCGAAAGCTGAAAGGAAACTTGTGTTTGAAAGAGTCGCTTCACATAAAACTTAGGAAAAAACTCCTGTGAGAAATATCATGCGCAAATACCTACCACTTTTATCACTTATTTTTATCAGTATTTCCCGATAACTTCTAACTCATGATTGCTTCAGTTGATCCCAATTGCGTTGGTATCTTGCATCGAGAGGATAAATTTCGAACAAGGTGATTCGGGTTTCCGCTAGATGAGGGATCCTTCCACAGTACGTATTTCCCAGAGCCCCAATAGCACCTTCCTCCTTAATACACTGCTCGTCATCAGATTAGCTCACCCCTTCGCATGAATAGTTTCGGCTGATTTCCAACCAAACTAAAAGAGCTAAAATTTCCAAATTATAACTGTTAATAGTCTAATCAATTCTGAGTTAATTAATATAAAAAGAATTGTGTTTACATTTTTTAATTTTTGATTTATAATTGTTTTTCGAAAAAGAACACACAAAATAGCAATTTAAAATTTGTCATCAGGATAGCACATGCAATTTCTTTTTTGTCTATCTTTCACAATTAAAGACGTAGGATCCCCAATTTTTTGTTGTTGTTGTTTGAGTAAGATATTAACTTTAATATGAATAAGGGAAAATCATTATCTGCGGAAGAGGGATCAAAATTTAAGGCTTACAAGGAGTCAAGGTGGTCAAAAAGTTAAATTTCGAGAAAAAATTAATAAAAGTCGATAAGTTTAATCCGAATTCGTGTGTAATAAGTAGCGTTAAGATAAAAATAACAGAGGCGATAAAAATTGAGTATTTGTCAATCCCTATGAGAGAGTAATTTTGAGAGAAGCATCCAGTCCTCATGACTCGGTCGCAAGGATTAGGGTAAACTTTGAGATTAAGGTGAGCCTATTGTTCAAATAGTGATCCAAAAAGGCTCCACATCTAAAGAAACTAAAACTAAAGGAAAATGCGCTTAAATTAAACTCGAGAACACTTGACAATTAATAAAGAATGGCGCTATGTTGTCTTTTCGAATAAAAAGAAGTATCATCTCACAGTATCACTTGGCCCTCGAGACCATTACACAATCTGTCCGAAAATGAATGCGAACCTAATGGTGTCCTTCCTAGCAAAGATCCTGGAAGTAGACATTATAACTGTGTTACTCTTCTAAAGTGAACTTCTTTTTATCCGAAAAGATAACATACCGCCATTCTTTGTTCCATGTCAAGTGTTCTCATGATTAATTTTAACGTATTTTCCTTCGGGGAAAGTTAAGTTGGAGTTTATTCTGTAGTTTAAGTTTCTTGAAATGTGTAGTTTTGTTATCACTGTTTGTACAAAAGATGGCTCGCCTTATTGTCAAAATTTACCCTAATCCTTGTGACCGAGTCATGAGGGCTAGATGTTTCTCTCAAAATAACTCTCTCATAAGGATTGACATGTACTCAATTCTTATCGCCTCTATTATTCTTACCTTAACACAACTTATTACACACGAATTTGGATTCAACTTATCAACTTTTATTAATTTTTTCTCGAAATTTCACTTGTTGACCGCCTTGACTCCTTGTATGCCTTAAATTTTGGTCCCTCTTCCGCAGATAATGATTTTTAATTATTCGTATTAACGTCAATATCTTACTCAAAAAACCACAAAAAATTGGGGGTCCTACGTCTTTAATTGTGGAAGATAGACAAAAAAGAATTTGCATGTGCTATCCTGATGACAAATTTTAAATGGCTATTTTGTGTGTTCTTTTTCGAAAAACAATTATAAATCAATATTAGAAAATCTAAACAAAATTCTTTTTGTGTTAATTAACTCAGAATAGAATAAACTATTAACAGTTATAATTTTGAAATTTTAGCTCTTTTAGTTTGGTTGTAAATCAGCCGAAACTATTCATGCGAAGGGGTGTGCTAATCTGATGACAAGCACTGTATGTACGCTAGTATCGGGATATGGCTATAGGTTCCACTAGCTACAAAAATTCCCAATACGATACATTTATGAAAATAAGTCAAGCACGTTGAAGCCACTGAAGAAATCCGTCCGCGTAGAGATCTGGCTAATTTAAGTTTATGTTTAGCTGTATGTTGAGCAGTATGAGAGAAAGTTATCGAAAACTAATCCAAAATGTAGTTAACCAAAGAAAGCACCATTTGGATATTTAGATCGGAATTTTCTAAAAATGTGTTGAATGAAAAAAAAAACGCATTAACTTTCGATTCCTTATACTTCGGTGTAAAAGCCTCCCGTGGTTAGCGGCGGAACAACTTCACGCGGGGCCCCCCTAAGTCTTATTTTTCCTGCGATTTTAGAAAAGTGTATGTTACTATTCACTGGCATAAGATTGCTGACTATGCTATACTGTATTAAGTATCACAAAATTGGCAAGTCCTCTATTTCGTTGAAGACTTCAGTTTCGTATAATTTTTGTATTAACAACGACATCACGTTCGTGGGCCCAGCCAGTTCGGTAATTGCTTCACGATACTAGTGGGCCTGAGCCTGAGACGCCTAGCAAAACTCCATTCAAACCAGCACTACAGTCCTAATGACTATGTATATATCGCTAAAAATAAAATATTTTAGTCTGCAATGACATAATACAGGCCGTACTAATTATTTTGAACTAAGTTGTTTACCACTCGCGAACTATTTTGCTCGTGTTTGACACCCAATAGATAAGGTACTGTCTTGAAAGAAGTTTTAAGATTCGCAGAGGCGCCTAAAGGATCGTTTTGCCCATATGGTACTTGCAAGGAAGAGAGTGGGTCAAATTATAAACCGCAGCTACAGTTACAGCAAATACCACAGGCATACCAGGATCAAATTTTCCGCGATGGAGGCTTATAAGATCTTCATATAGAGTCTAAAGTCGACTTCATATTTTAGATCAATTTAGAGAAAAGAGCAAACGTCCCGTTACTTGCCGTTCCTTTCTGTGCCATGACAATTATTAGATGGTCACATACGTTCCGTTCCATTGAATAAAAAACTGAAGAAAAGGCCCGTTGAGTTGACTAATGGATAAATTTTTCATATGAGACTGGATCTGACAGGTAGGAACCATTCGTGTTTTTTACTATTGTGTCGCACTGAAACTGGGATATGACTATTACATTTTATAGATACACTTCCCATAGTTCCTTCAGCAACAATCTTCCCCCGCCCCCCCCCTTCCTTACTTCGTAAAAACTTCACAATAACACTTGACAGATAGGGACCGCCGCTTTTTCAAATCGGACCATGCAGTTTATATGGGATGACAGCTATATTGCCATTCCATTTAGATAGTAATTCTTTGTTCCGTTCCGAAACGTCAAATTTGAAAATTTAAAAAGGTATTCAAAATTAAAAGAAGGAATCGATTTTTTTTTTAAGTATATTTAGCATTATGAAATATACCAAAGATATAAAAAAGAAATAAATTGGTTAGAAATAACATTATCGTAAGAATTGCAAGCCAACTGACATGGATTTTCGTGGAATTTGACATTTCAAATAGTTTTCCGAAAGCTTCCGTTCCGTTACATGCGTTCTGTGCAGTTACATACAAACTCCATCGGCACGTAACGTAACGTAACGTCAGCGTTCTGTTTTGCCCTTGAATTAAGCAGAACAATTTTAAAAGTTTAACTTATAGTTTCACAAAAACAACAACACAAAATGATGTGTTTCCATTGTATTCATTTATTTATGGAAAATGCACTGATTTCGAGTTTGTTCAAGTGAATTATGAAAGAAGACCAAAGTTTAAGTGCACTACGACTGATTATGAAAATATAGAAAAACTTAACTCCTAAACCATAGAAGAATTTTTTGGTAAAAACATGAGGATCCAGATTATCAAAAATATTAGGACAATATAAAATGTGCCCTGTGGCGCGGGTCAAGAATAGTGCCTCCGTCTTTCCTGACGTGTCGTAAGAGGTGACTAAAGGGACAGGAGAGAATAAAGCTCTCCTGAGTTTCGAACATATCTCTACAATTGTGCTCGCAGCGACTCTGTTGTGTGCGCTCAAGGGTTCAGATATGTACGAAACTTAACAAAAAATTGACCCCTGTGGATTTTGGGGTAAGAATTATGCCACAGCGTTCCCGGCTTGTCGTAAAAGGCGACTTGAGGGATAGGGTACGTAGGCTTGTAACCTACGTACTGGAAACTTTCTTTACACTCGAAATATTAATCGAGCCTCGGATACCTCGGACTGACTCACCGGCAACGACTTTTGGCTATAAACAACGGACCACGATGGGGTTTTGGAACGTTCGAACGATGTGGGGCGAGTGCAACAACATGATGCTCACTGAAGTCGAACGGGGAATGACCGCGTATAACTTCGCTATATTAGGACTGAGCGAAACAAGATGGCTCGGATCAGGAGCGACTCTATCACCAAGCTCTAATACTGTTTTATTGTATTCTGGAAATGATGACCAAAATGCTGCAGGCAGGAGTCGGAATCCTCATGACTAGGGATGCACGTCGATCCCTTATCGATTAAAAACCAGTTTCCGACCGTATTATCACCGCCCGATTCAAATCCAGAGTACGAAATATCACGATAATTCAGTGTTACGCACCGACCGAACCAGCTGATCAAGCTGAAAAAGACGTTTTCTAACAAAGACTTGGCGACACCTTTGATAGGGCTCCCAGAGGTGACATAAAATTATAATGGGGGATCTCAATGCTAAAGTCGGGACAAATAACCAAGGATTGGAACACCTTATGGGAAATCATGGCTTAAGCGACAGAAACCAAAACCAGAATGGCGAGATGTTTATAGAGTTTTGTAACTCTCGTCAGCTCGTCATTGGTGGAACTCTGTTAAAACACAAAGATTGCCACTAATCAACCTCGACCTCTCCGGATGGCAGAACTGAAAACCATAGATTGACCATATTGCTGTTTCCAAAACGTGGAGAAACTGTGTCTTAGACGTTAGGGCGAAACGTGGTGCTGCTATTGGCAGTGACCACCATCTTGTCATCGCAAAAATGCGCTTACGAACGGCAGCAATCCAGCGTCCTAACCGTGCAAATATTTGCCCTAGATATAATGTGCAGAAGCTCAAACTTCCATCAACCAAGCGTGCGTTCTCCACCGCTTTGCGCGAAAAAGCGAATGCACCAGCACTAAATGAGAATCCGAGAATTGACGATAAATGGAAAGTCGCTATGGACTCATTTATTTCGTGTGGCGAAAAAATTTTAGGACGATTGGATCGCGGTAGGAGACCATTTATTAGCGACTCCACTTGGTCTCTTATCTCAGCACGCAAGAGAGTTAAAGAGCAGATTAACTCAGCTGCTGACGATTCAGCAAAGGAACGATACAGAGGTGAATACCGTTCGCTCCAAAAAGGCGTTCAAAGGAGTGTTAGGCGTGATAAGCGCAATAATATCAACGTGCTTGCGAAGGAGGCAGAGGATGCGGCTATCCGCGGAGACAGTAGAACACTCTTCAAGCTTATCAAGCCATTAACTGGCGATCTTTGGAGATCTTTACTAACGGAACATCCTGTGAAAGATAAGGAAGGTGTTCTGCTCGTTACCGAAGAACAATAGCTGCAAAGATGGAGAGAACACTTTTTAGAGGTCCTTAATAACACCTTCGGGCCTGCAAGTGCATCTTCTTTGCCAGCAGAAGACGTCCCTCGAATAGACGGCATTAGCTCTGGTCCACCATCCAAAAAGGAACTAATAGACGCTATGAAATCAATGGACGCCGGTAAAGCCCCTGGGATTGATGGAATTCCGTCTGAATTCTTGAAAGCGGATATTACCGCTTCAGCGGATATTCTCCTTCCCTTAATCCAAGAGTGTTGGGAAACCGAAACTCTTCCCAGTGAGTGGAAAAAGGGCGTAATTATTAAGATTCCGAAGAAAGGTGACCTGAAGAATTGCAATAATTGGCGTGTGATCTGCCTACTTCCTGCTGCTTCCAAGCTGATGGCTAAGATTGTTTTAGGACGAATCAAGGACAAAATCGATGACACATTGAGTGATGAACAAGCTGCCTTTCGCGAAGGGTTTTCTTGTAGCGACCGCATTAACACCCTCCGTATTATCATCGAGCAATCCGCGGAATGGAGATCCCCATTACATCCCATGTTCATTGATTTTGAGAAAGCCTTCGATAGCGTTGATCGTCTTTACATCTGGAATGCCTTACGGAGACGAAATATCCCAGATAAGATAATGTCCATCATCAAGGAATCCTACAATGAGGCCACGTCCTGCATTAGGGCAAGCTTTCAGATCCTTTTGAGGTGCACAGTGGAGTGAGGCAAGGCTGCATTTTGTCACCTATTCTCTTCCTTGTTGCCATTAGTGATGTACTCGGCTCCGCACTCCAATTACATCGTAACAAAGGTATCAGATGGAAATTGTTCGATCACCTTCAACATCTTGACTACGCTGACGACATTTGCCTATCTATCAACTAATACGGATGATGTCGCTCAAACGACAGAAGCTCTAAATTGCGCAAGTCGTAATGCGGGGCTGAAAATCAATGCTGCCAAGACTAAGTTCTTGAGCACATATCCAGGGGGCAAAGCGGAATTTGTATTTCGGGACAGGCAGTGGAAAAAGTTGATGAATTTTGCTATCTCGGGAGCGTAGTTACAGCAGATGGTGGAGCGGATGCTGATGTAAAATCACGGATAAACAAGGCTAGGGCGGCTTTCTTCAATTTGACTCCTTTCTGACTAAACAACAATACGCAGACGCACCAAACTTCGAGTCTTCAATTCCAATGTGAAATCCGTGCTGCTATATGGCTGTTCAACCTGGAAGGTGACTAAAGAGATAACTGGTAAGTTGCAAACTTTTGTAAATCAGTGTCTACGGCGCATCCTACATATTCGTTGGCCGGAGATCATTTCGAACGAGGATCTCCTCACTATAACTGGCCAAGAATGGATTGGCATTTCGATCAAAAGACTTAAGTGGCAATGGATAGGTCACACCTTCCCAATAACGTCGCAAAAAAAGGCCCTGAACTGCAATCCACAGGATTCCGGAGCAAGACACCGTCTTGGACGGCCAAGGAACACATGGAGAAGATCGGTAACAAGCGAGGCGAAAACGCTAAATCTTACATGATCGCAGCTAGTGCCGTTGGCGCAAAACAGAACGAGGTGTAGAGTAGGCGTAGTTAATGCCCTATTCCCCACAAGGGGTTGACAGGAACTAGAGAAATTTTTTTTCGAAAAATCTAATGAAAATTGTGTGAATAATGACTCCTATTAAAAGATTATTGCCAATTTATCTTTCAGGTTAAGCATAATTAATAAAGGTTTCTATGGGTAGTAATGCTAAACTAAAGAATCGCGATTAAAATTTTGAAATCCGATTAAATTAGAAAAAAAAACTTCTAAAAAACAACACGCCATTTTGTATTAAGCATTTTAATTAACACGGATACATAATATTTATTCTAACAGTTCATTAGACTATGCAACATCCTCTCAAATCGTTTTATCAAAAATAATAATCATATATCATCGAATTTGCTTAAAATATACTATTTTAGCACTATGGTCTAATCAAGTTATTTAAATAAATTAAATTTAGTATAATTTACACTCTACACTATTATTCTATGTGTTTTTAAATTCAAATCAATTCAGCAAATTGACTAACAAATTAAGATTAATCCCGGCAAAAACATGCTCGTTAGTATAATATAAACAATCAGAAATCACACTTTCTGTATTTTGCCTGTACGATAGCCCAAAGTCAATGATAGACCATTTTGAATTTTTCTAATTAAACATTTTATTGAAATTCTATTGACTGGACCTCAATTTAAACATTTTCAGTTTGCATTTGAATAGAATAAAAATTTTCCTAAATGATTCTCCAATCCAACTATACAAGCGTACATCAATAAATTTCATATGTTAAGAGGCTTAAAAAAACTCTTCTATTGAAATTTTCATATTAACGAGTCCCAACATTCTTTCAATGTATGGAACAGTTTACATATTATGGCGGACTGAATTTATATTGCTGATCAATGCATGGACATTAAGTAGATATGTATTACATATGTATATGCACGCCTTGTATTTTAATGGAGAATCAATTGAAATCTCAACAATTTATTGGCCATAAATTTCGAGCTTTAATTGTTAAATCAAGCCGCGATCGTGCTTTGATAACCACTTAAAATGACCCCAACAGGCATCGTTCGTATATACGTACCTCCTTCTTATGGGTCGTCTTTCCAAACCGCATCTATTGTATACTCGTATACATAATAGCGATAAGCCTGCACGAGAAACTACTTAATCAAACCTATTAACGAACCATTAGCGGTCATCGACGACTATAATGACATTGTGGTCATATACTGGCCAACAGATAGGAACCAAGAAAGATTTTTGTGTATTCATTTACATATGGCTCTCGTTTAAAAGTAAAAATGTCGGATTCTGTCCAGTTTGTTAGTCTTGAGCACATCATTATGAAGAGGCAATAACATTTCCATAAAATAATGATTTTCTTAAGAATGTTGTTCAGCCACTTGCCGACTCGAAATGTATCTTTTATATTATGTACAGAGTACAGATTTAGATAAATAGATATCGCGACAAAATCAACGCATAACGGCTAAGAATATCCGCGGACAACATACAAAAATATAATAGACTCTGTCCAACCGAAGACAGTGAAGAAGTGGTCGCAGTCATAAAAACAGGTGTTTTATGTCGCCGCTTTTAAAGTGTATCGATGTATACATTTTAATAAGCATCCATACGAAAGGTGATTCTTTTTCGCGACTTTGAAATGAAGTGTATAATAAATGAGCCGAAATTAAGTTAAACTCTTTTGGCAATTTAATATCGAAAATCCGGCGATATTAAAGTCACTCACACACAACACAACGAAGAAGTACATGGCGAACACAAATCATTTGGGGTGACGTCTACGACGTAGTTAAATCAACTCCTAGAAATGAGATATAAATATAAAAACTTGTAACTACTTTATTAGCCCGGACATGTGATATTTCTGCAAACTGGTATAATACGAGTTGATCTTGGTACGAGTACAAATAACTGACGACTATTTTAGTAAGACGTGTTTCATCCGTTCGTTTATTTTTCACAAATTATGTAAAATTATTACGATTGTGACATTCTTTTTTTCAAATCATTTGCTTCAGAAATACAGTGTGGAATTTACATTTTTATATATTCATTAGAAAATTTGATGACAATTTGATTTGGGTATTGTTTTATATCTTATTTAAAAACTCGTAAAAAATGTTATGGTGTTTTGAATTAAATTTAAATAAAAATAGATTTCAAACGCATGCATAGAATAATATAATAATATTCATGAGTAGATGAAAACTTTGTCAAAATATTTTATTTTTTTTTTATTTTTTATTAACCTTCCGGCGGGCGCAATACTAATCCTAACACGATCGGGCGCAATGCATCTGACAGATTAAGTTCAGAAAATAGAATGAAACTAAGTTTCTGTATATTCTACACTCTTATTTATTGTTGAATTATCTTTTTGAAACAGTTCTACAAAATTTTAGAAACAAATACTGGCTCACAAAGTTTGATACCCTTCACATTTTCAATTTTCTAAGAATATTCCGCTTTCAATAGCCTCAATATTTAAAAAACCTCCAACAACTCGACCGCTTAACAAATGTGAGCTTATTTTACTAAAAACACACTATTGAACGATTTGGTGAGCCTAAAAGTCACCGCAACGTTATTACGCAATGTGAAGAGTATAACACGTGGAAATTTTCATAGAAAAGGAATAATAACACAATCGGGCGCAATACATCTGAGAGATTATTTCACCCCCTCCCGCCCCTCAGACATATGGTAGATAGAGACTGAAAACTGCTTTGGGTAGTTGATCGATAAAGATTAAGCTACTGTGAGTTTCAGATCTCTCCCTTTTCATATCGCTGATTGGCGCAACAAAAACTGGTCACTTAATCTGTCAGATGCATTGCGCCCGCCCGAAGGTTAATTGTTTCGTCTCTCAATATAAATTTCATAATAGAAAGAATCATATTTTACATGTTTTTTGATAAATAAAATACCATTACCATATTACTGCCTTTAGGTTTGAGCGGGTATTCTTCATGAATCAGAGAAAAATTCTTTTAAAATATGATTATACGTGAAAGTTACTAATCACGGGATTTTATCCCTTAGAAATGCCATCTTGTAAAAATGCTCTTCACCGAGAAAAATAAATTCCCTTAAAATCAACTCGATATCCTTTTGAAATCGAGTTACATTCCTATTAAATATAATCCTTTCCTTTTTAATATATATCGCTTTAATTCAAATTCTTTTTAAATTAATGGGAAATCCTTTAAATCCAAATGTTCAATAGGAAACACTGGGAAACACAATTTTTGTCACACGAACTTTGTAGCCATTTTTGTTTGGATTAGTGTACTCTGATTACAAAAATACCACTACCTCGTTCCAGTCACGTCCCGTTATTTTGTAACCGTTATGTATTGATTTTTCATAATTTACATGGTTTGGCGATATTTTTTCAATTTTCGGTGACTTTATTACTATGAAACGAGTTCTACAAGGACATAAAAATTAACTTACTAACTAACTTACTTATAGTCCTGACACACCTAAACGAGTTTACGAACGAATGCAGTTTATGAGTCGAAAACGAGTTTATATGCGGTTTATAACGAGGTTATGAGCCTTTTGGAGTTTATGAAAGCTCTCATAACCTCGTTGTAACCCGCAATTCGGTGGAGCTTTCAATTCTAAACCTTCATTGTAACCACCGAAAAGCTCTAATTTGATTTTAGTTGGCGTGGGGTAATTTTACAATGTCAGGGTCAATTGTCACAAATATCAGAAATAACATGTCATTTCACCGAATTTTACAATTGATAAGTTATAATGTAGAGCAGTTGTATTTAAAATCTACAAATAAATTATTACATATTATAGGAAGATCAAATAGGTGCAGTTTCAAGCTTGTCTCATCTGATAAATTTTGTCGAAGACAGAAAGAAAAATCATATTTTGACTAATTGGATAGTGGACAGAACTGTGAAGAATGCAATATTATTTCAATTGAGATGCTATCAATAAAATTCCTTGTGATATACATACATACTTATGTATTTTTCTTATTTTTGTTTATTTTAATAAATAAGTTTATCTTGTTATAATAATAAGACAAGAGGAAGAGTGCATGAGTACATAAAGTAAGTACGAGTATGTATCTGAGCCCCGAACCAGCTCCCAAAAGTTTAAAATCCGAGTAATATGTATTTTTTTTCGAGCGTCGTCCAACAAATGAGATTCAAATGTTAATTTACTTCCATCCGGTGTCTTACAGCTGACGCATGATTATTCGGCAAATCAATAAGTCTTCCTTTCTAATTGTTTCGACTGAAATGATACGTTATTTATTCTTCAATGGGACTGATATGGGGGAGGGATAAAACATACAAACAAATGTACTTACTCTTCAAACACTCATCCAGATGAAAGTTTTATATCTTGCAATCTCTAACGCAGTTTCTGAGCAAAAATTGTTTTAATAACGATTTTATGAAATCACTAAATTTATGTTTTCTGACACAATGTATGACATAACGCAAAAGCTCGTTTGTAATATTTTGACTTTCGTAACCCGCAAATGTGTAGTGTGTCAGGGTATCGTGGTTTGAAAAGCTCAGAGCTTTTAGCGGTTTACGGAACGAGTTTATGCCCTAGTGTGTCAGGATTAAAAAACTTGGCTGTACCTTGGAGAAAAACTTTAAGCAGGTTGTATAAAAAATCCGCCCTTTTATTGAATTCTAGAAATTCGAATGAACTTAATTTTAGTGGTTTGTTATTCCTTAAATACAAATTCTCGAAATGGGAAAATGTGAAGGATACTAACGGGATATAATGAAGGATGAAAACAGCAAACAGAAACTAAATGATCTTACAAGATCCTTTTAGACAATGTTTGGTTAATATGTTTCTAAATTCTTTAGAAAGCAATGCAACTGAGAAGTCTAACATTTAATTAATGAACTTACAACACCTTAGAAAGCTTTAGTGTGTAACATGTCCTTAAAAGGCATATTGTTGACTCTGAAATACACCTTCTTCCGAACACTTGGAGCTGTAAGGGACGGAAAAGGTGAGAGATTCCAGTGGTATATTACCTTAATAAAAAAACGTTAGTTAAGGAGATAACGGTATTCACAATCCATTGCAGGAAGGTAGCGGTACCGGTAAGCAAATTTACAGTGCATGTAGAGTGAACATGTGCACTACATGTGCATTCAAATCATTGGGGCACAAGCTTTCGTGGATATCCATTGCACGCCAAACTATGTATGGTGTATACTTCAGAAAACCTATTTAGTTTTCCTAATTTGTTTTTCTGTCCTATGCACGTTTTCACATACTGCATCATGATCGGAAATATGGCAAAAGCTCTAAATTCGCTACTGAAAGCTCTAAAAATGTGAATATTATCCGCTGCACCCTACCGCTTCGTTATCTATGGTCCCACGGGGGTTTAAAGAGACCAACATGCAAGAGAGGTAACTGGTAACTCCCGGAGGGTTGAGAGCCTACAAGAAACCAAACACCCAAGCAAATCATAACTGCTTACCTACAGTATAAAATAATTTATCTTAGTATAGTCAATTCTGGAGATTTTAATTCAATTTTTGGCTAAGGTGTCACAAAAAATCCTGACGTGTCAATTGTTTTTCATTCAGGTAGTATTGTTCAGGGGTCATCCTAGGTTTAAAATATGATATACCTAAACTTTCGTGTGACAAAAAAAAAGTTCGAAAATTGTAGACCAGTGAAATCATTTTAAATTAATGGGAAATCCTTTAAATCCAACTTTTCAATAGGAAATCTTTGTAAATTAATGGGAAATCCTTTAAATCCATATTTTCAATAGGATTTTTTTTTTGTTTACACTCGCAGTTGGTCAGCAGTGTGGTAGAGCGATGTCACAATGTATGGTGTAAATTATAAACGTCGTCCCATATAGTCTGTGTGGTGTAGTAGGTAGGGGCGTTAGTCTTCAAATCATAGGGTCGCGGGATCGAATCCCACTATAGGCAGGTAATTTATTATGCATTTTACAGCGTAAAGAGGTAAATGAAATGTCGCCAACACCTATAGCGAGGTCAGTTATACAAAACTCATTTATGAGTAATTTTCACAGGGAAAGAACACCCTGTGAAAATCACTCCTTTTGGTGTAATTTAAAGTATTCTTTTGAGTTCATGCATTTAAAACAAAGAGTCCATCCTTTTAAATTAAAAGGAAATCCTTTCGATTTATGGTTGTGACGTGATTAAATTGACACTGCATCACTTTAATTTAAAGTGATTATAGATAGACTTTCAAAAGGAATATCTTATTAGTTCAAAGGGAAACGTTTGAAATAAAGGGATTATACAATGATTCAAAGGGAAACAAATATGAAGCAAAATCATATTTGAATCTCTTTGAATCATATGCGTATTTTTTGAATTTACAGGATTTTTTTTTCTCAGTGTTCCAACAAATTTAGCAACTTTACACATAAGAAGTTAACACACGAAACAGGGACGTAGCCAGGATTTTATTTCGGGAGGGGTCCAAATATTGCCCCCCGTTCTATTTTTTTGTTTTCTATAAATTTGATAAAACGATTTTAATCTTTAAATTTAAATTATGGTCTGTGTTATTAGATTAATTTTAAAAGGGTAGTTCACCAATTACTACAAGATCCCATGTGTCCCGAAAGAAATTAAGGGGAAGTTCTTTTCTAAATGAACAGTATGATTTTGTAAAATACGTGGAGTTCTTTTGCTAGAACGGTACAGTATTTAATAGCAAAAATTCTAAATTAAAAACTCAAACTTGTGTAGTTCTTATTTTCATATTTTCCTTTCACAATTTCTCGGTCTACCCCTCTCGTTGTTGCGCCACTGTCTCCAACTAATAATAGGGCAATTTATTGATTGTGGCTGCATGTTTCACAATGTTGGTCATCAGCATGATTTAAATGCCGAGTTTCCCTGACACCAATGTGGTATAAAGCTGTATTTGGCTCGCATTTAAGGCCTTGATACTTTCTAAGAGCATATAGTTTGTCGATTGATCCATAATACACCACCGTGAAACTTATATAGTTTAAGCTTACTGAATTCGGAATGGATATTTTCCTATCGGCGGTTGTTTTTTTATTAAGAAATCGTGGGAAGAAATCTGGAATTCGAACTTAAGTTCGTGGCATTTGGGCTGGAATGGAATGGAATGTTATCAAAACGCTGACTCCGATTATTTCTGCCAACATTTCGGGAGTGGTCCGGACCCCCTGGACCCCTCCCATGGCTACGTGCCTGACACGAAAGTTTAGTTGATCGATCAGTAACAACCCAGGCACTGATTTACCCTCTATGGCGCCCCTGGGCAGTAGACAAATTTTCACTCACTTTTGCTATTCAATCCGGGAAGAAAACCAGTCGCATTCAAATAGGGAACGTAATGAGGGAATTTGTGATGTTAAAATATTCATGAAGTTATGCGAAAAATGCAGTATCTCCGCAATCTTTTTATACCCCATTGTGGTGTTTTGGCAGGCGCTGTAGATATCTAACTAATTTTAAGTGCGGCATTTTTCAAGTTTTTAACACCTCGTGTTCAGTGGAAAAATTGAATCTTACCGATTTGAAAAGTGTTAGCGATTGATCAGTAATATTGAACGATTTGGGAATCAAAGATCAATCAGAATATTGTCGGATCATAAAACTGCTACGCTCGCCAACCCCCGAGGGCGAGGCTAATTTCGGGCGCGGCCGAAATTTGGATACCCCTCGCTCTCCTTGGGCTAAAATTTTTTTTCGGACGTACCTATGACTTGTATTTAATGCCCCTCCTCATTATTTTTCTTCCGTCTTGACAAAGGTTTTGGGTTTGGTTGAAATAAGTGCGCAAATAAAAATATTTAAAATTTTATTGGGTTGTGGGAGCATGACGCCACAGTAAAATTCCGTTCGTTTTGAACTTTTTTGTTCTTCTGCTTCTTTTAGCGGTGCAGAAAGGTGTTAAACTTCTGTGCATCTATGTGGGTACGATTTATGGTTCGTCAATGTTTGTGTCCATGAGGTCTAAGGACAAAAACGTAGCTGCTGCGATAGGGTTTTCCCACAGCGATATAGGGGTAAGATCAGTGGGCCCAGCGGGGCATTGAAACAAATGACCCACATCATCGCAGTTTGGACAGATGTTTTGGATGTCCGTTTATGCGAGAAAGGTACGAATTAAGGCGTGAACAAAAGTCCGACCGAAGTTGAGCTAGTGTTACTCTAGTGGCTCTCGGGAGCCTAATCTCCTCAGGCGAAATTGGTGGTGGGCGCACCTAAGCTCGCAATAGACCGATTCACTTCTTCAGTGTGGATCGCTGCGATGGCGGCTCGGTATGTAACTTCATCGTAAGGGTCCCGTTTGTATCCCTGAACCTCTCTCCCAAGGTCTCGTAAGCCACGCCTGGCATGTCGTGGTGGAGGAATTCGGTCCATGAGATGATTATTGGGATGATCCTCACGATAGCAACCAACAGGATACCTACTGTTTTGAGAGTAGGAGATTGTGGTCACGTATTGGCATCAATTTTGTCTCCTGATGTAAGTGATCATGGGCAGACATCAGAAGGCAACCTGTCGCGATGCGTAGAGCGGCATTTTGGCAGACCTGAATTTTGGACCAGTTTGTGTCGCATAAACTATGTGTCCAAACTGGGGCTGCATAATCAGCGGCCGCTCGACCCACCGCTTTGTAAGTAGCTAGCATGTTTTCTTTATCTTTACCCAGGTGCTACCAGCTAGAGCTTTTAGGATTTTATTCCTTCTGTGCATTTTTTCACAAACTGAAACTGCATGATTCGCAGACGTCATCATGTTCTCTAGGTGAAGCCCGAGAATTTTGTGGTTTTTTTTACAGTAGGAACAGAATTGTTGACAATACGTATATCAATCTCCCATCTGATGTCCTCCCACCAAGTGATTAGAAAAGTCGCAGAAGATTTGGACGCAGAGACGGTGAGGTTTGGCTTTGGAAAAATGCCTTCAATCGTCCTAGATAGCGATTAATTTGGAGGCGCATTTCGTCCTTATCGCTCCCTGTGGCGAGTACGGTGCAATCGTCAGCATAGGAAATCACCTCGATTCCTTCAGGTGGTGTGGGAAGGCCGGACTTGTAGATGTTAAACAGAGTGGGGCAGAGTACCCCTCCCTGTGGAACACCTAATTTGATTTTCATTAGCTTAAAACGTTTGCCTCGAAACTCGGTGAAGGAGTGCCGACCAGCTAGATAATTGGCAATCCAAAGAATCTCTTGTGGAGGAAGATGCATATTCAACAGGTTTGCTAATAGCATTGAATGATTGACCTTATCAAAAGCATTTGATAGGTCAATTGCCACCAGAATTGTTCTTTGACAAGGACGGCGTTAATTTAGCCCATCACGAATGCGTGTAGTGATCGCATCGAGGGCATTGACTATGCATTTTCCTGAAGCCATGCTGGTGAGGTTCTAGCTTCGCATGTGCAACAAGAGTGGGGTGAATAAGGGCCTCCAGCGTCTTTGCGACAGGAGGAAGTATCGTAATGGGGCGGTAGGATTCCCCGAGATTTGCGCTCTTCCCTGGCTTGAGACACGAAACAATTCGACCATCTATGTGGGTACGATTTATGGTTCGTCAATGTTTGTGTCCATGAGGTCTAAGGACAAAAACGTAGCTGCTGCGATAGGGTTTTCCCACAGCGATATAGGGGTAAGATCAGTGGGCCCAGCGGGGCATTGAAACAAATGACCCACATCATCGCAGTTTGGACAGATGTTTTGGATGTCCGTTTATGCGAGAAAGGTACGAATTAAGGCGTGAACAAAAGTCCGACCGAAGTTGAGCTAGTGTTACTCTAGTGGCTCTCGGGAGCCTAATCTCCTCAGGCGAAATTGGTGGTGGGCGCACCTAAGCTCGCAATAGACCGATTCACTTCTTCAGTGTGGATCGCTGCGATGGCGGCTCGGTATGTAACTTCATCGTAAGGGTCCCGTTTGTATCCCTGAACCTCTCTCCCAAGGTCTCGTAAGCCACGCCTGGCATGTCGTGGTGGAGGAATTCGGTCCATGAGATGATTATTGGGATGATCCTCACGATAGCAACCAACAGGATACCTACTGTTTTGAGAGTAGGAGATTGTGGTCACGTATTGGCATCAATTTTGTCTCCTGATGTAAGTGATCATGGGCAGACATCAGAAGGCAACCTGTCGCGATGCGTAGAGCGGCATTTTGGCAGACCTGAATTTTGGACCAGTTTGTGTCGCATAAACTATGTGTCCAAACTGGGGCTGCATAATCAGCGGCCGCTCGACCCACCGCTTTGTAAGTAGCTAGCATGTTTTCTTTATCTTTACCCAGGTGCTACCAGCTAGAGCTTTTAGGATTTTATTCCTTCTGTGCATTTTTTCACAAACTGAAACTGCATGATTCGCAGACGTCATCATGTTCTCTAGGTGAAGCCCGAGAATTTTGTGGTTTTTTTTACAGTAGGAACAGAATTGTTGACAATACGTATATCAATCTCCCATCTGATGTCCTCCCACCAAGTGATTAGAAAAGTCGCAGAAGATTTGGACGCAGAGACGGTGAGGTTTGGCTTTGGAAAAATGCCTTCAATCGTCCTAGATAGCGATTAATTTGGAGGCGCATTTCGTCCTTATCGCTCCCTGTGGCGAGTACGGTGCAATCGTCAGCATAGGAAATCACCTCGATTCCTTCAGGTGGTGTGGGAAGGCCGGACTTGTAGATGTTAAACAGAGTGGGGCAGAGTACCCCTCCCTGTGGAACACCTAATTTGATTTTCATTAGCTTAAAACGTTTGCCTCGAAACTCGGTGAAGGAGTGCCGACCAGCTAGATAATTGGCAATCCAAAGAATCTCTTGTGGAGGAAGATGCATATTCAACAGGTTTGCTAATAGCATTGAATGATTGACCTTATCAAAAGCATTTGATAGGTCAATTGCCACCAGAATTGTTCTTTGACAAGGACGGCGTTAATTTAGCCCATCACGAATGCGTGTAGTGATCGCATCGAGGGCATTGACTATGCATTTTCCTGAAGCCATGCTGGTGAGGTTCTAGCTTCGCATGTGCAACAAGAGTGGGGTGAATAAGGGCCTCCAGCGTCTTTGCGACAGGAGGAAGTATCGTAATGGGGCGGTAGGATTCCCCGAGATTTGCGCTCTTCCCTGGCTTGAGACACGAAACAATTCGACCTGTTTTCCAGATTTCAGGGATGGCAAGCGTGGACATCGACAAGTTAAAGGCGGCCGTGAGATACTCAATGGCTGGAAGGTCGAGATGTTTCAACATAGTCATCGAAATGCCATCTGGTCCGAGGGCCTTGGAGTTTTTAGCATTCTCGATGACTTTTTTAACCTGGTCCGCGGTAAATGATGGTATGGTGCCAACATTCCGGCCGCGAATACGTTTTCTAATTTTGCGCTTAAGAACTTTTTTGTTGCTTTGGTAAAGACACATTAATTCAAGTTTTGTGAAATTGGTGCAAAAAATGTTTCTTACAAGAACCAAAATGAGGGTTGAGTTTGTATGGCCACCCCATGGTCAGATTTGACCAATTCTGAGATATGTTTTGTGTCATCAAGAGAAACACGTTTGTGTGTAAATTTGGTTGAAATTGATGCACAAATAAAAAAGTTTTTCTTAGAAGAACCTAATTTGGGGTTGTTGGGTTTGTATTGCAGCCCCATGACCCCATGGTCCGATTTGATCAATTCTGAGATATGTTTTGTGTCATCAAGAGAAACACGTTTGTGTGTAATTTGGTTGAAATTGGTGCACAAATAAAAAAGATTTTCTTAGAAGAACCTAAATTGGGGGCTTGGTTTGTATGGCAGCCCCATGACCCAGTGATCCAATTTCGGTGATTCAAACATTCAAACAGCCTGCAACAATAATAAGCACGTGTGCAAAATTTCAGCTCCGTAGCTTTTATAGTGGCCGAGAAAAACGCGCTGCAACAGACGGACAGATAAAAAAAAACTTAATATTGACTATCTCGGTCTTGTTAAATCAATTTTCAGAAATTAAGGCAAATTGATTCAAAATCAACCCAGCCAAGAATCCACCTAGTCACATTATAGGTCACATTACGAAAAACATTTGAATTTTAATTGGGTGGATCAGTGGCGTAGATAGCTTTTCGGAGAGGAGGGGGATCATTTTGCAAGATTACTTATACTTTTATGGTTATCAAATGTTGAATTTCAGAATAACATTTTCTGTATTCATTACATGTCAGCAGTTTTGTGAGAGAATGTTGCAAAATAGAAAATTTTGCCATACGAAAAAAACTAAGTTCTGAAAATATTGCATCGATAATTTTGACTTTTTAAATATGCTGAGTGAATCCACAGTATTCCAATTTTCGTACAAATTGTCGCTACTGTGATTTGAGTATCATAGCTGGCATATATTCGGTTAGAACAGTGGTTCCGAAACTTTTCGGAGTCATGCAACACCTAGCATGGCTTTTGTGGCCGGAACACCTCAAAAAAGGGATTTAAATAAATCATATAGTACTTTTTTTTCCATTTCATATAGTAGAAAGTTGTACAATAAAATCGGTCGACGTCGAGTCGCTGATGCTGGTCAAGTATTTTACAGTTAAGTTGATCTCCGGTACAGTGTAGCAGACTTCGGAATTTTAAGACATACAAACTTTTTTCGTATGTATTGTTTGCCTTTTTGTTGTAAAAAGCTCTTTCTACATTTTTCCTATTTTTTGGATATTTTCGCCAAATCCCTGAGAGATCTTCAGGGAACCCTAGAATACCGCGGAACTCCGTTTGTTTGTTTGTTAATTTGTTTTTGAATTATTGCCTGCATTAGACTACATATCTTTCAATTTTGGAAATTCTTAAAAATTTTTATAGAAAATTTGGTTAAAAAAATAATTCTGGTTATAGCTTTGAGAGTTCTTCCTATTAAATTCAATAAAATTGCGAACAACTAGAGAAAGTCAAAGCTTGCGTTGCCCTGCTATATACGATAAACCCTTTCGTAAAATTTTAACTTAAGAAAAAAGAAAATAGAATGTTTATAAACTAAAACAATAAAGTATGCTCAAAATTGGAAGAAGTTTTGAATCGTTTTCTCTTTATTTGCATTAGCTTTCCACTCTTCTGAATAAATTTGTATAATCTTTGCATTGTATATTTCCCCATTGGAATTTGCGCTTCTGTGGAAGAGCACTCCGTGTTCCACATTATTTTTAAATTTTGGAACCAAACATTAAGATTTTCCAGTAAAAATTTTCAATCAGTGCTTACATTTAATTTTTCTAGTAGCACTTCTAGATTACTACAGTAGGGCTTGCCTGTGCGAAACTCCCGATCAAATGTAGGTGAACGTAAAGCCCTGTGCTGTAGTGTTTCTATTCTATCGGTACGCTTCTATTATACAATTAACATTTGAGGAAGTGCTAAATTTTTTATTGCAGTTCTGAAAATGGTTTAAGGTTTTTAATAAACACTACACACGTTGAATAATTCCAGAAAAAGTTTACTTTTGCTTTGTTTTACGTACCTAAAGTAATAATAAAAATGTGTGACCGAAGGGGGGGATTGATCCCCTTGATCCCCCCCTTATCTACGCCACTGGGGTGGATTGTTTTAGACCTCATTCACCTACCTAAATTAAAACTTTGTCTCGCCATAGTCATCCATACTTCTACTATACTATATTTTACATTATTATCAAAATTGTTTCTTCCGAACCTTTATTTTAGAAGAATTTTAATAAAACAATTAAGACATAATCACCCTCACACCTCCAATCTCAAAGTACATACACGAAGAGTGTCTATGTCCATGCTCTATGTTCAAGGTACCAACCATTCCATCCCGAATACATGTCGAGACAGTTTCCACGTGTCGTTGGCTCATCTCTCAGCATTCCTTCCCATCATCAAGTTCAAGTCTCATCCATGTAACCGGTTTCCCTTCTAATCCGTATTTGGGATGTTGAAGATAGATACGTATGTTCTTGGGTCGTGGACCGACTCAAGAACATCTTCTTCTCAGTTTGCTGTGGCGACATACCGGGAAAAACAAATCAAAAACTCTTGGAAGATGTGTGTTCTTATGTATTTCCAACTTCTTGGAAGTGATGGAAGGTGTGGTCGGTATTGTCCAATAATAGTCCACCAACACAGAAAAGGGACAGCTACATTAAATGGTGGGGATTTGGATGCTTTTTGTCCGTTGCAGACTGCTTGTGTTTCGTAATTGTGGTATTTATGTTAACTGCGAAGAATTGGAAATGTAAAGAGGCTCCAACTTGTCTTGCAATGTATGCGCAGAATCTACTCTATCCGCGCGTAATCGATTACATCGCAGTCAAATAAGGAAAATAGCAGAATTGCAAACATTTTTGCTAGTCTTGTTGAAAATTTCAATAAAAGTTATATTCTTGGTGCGCGAAAATTTATGGGTTAGTATGAGTAGCAAAAACCTTTCCGGATCTTTTCTTTACAAGTTAATAATAGCGTGCGAGCACGATTCGATTGTGAATAATTGCGGCTGTTTGATGGTTTGCGGAATTTAATCAAAGCCGCCTGCTGTGTTGGTTAATAGATATGGGGATTAGGTTGTAGACGCGTCCAGTTGGTAAAGCAGTCAATATAATATCCTCTTCGGTCCCGAGAGCACATTATTTGAAAAAACTTTGTAAAAACGTACTTAGGGTGCTTAGATATGTATTCTGAGATAAGTTTAGAAGATTTGAAAAATTTAGCTATTCTAGATAATTAGATATAATTTGTACACATATGTGTACATTAGGTCTGTAGACGCACATAGCGACCACCTGCAAATGTTACGTAGATACGAAAAAAACTGGGAATTACATTTAAAATATATATTTCAATGTAGTTTTATACAAAAATATTAAAATAACATTATTATTAAAAAAACAAAAACAAAACAAATTAATAATAACAAACGAAATTCAATGATGCAAAAGGAAGAATTTGAATTCATTCCTTATGAAAATTCAAAAAGCAGTTGCGATCTTTCAGAACACACAGGAAGACACCACAACTAACACAAAGAACTCTAGTTCTTCCTGTGCATCCAGAATCCGGGTAATTGTACCCATTTATTAATGAATTGAATTAATAAAAATTATTTTTTTTTTACAATTTCAAGCTTCGCGTAAGAAAAAAAAATCCAAAAATCCGCATCCGGACTTCTATGTGTCCGGATAGGGGCCAGAACTAATGGGGTTTTACTGTACAACCAAATAAAAATCATATCTGGTACAATTGCTAAGAATCAATGTGCATTTCTGTACAAGATAATGTAATCTCATTTATGGTATTGAGACCTAATGTGCACATATGTGTACAAACCTTTTTCAATCACCGTTATTTAAACAATAAAAGACCAATCGATGTGAAAACAATTTACGGACAACAAGGAACTAGTCAACTTTAATTTCTGATTTGAAATATCGCGATATTTGTCATCAACGTTAATTTTGTAACGGAAATCGGAAGAGAGAGCGGCTGTCGGTCAAGTCGCAATGAACTGCAATGAAATAATTTGCATTCCTTCAACTTTTATCGCAGTCTAGACGTTATAACTGTTTTGATAACACGCAACCATTGTTAGAGAATTGAAAAAACATGGTTATAAGAAAAAAAAATATTCTATCATGAAAATTAACAGTAAGAAATATTTGTACACATATGTGTACGTTGGGTCCGAAGAGGATATCAATTTAGTTTTTTAGTAGGTATCAACAGTATTTGTCTCTCATTTTCGATTTATTACTTTTTCTTATTTTGATGTAGTCTTCACATTTTTCATATAGACACACACGGGTGATTCTTCTTTAATATTATTTTACCATCGTTCAAAAGCATTGTGTATCCAACAGTCAGATACTTAGCTCAGGAATACCGAATACGATCTTTATTCAATAGCAAAATAACGCGTAATGCAACGTAACACCTCAATTTTTAACCTCTGCAGGAATTTATCTAGTAGGAGGGTCCAAACGGACTGGACATCTCTCAAAAATGTTCCTAAAAATTATTCGTGGTTTTAGTGATGATAACATGAAAACTGAAATAATGCACTCTTTTTCAATTTAACCTTGATCCAGGCGCGCCTCATTTTGTAACATAACATCATAAAACTTAGATATTATCTGCTGAACAATCAGAAAAAAATCTGCAGCTTTAGCAAAGCACGTCACTTCAGTGATATTACAGAGAGCACACACACTTTGAACCAGTGGCGGCTCGTATACAAAAATACTGGGGGTTCACAAAAAAGAAAACTAAATACATACATACGACATCAACCCCTCAAAATCTATTTTAACGTATACTTAACACTACCTACTTTGAATTAAAATTATTTTCTTTTAATGTCAAAGCATAGTCCATACATACGTACATTCTAATTTTTTGCGGAAATGACTTCTTCCTCAAGCCTGTTTCCATCCTCTTTTTCGGCATCTCCTTGTAACTGCGAACAAAAATCTGCGATTTCCACATAACAGCCAAGAAAAAAAAGTTACGAATCAGCAGCGCACCAACATTTATTTTTTATCGTTTACTTGACATTAAATTTTTCCACAAAATGCTTTTCAGTTCAGACAAGGCAAACCCAATCCTGGAATGTTGAGCATGAATTTGTTGTCCTTAGAAAAGTTCTTGTCAAAAAATTTCTAAAGTTAAACATAAAAGCTCTACTCATTCTTATATGTAGGTACCTATATTCTTTCATTGAAAATACTTACCCAAAATTCATGCATTCGGTTCATCACCAAGTGGTGTGCTGTGCACGACTTATTTGTGCACAAACTCTAGTGTAAATTTTGCACTATCCCCTCGCTCCGAGAACCCGTCACATATCTGATTTTGGAGCGAGTGCACCAGTTCATATGACTGTGCACCAACACTGTGAGTGTTGGTCGCTGGTCGAGATATATGAAGATTCAATGCATAGTTTTGGTGTATGTATCTTATGTGCATAATGTACGTATGCTTCTTAGAGTATGTTGCGTCGGGCGGTTTGTTCTGTTTTGTGAAATGTTTTATTTAGCACATTATTTGTTGATATGGTAGTTTTATCAGGGGGTGCACGTGCACATGTGCACATATGGGTGAGCCGCCACTGCTTTGAACACAACTATCTATCAAAACGTACCATCCGCGAACGTTTGATTTTGATGACCACTGTGAAGGTATGGAAATTTACCCAACATTTCATACGCTAGAGAAACTTACTATGTACCTAATTTGAAAGGTCAATAAAAACAAAAGTACTTTAGTTATTGTTTTAATTCTTTCTTTATTTGAGAATGCAATACCAAAAGTTTTTTTTATAGAGTCTTGAAAATGAAATCGGTTAAATGGAAACACCCATTGAGCATACACTGATTAAGTCGATTTTTGAAGTTCGTCTCCACGACAGAATCGAATTACGGCCAGGAACGAGTCTGTGGGGAAGAATTTCAAAGCGAGGTGGAAGGCCCGTCGCGTAGCAACAAGCGAGCAACCCTTAGAAAAGAAGCTCTCGGCGAAGCCCCACTGCTCTCTAGACCAGAGCATGATGGCAACTGACTAGAATGGGAAGCAAAATTCCCATAAATTTAACTTCATTCATTTAGTCATTATAGTTGTATGTAGGGTGGACATGTTTTAATTCTATTACTACTGACATTTTAAATTCTATGAAAGTGTATTTGACCCAATGACATTTTTAATTAATTATATTCAAACGTCATACGTTTAAAGAAATTTTATGTTTACTATACACCGAGAAAAAAACCGTCCCTTAAAATTAACTCGATATCCTTTTGAAATCGAGTTACATTCCTATTAAATATAATCCTTTCCTTTTAAATATATATCGCTTCAATTCAAATTCATTTTTTTTTAAATTAATGGGAAATCCTTTAAATCCAAATTTTCAATAGGAAATCATTTTAAATTAATAGGAAATCCTTTAAATCCAAATTTTCAATTGGAAACCTTTTTAAATTAATGGGAAATCCTTTAAATCCAAATTTTCAATAGGATTTTTTTTTGTTTACACTCGCAGTTGGTCGGCAGTGTGGTAGAGCGATGTCACAATGTACATATGGTGTAAATTATAAACGTCGTCCCGTATAGTCTGTGTGGTGTAGTAGGCAGGCGCGTTAGTCTTCAAACCATAGGATCGCGGGATCGAATCCCACTGTAGGCAGGTAATTTATTATGCATTTTAGAGCGTAAAGAGGTAAATGAAATGTCGCCAACACCTATAGCGAGGTCAGTTATACAAAACTCATTTATGAGTAATTTTCACAGGGAAAGAACACCCTGTGAAAATTACTCCTTTTGGTGTAATTTAAAGTATTCTTTTGAGTTCATGCATTTAAAACAAAGAGTCCATCCTTTTAAATTAAAAGGAAATCTTTTCGATTTATGGTTGTGGCCTGATTAAATTGACACTGTATCACTTTAATTTAAAGTGATTATAGATAGACTTTCAAAAGGAATACCTTATTAGTTCGAAGGGAAATCTGTTTGAATTAAAAAGTCTATGAAATAAAGGGATAATACAATGATTCAAAGGGAAACAAATATGAAGCAAAATCATATTTGAATCTCTTTGAATCATATGCGTATTTTTATTTTTTACAGGATTTTTTTTCTCAGTGTAGAAGCAAAGTAAAAATTTCATTGGTTTAAATACACGTATTTTTTTGGGTGTAAGGAAAAAAGGTGTACAGTACATACCCCGAACTCTTTTTTAGCTGCCACGGACATTTGAGTACCTATAATAAAAAAAATTGTTCTCTCACACGACCAAAACCTTTAAATCTAAAAAAAACACCAGCTAGAGTACCGAAAAAAAATATTATCACAAAAGAAAAACAAAACTAACCGCACTCGGATATGTGGTTCAAAGTCAAATTTGTCAGAGACATAAGTGGAGAACTGTTTGTCACCGTTATCTCTGAGCTTCAAACACTAGGAACGATTTATTATTGAAGACGAATCTGCGAAAAGGCCTTTTATAATCAATTGCTTGCAAGGTTAAATTCTAAACCAAACACTTTTTTGTTTTTGTTTTTATACCCATCACTATGGGAAAGGGTATATTAACTTTGTCATGAAGTTTATAACACACAGAAGGAAGCACTTCCGGCTCAGGGTGTCCCGCATTAGGTGGTCAATACTGTAAGGGTTGATAGCACAACTTTTTTCAGCAAGAAAATTACCAATACAATGGGAATTTTTTTTTACCGTTACCTTGTTATCGCTCTTTTTGTGAAAGTCATCGAAAGTCGTGACTTGTCATGCAAAATCATAATTTGCAGCTCTTGTGATGACTTAATCCCAGATTTGATTTCAGTTTCAGAAACTACATAAAATTTCACAAAAAATCAAGTTTTTTCTGTTGCCAACATTATCGCCACTATCAAGATACAGTTATTCAAACTTAATAGAAATTTTAAAATAGATTTTTCATCGAAAATTCAAACAGTAATTTCATAACGGTGCTTTATACGTACAACTCTGCAAAGTTTATAAAAGTTGCTTCAGCATGTTGGCTTTCCAACGGTATATCATTTTTTATATTTATGTCACGTTTTTTGATGACTTTCACAAAAAGAGCGATAACAAGGTAACGGTAAAAAAAATTCCGATTGTATTGGCAATTTTCTTGCTGAAACAAGTTGCGCTATCAACCCTTACAGTATTGACCATACCTAATGCGGGACACCCTGTATAAAGTATATTATATTATTGATCAGTGTGACGAGAGAAATCGATTTAGCGATGTTCGTCTGTCTGTCTATCTGTCCGTCTGTTGTAACGCAAACTACTCCCTCAGTACTACTATCTATATAAGGAAAAAGCTTATAAATCGCATAAATTGATAACTTTTAATCCAAAAAAGTAATCACATCACATCATACTAAAATTGAGACGGCCGATTTTCAAAAGAGTTTTAAACAAGGCGTGAGTAGCACTTCAACTGAATATCAGAGGGAAGATAGATATTTTTTGTTGTATTTTGATCCTTCAGCAACGGTTGATTTGAAGATTTCAATTTTTCGTTCTACGACTAAATGGAAAACTTAAAATTTTTTAACTCAATCGATGCTTAAAAAAAGGATGAATAATTTGTATTCTTAAAAAAAATGCTGATAATGTCACAATTTTGTACTCAAGGTAAAGTTTGCACACGTCAATTTAATTGAAATTATTTTTCTCACAAAATTTTTCAATCTACCAATATCAAAAGTAATGACATGCCGTTGGAAAGCGATCACACTAAAGCAACTTTGCAGATTAAAAGTACCGTTATAAAAACTTTTTAAAATATTCGAAATAAAATTTGAAACTTCTCTACAGATATAAAAACTGTATTTGAGAAGTGGCGTTGATTGAAAAGTATTTAAAACCGAAAAAAACGGTTTATGCCAAATTTTAAGTAGTTTCAAAACCAATTTTTGTTTTGAAATTTTGTAATTACGTATACTAATTTGATTGAGACGCTCGAACAAATTGTACCATTGATCGTATTGCTCGATTGCGCATTAAAAGGATTACACAATGAAGAAGAAGAATATACCCTTCACAGCGGCGGAACAACTTAAGTCGGGGCCCTCCCGCCAAATTTTTGAATGGGCCCCCTACACTGAGAAAAAAAGGAGAGTGATATCAATCAAAAACACTCTTGAAGGTCGATCCACACTTTTCAGTCACCTGTCACAGTCATTTTCCATACATGTTGACAGATTTTCAGTTAATTGATTGTCTGATTGTCAATCTGTCAATTTGTATGGGAAATGACAGTGACTGCTAACCAAAAAGTGTGGATCGACCTTATACCAACTCTTTTGAAACATGATTTTGATATTATAGTTTTTCTACTAAAATTAAGAACGTCGTTCTTAAAATAACTTTGCTAAGAGCTACTATGAGTCTGGGCAGTCTTATACATATTAAGAATAGCGTTCTTGTTGAAACGGTTGTTAAATTAATGATTTCACTGGTGATATTTAAGCATAGTAAATTACTTGTGCCCACAATGGGATTCAATCCCCCGAACCTATGATTTGAAGACAAGCTCCCTATCTACCCGAATGCCACACACGATCAATCCGAATCCATTTTTTTTATTTTCGTTCAAAATTTAAGAAAATGTATGAATTTGCCAGAGCGAAGAATCCAAAAAATTGAATCGGACGCTTCGTATGTGGGCGGCCTAAGTTTGTAACTTTCTAGATAATTAATTCAACTATATTCCTTGTTTCAGCCTTAAACTTAAGTGTGCTCTAATTTAAATCTTTCAATTTTAAGAACGTTTGTACTTAAAATTAAATTCAATACAGCAATCTTGGCAAGACTCCTTTCAAACCAAATGTGGGCTCTGTACAACAGCCCTAATGACCGTGTATATATCGCAAGCATGATAAAATATTTTAGTTTTCAACGATATACAGGCCGAACTAACTAGTTTGAGCTAAATTTAGTTCGTGTTTGACAGTTCATGACAAAGTGGATTGGAACTTCTTGGTTCTATCACCAAAAATATTTTAATATTGTTTATTTGCAGAGGGACCTAAAGAATCTTTTTGCCCATATTTTTTACTTGGCAAGGAAAAGGGTGGGTCGGATTACAAACCGCGGCTACGGTTACAGCAAATAGCTCAGCCATGCCATTTGAGGATCTGTATTGTCTTATGAACTTTCAAAGATTTTAGAACAATACTAAATTTGTTTATGCAACAACTCAGCAACAAGCTCGAAACGAATGTCAGCTGTTCGCGAACATTGTTTAGGAGCTGTGTTGCGATACAATTGCTTATAATGTGGACGTGAAACGATTGCTCCTAAATATATGCATCAACTAGGGAACATTTGTTTACATTGTGGACGTGACACTATTGTTCAGCAACTGTTCGCGAACAATTGGGAGGCACTGAAACATCATGTTCGTATACAGTTGCACCACAATTGTTTACAATGGAGACGAGGGGTTTGGGACCTGGTGAAAGAGGAACAATAAAGATAGCATTTGTTTTGACTTCGAAAAGTGTCTCTTCTTGTAAAAAAAAAATTCTACGTCGAAATGTTGTTTTTCGCAGTCGTGCTGTTTTTATGGTTGGAGAAATCAATCTTTCATGTGGCTTTTGGGCCCCTAAATATCGCGGGCCCTGCGGGGCTTTATGCGCCGCCGCTGACCCTTCAAACCGACACGCTCCAACTCCAACAAAGTAGGTAATTATTGTTTCGCTTTTTCTTTATATTAATCTATCACATAAACATTGAAGAATCCTCTGGACCCACGAAGTGGAAAGCACTCAGCTGTTAAAGTGCAAAGGGGAAAGTTGATAATAAATTAAAGTCAATCCAAGCAATTCGTCCTGGACTATTAATTTTCGACAAAAAATACCAATAGTGTTCTGCACATTTTTGCACAACTTGATTTGGTGGGAACGATGAAAAACTAAAGGCCTTGATTCTGGTCACGCTCCTTCAGCAATATTATCATAGAGCTTCGTTGAGGCGGCAAAATATGAACAGCCTACTAGCGGCAAATGTGTAAGTCTGCCACCGGTAATAGCAAAATAAATGACCAAAAATGTGTATAATTGTCACAATGGTCATTAATTTATGGTCACACATACGACGTTAGTGTAATAACAAAACACAGCTTTGGTCAAATTTATTGTGCAGTTTTGAGAGAGAATGAGAGAATTTCTCTACACGACACGTCCATAAGTCCTTCTCGGGGGTGTGAAGGAATATTGACTTTTTATTAAAAATGAGCCCTATTATCTTCTCTACCAAAACTTGTTCAATCAAATCAAAATTAAAGAATTAATGGCAAACCGGTACAACGTACAAGGGGATCCAATACTTTCTGTTTTTTGTCTACTTAGCAGAATCAAATCGAGTTGGGTTAGACGTCATAGAATGTACCGGAGGCTGCCATATTTTTAATCCAATTAAACTGAATTTCTTAAACATTCGGATTTTTGAATTTCGACAACCAATTTTATAAAAAATAGATAAATGGCTCTTTTGGACAATATGTTCAGAGATTCCAAAACTTGTCTTCGACCCTATACTTTTAAACAGAAAAATGGCACAATATCTTTTGTTTTCCTAACAATGCGTTTGTCGATTTTGATCGAACTAACGACAACACTGAAAGCAATTTGCACGAATCACCACCGAAATGATCCCGATGAATAATGGTAGATTTTCTACATCGAAATTGACAACAACGTTGTAGACTTTAGCTAAATTAGCTAGCTAAATTAGCTCCCTAAGTTAAATTCTGGCCGCAGCCATATCGTTATTTCTTAAAGATCGGTCCAAGGACAAACTGTTGTTGGCTACTGTTGATGTGATATCTTTTGGGTACAGCAACTAACATGCATATCTAATATTTTCATTTCGGACACCGTCATATTTGTGTGTAAAGTTTATAGCTCAAGAGGCTCACTCCTTTCTGAAATAAAAATATAATTGTTAATTGAATAATTGTTAAGAAATCACATGCATCTTTAAACTTAACGAGTTTCTCTTCTTATTTAGACTATAAACAGGCCGACTACCCAGCGTAGCGGTAAAGCAACATAATCCTTTATTGTTCCTGTATGCCCTTTGTCATTTGAAAGTATATCCATCTGTGTGCATCTCTATTTTCTGTTTATACAAAGTTTTAATATTCCTTTGACGTCACATGTTATAAACGTAATCATATTATTTCCAGGACTTCCGCAGCTTCAATGTTTGCAAAAGTATATGTTTGCGGATCCTTCCTTTTTGACGTTTCGTATGATTATTGTGCATATAAAACTACGGGCAACATCGCTAAACATGAAAATTATACTATTCAAAGAAAGCTCAAAACCAATAATCTAGGATATTTTGAAACCTCACGTCAAATTCGCTCCACGTCATCTGATCAACAACATTGAAGCTAACAAGGTATGTATCTTATATGTACAGCTGTAACAATTGTGGTCAATAAATTTCCCAATTACCATCAACTCTCCGAGAAATATTCATTGAATAATGAACACAATATATCGAGAGACGATCACGTTTTCGTCTGAATAGTGCGGTTGCGATTGCCGAATACAAATTAACTTTTCATTTAAACCGCTTCTGCACCATTTGATTAGCAGTTTCAATGAACTTCCCATAGGACCACAGGATCACGTAAGTAGGTTTATGGGCGACATGATTCCGGAAGATGGGCCACAAAAACCCAAAGTAAATTTCGGAGCACAATACAAACTCAACTGAAAATTGCGGTTGACCTATCGACTTTGCCAAAAACAATTATTATCTTTTATTTGATGTGAAAAACTGCAAGCAGTTAACATCTACCAGCCCTACATCACACTTGAAAACACGGATCTCTCTATGGAGATGGAGAGGAGCCCGGAATAATTTTTTTGTGATGACTAGGCCTAACAAGATCTGTTATCGTGCGTATCCGAACCTTAACAAGGTCTGATGGCTAATTAGACGTCAAAGGCTCTGTGGTTTGGTTTTCATGTCCGTACCGTCGCGTCGTCGTCGCAAGTCTTTTGTTTGCTCCAAGTGCAGTCTTGAATGATCGTTAGGCCCCCGGGTCGTTTATCTGCACTATGAAAATATGATTGCATGTAAAACAGGTGTTGTATGTATCGGTCCATCTTTCTGACGATGATAGATTCCCAAAAGAAAAGAAGATTGCTTAGGTCATTTTGGACCAATTATGTTATATGATGAGGTGAGACAATGTACTTTTCGTGTTAGATCTTCAAAAATATGATACAATTTGAGGTAGATGGCAGATGTCGTAATCGGAAGTAAGAACCACATTTTGGCTAAAACCAGAAGAATCAAAATATCCAAAATTCAAACATTCTGAGACAAGAATAATATCTCAGGTCAGGTCTTAATTCTGTGAGAATTGTTGTAGTGAGGAAAATGTAATTTGTATTGTTTGATGTTTCGACTTTGGATGCTTCGACTTATAACACATGAACGATTCTTACCATGTCTCTTTTCGACTGACAACACAATTTTTAGCCCTTCTTTTTTAGTGTCAGGCAAGAAATAGAAAAGGGAACAACCAAAAAAATATCTCAATCATAATATAAAATATCCAGCAACATATACCATAAAAATTCAAAAGCCGATACAAAATAAGCCGAAAGCAATTTTTATTCTATTATTAAACTAGGAGGCTTCGCCACCCCATGATCCTATGGTCAGATTTGATCAATTCATAGATATGTTTTGTGTCATCAAGAGAAACACATTTGTGTGAAATTTGGTTGAAATTGGTGCACAAATAAAAAAGTTTTTCGTAGAAGAACCTAATTTGGGGTGTTAGGTTTGTATGGCAGCCCAATGACCCCATGGTCCGATTTGATCCATTCTTACATATGTTTTGTGTTATCTATAGAAACATATTTGTGTGAAAATTTGTTGAATTTGGTACACAAATAAAAAAGTTTTTCTTAGAAGCACCTAATTTGAGTAGTTGGGTTTGTATGGCAGCCCCATGAACCCTTTGTCCGATTTTACCGATTCAAACATACAAAATGCCTGCAGCAAAAAGAAGCACTTGTGCAAAATTTCAGCTTCATAGCTTTTAAACTGGCTGAGTAAAACGCGTCGCAACAGACAGACGGACATCGCCCAATCGACTCCCCAAGTCATGCTGATCATATATGTATACTTTTTATATGGTCGGAGATGCTTTTTTTTCGAACTAAATCTACTCATTATTTCCTAGTAACTAATTTTTACCAAACTACCTACCTAGATTAAATTAGATTTGATGTGGGCTGTTATAGGTAACTCTGGGCACTGCGACCGTTGGTCTATTGTGCCATTGCCCAAGCTATGGGTTAGATGAACTCATCTAACCGACTTCGATAAATCGATTAAGCTGGCCCATGTTCAAGGAGGCGATATCCTCCTCTAAAGGGAACATAATGCCGAAGCATTCCAAGCGGCGCATTGCTAGCCTCTCACAATCACAAAGAATGTGTGCAGCCGTTTCGTCGTCAGCCTCGCAAAAGCGACAGCTCGCGTCGGTAACAATGCGCATGGTCTTTAAATGTCCATTCAGACGGCAGTGCCCCGCGAGGAGCCCGGAAATTATCCTAACTCTGTTTCTACTCATGTTTATTAGACTTAGGGTACGTTTAGGTGAGTAGCTGACAACGAAAAGTTTTGACTGCCGAAGCCCGGGAAGAGTTTCCCAGTGTAAGGTGGCTTTGGCTTTTTCCCACTCATTTATTACATTTCTGTATGTACAGAGTGGTATCCCACAGTAGGGTTCTGGGCCAATGAGGGGAGTGGCGGATGCCCTCCTTGCAAGCTCATCGGCCTGCTCATTGCCTTCGACACCCGAATGCCCAGGTACCCAGAGAAGGCTAAGACTGTTACAAGAGCCTACCTGTTGGAGGATTTCCTGACAACCCCACACGAGCTTCGATGTGACAGTGAAGCTCGTCAGCGCTTTCATTGGCTGTCAGTAAATATTGCTATTTTCTTGTTTATGTAACTCTTTTCAATGCATTTTCTTGCGCACAGCTCGATTGCGTGTACTTCTCCCTGAAACACGGTTGGTCGGCATCAAATTGGAATAGAAAGACTAATACCTGGGCCGCTAATTCCTGCGCCAGAACATGTATCTGTCCTTGAGCCGTCCGTGTAAAATTTGATTGTACCGGGGTGCAGTGCTCGGAACTTGTCAGTACAATCCTCCCTCGCCCCCGTCACTGAGTTGAATGTGCTGTCGAAACCTAACGTTTCAACCAGATAGTCTGATGGCATACTAAGGTTGTCATTATTTATCCATCCTAACTGCACCGAGTTCAGTGGGCATGTCGTATCACATGCCTTAAGCCTGATAACGGCCAGTCTTGCCACTGCCTCAATGTGTATGTGCAGTGGTGCGAGGTTCAGCAGAATCTCCAAGGCGTCGGTGGGCCTGATGATGAAGGCTTCAAGGACAGCTAGACAGGCCCGTCTCTGAACTTTGGCCAGATTCAGCCTATCGTCAGTAGTGGGTGCCCTTCTCCACTATACCACCGCCCCGTATTCCACAATTGGTCTAATAATTGTCTTATAGATCTACAGAATTATATCTGGTTTGATACCACAAGCTTTGCCCGTATAGCTTCTACAGATCCATAAGGCCTTAGTTGCTTTCTCTGTTACCACCCTGAGGTGCTCTTTCCAGAGTAATTTCTGGTCCAGAGTGACCCCCAGATACTTAACAGTATCTGGCATGGTCAACTGTGAATTATACATTGAGGGACACTTCAGAGCTCTTAGCGTCGCCCTCCTACTCAATGGTATCAATGTGGCTTTTGTCGGATTGACACGTAGCCCATTAACAGTGCACCATTCCTGAACTATTTGCAGAGCGTTCTGTAAAACAAGTCTCCACATCATAGTTGTCATAAGGAAAGACGTTAGGCTAATGGGGCGATACGACTTGGGGTGTCCGCCGGTCTTTTACTCACTTTCGGGATAAAGACTACCCTCACTGATCTTCAGACTGTTGGGATATATCCCAAAGCAAAGCTACTCCCAGATGCTAACCATGAAGGGAATCAGCTCCTTTTGCCCTCTTTGCATGAGTGCCGGAAAGATTCCATCCATGCTGGGCTATTTGAAGGGATCAAACGTCCCGATTGCCCACCTCATCCTGCCATACGTGAAAACACCTCTTGCCGCTGCCCAGTCAGCTCTGTTTGCTCTGTTGGGCGGATTCATACAACTGTGGCTATCATTCACGTTATAGTCTAGTCTGTAGCCGGGGAAATGGGTTGCTAGGAGTAGCATGCCCGTACTTTCAGCATCCATCCTGATGTCCCCGTTTTCTCTTTTCAGAGTGTTAATAGAATTGCAACCGTTTTTAGCTAGTACTTTGTGCAGTCTTTCCGCTTTGGTAGTACATACTAATGACTAGAGACCGGATTATATGCAAATGCATAACTGCATATGCATTTGCATATATTGCCCATTTTACTGGGTTTTTGCATATTATATTGATAATGCATTGATGTTGCATATTTTTTAGTATAATTCTCCATTTGCACATTTGAAAATAGAGAGAAAAGAAAGCATTACCATCAACTGCGAGTACCCAATTCTATGCAAACCTTGAAAATGTAGCATCTCCTGGTTAAAGGACTCCATAGAAGTAATGAAAAGTGTACAAAGATTGAACGCTGAGCTAACGAAGCTAGAATAAAATGATGTAAGAAAGAAATGATCGTTAGACTATGCGTCAATTTTTAAAATAATCGTACGAGCACCTCACTTTGGCAGAAGTTGGAGAAAATTTAGATGGAAAAACATATTGTTTTTGGGTCAAATCACAAAAATTTGTCTTTGAAGTCCAGTAAAAACCAAACCTCTTCTCCGATTTTAGTGCGGTTAGTTTTATTTTTTAGGTAAATTTGGTGGCTGTAATAATCATCTTATTTTGCTATTCTAGTCAACTTTTTTGCTGGAAATCACACGAGGAATCACAATCCGATGCGTTTATGCGGCAGTTTCCGGACACCCTGTATAATAGTTAATTACTATAAAAACAACCAATCTCTGGCTGGAACCAACTAAAAAGTGTTTTTCGTGCTCTAGAGTGCTAAAAAAGACCGAATAATAATTTTTTTCTTTCATTTTATGTTGCATATTTTGTCATTTTAGTTGCATATTTCAAAGGTTTTTTATGCATATTTGCATGCTTATTTCAGCCTTTCTAAGTTGCATATAATCCGGTCCCTACTAATGACACTGTCGCAAAAGTTTGACCAGCTACGCGTTTTGGCGTCTCTGATCTTTTTGTTGTATTCCGCGAGGGTGGAGCGGTACAGGACCCAGTCCTCGTTGCGCTTGGCCCTGTTAAAAGGCTGCCTCACCTTATTCCTGAGGCGAGCTAGCTCCCTATTCTACCACTGAAAACATACAAACACACACAAACTACCTACCTAACTTTAAGAGGATTTTTTTGTTCGGCGTAATACTCGTATTTTTGAATTAAGTGTAGATAGCATAGATAATTTTATTTAGTTTGAAAAATTTGTAAATTTCAAATCTTAGGGGGGAATCAAATCTTAGGGGGAATTGCCTTAGGCCACACATTTTTGGAGCGGTATTTTGACCGGCACTTCGAAAAATATAAGAAATCTGAAAAATTAAACTCATGTTTGGTGAAGAAGTGAAAACATTAGTAAATTAATGATAACAAACCAGGGGGTAGGGATTTTTTTTAATTACTTACGACGAGGAACTGCAACAATTTGCAAGATTAAAGCAACGAAGAAAACTCTGTGTTGAGCGTCTTGCGTAATTTTCGAAATTCAAATTCGGCCGCAACCCGAAACGTTGCACTTTTCAGACATTTCCGTTAAAATTCAGTAACCGATAGACATTTTCGATTCAGATCAGGTAAAAGGTAACTTTTATGCCGATATTTTTTTTTCTTCAGAATTCATTTTTAGTAGGTAATACAAAGCACCCAAAGGAAGCCACTATTTTATTGTCCTGTAGCCTTTACTAAACGCAAAGAAACTCAGCACAGAAAACTAGATAATTTTTCGAGAAACCGGAGTTTCAGCTGAGCAATCGCTCAGCATTTAACAATACATATTTGGTTTACTCTAAGTCTGCTTGCCAAAGCAAAGTTTCATCTCACTTAGAAGTGATAGTCTACGAAAATTACGATATTTGGTCGGCAAAAATCCTGCATCGGCTATTTTTTTGGATTATAGTTGGGGATGGTCCCCAGATTATGGGATAAAAACTCCCAACCGATTGGGGGTCGGCAACCTTAAAAAAGAGGAGGGAGGGTCTTTTTTTCATTTTTTTTTCGATTATTTCAAAAACGAGAAAAGATACAGAAAAATAGTTTGAAAACGAAAAAAACTACATAAAATTATATTAGCATGGATATTATGTATATCATAAGAGTTAAATTGAATATTTCGGCGCTAGACTAAAAAAAAATTTATTAGAATATTTTCATTTTAGACCTTTTTTTAAAAGCTCCATAACTTTGGAAAGAATGCTAGTTCAGCCGTAAAATAAGTTCAAAATTATTTTAAGGTAAATATTGAGTCGTTCCGGTCAAGGACCCCCCTTATCCCCCATAGGAATTTGGCAAAACGGCATGTCCATAACTCCCCCCAAAATCGGAGCAGAGTGCTATTTTTAATTTTTGTTTATTGCGATTGGAGGTCAGAGTCGCCACCCACCAAAAATCCGCTCATTCGGATAAAAAGTAAGGGTACGTCCTATACAAAGTGACCCAAGACAACTTTGTTCTACAGCTTATAAAATGAGTAGTACGTAGAACAAACTCCTCTCCTGTATGGGTCACTTTGGTTATGTGATTCTATAAACAGCGCGGAGGTTTTGGAGGACTACAATGGTTTTCGTTGTGATCGTAAATTTGATCTGATGGGTAAATCTCGTGGTGGAGGTTCAGTAGTCGCTGTTCGTTGTATCTTTAACTGGCAACACCACTAACGCTTTTTCTTTTGATTGTGTAACTGTTAAAGTTCAATCCAAGACTTATTCATTTCTACTGCTGTTCTGACTGATTACGAAAACCTCTTTTCTCATCTTTCAGACATTGATAATGTATTACACCCTAACTGCAGTGTAATCATTTGCGGGGAATTTAACCAGCCTAATTTAAGTTGGCCTGATTTTCTAGGGCCACCTTTGTTTTCATCTTCTCCTATGTTTTTGTCAGTTTCTTCGTTGATGGAGTTTTGTGGTTTACTCCAATTCAATACTAAGAGTTTCAAGATCGTAATCTTGACCTTGTTTTTATAGCGATCTTCCGCCATTGTGCTTTACTTCGTCCAAAGCTTCTGAAGTGATTGTTTCATGTGACCCTTACCTCCAGCACTCTTACAGGATATAAGAATTCAATTTCCTTGCGCTCCAATATTTAATCCTACTACAAGGTGACCATACGTACAGCATTTCGGTGTACTGTACAGCATTTCGACCTGCCGTACAGCATTGCAAAGTGTACAGCAAAATGTACAGCATTTGTGCATTTTCTAAAGTACTGAAAAGTCAAAGTTGAATTACAGCTAGACAGAGAGGATACCGACTGATATCAAGGCCCGCAGCAGGCACGTAGCCAGGGGAGGGGTCCATGGGGTCCGGACCCCTCCCGAAATGTTTTCAATTATAACGGAATTTTTAGTGATTACAGTATAAATAAAATATCAAAATATTCAGGTGGTAACATATTTTTCTCTAAATTCTGTGGGACTGAACATCATAAAAAATATCCGACATGGAAAATTGGTTTAAGGGAGGTTTTCTTTTCAAAACTAGATAAATCCGAATATCAATACACACTTCTCTGAACACAACCCTTCAAAATAAATTGCGCGGAATCTATGCAAAAAATGTCTGCTGTCGAAAATTATTATTCACTCTGATTTTATTTATTGGACGTATGGACGTGTTTTCATGCGAGCTTGGAACTTTAAACTTTCCGCTGCGCAGGTTCTGAGCATTGCTAGAAAAATAGAGAATGCGATAAAATAGTCTTTAAACAGAGCTTTTTTTTTTAAAGAAACAATTTGAAAATTTTGACTAATATCAATCGTGAAGGTACGTGATGACTTGTGTGTTTTTTTAATAAAAACAAAAATAATTACGTGCAATTATCGGCCCTTTGGGTCGAGTGAAAGATAAGCTCCCAAATATTTTGCTCATGGCGATTGGGTGAATTCAAATTGTAAGACGAAACCGGACGGGTAAACTTGCAAGACAAGAACCATCCTTCTTACAATCTGAAATGCACAATGCTTGTCTGCTGGCCACTACAAAAGCTCTCGCCGTCCGTTTGGTTGTGCTAATAAACGGACGGCGAGAGCTTTTGTAGTGGCCAGCAGACAAGCGTTGTGCATTTCAGATTGTAAGAACGATGGTTCTTGTCTTGCAAGTTTACCCGTCCGGTTTCGTCTTACAATTTGAATTCACCCATTGTTGGACTAAACGGAAACTTAGCTCTCGCTCGCCTAAGCTAATCGCGGAGATATAAAGATATAAATTTGTCGCGCGTCTGAAAATTCCGTTAGACCCCTCCCGAAACAAAATCCTGGCTACGTCCCTGGCCCGCAGCATGGCGTAAATGTTTACTCATTTGAATCATTTAAGTCTCACAGGACTAGTTGATCAGTACCAAGTGTAAAACTTAACTATAGAGGAATAAGTATAAGATCATACAGCCGGAAGAAGTATACCTCGGAAGTGGATTCAACCATGCTCGTTATATTTAACTTGGGTAGAATATCAAGTACGCCACCGAGAGAAACTTCATGAGCGCCCATCAATGCGATAGAATGTATGCCAATTATGTTTTTGTTTGATAGACCAGAAAGAACATCCTCAAAATTTTGAACACACTTTTTATCAGTATATTTCCGTCGAAATCTCTTACCAAAAGCAAAGTGTTAGCCACAAATGAATAGAGTTGATACAAAACAAGTCAGTCCTTGAAAGACGATCCCAAGATAATTGACCCCGGGAAATTATATAAAATAAGCAGATAGATTGTATACCATTTATGTGTTCCCTTGGAAAACGCTACAAACATCAGAGATGTCATCCTCTACGCCAGTCGTGTTAAACTCTAGCCCCGCGGGTCGCATGCGGCTCACCCTTGAGTTTTGTGCGACCAGGTCTAAGAAAAAAAAATACCGGCGTACAGAGGGCTGCGCCCGCAATACGAGGGTTTTTTAGAATTTTGATGCATAGTGAATATTTTTTGTACAAATATTTTATAAGCAATAGATAAGAATTGTGCACAACATTAATGAAATGCTTCCTGTAAATCTATTTTTGGATTGGTCTAAATAAACGCGTTCCAGAATGAAAGGCTACCTACCGCCTTTCATTCTGTTCCACCTTTAATTAGACCAATCCAAAAATAGATTTACTATTTACCCAGTTTGTATAAAAGTACTCCAAGGCAAATCTACAGGCATTTTTCGTTTTAAGATTTCTGATGGCCTTTGACCAAAAAGAAACTCAGGCAAACGTAAGGATGGCTTGGCTTTATATATGAACTGAATTATTAGCTGTAAATCTACTGTTACTGTTTTTTAAATCAAGGAAAAGCAACTTATATTAAATGATTCCATTGTGTCCCTTGACATAAGAGCCCACGCAAGCTTTCTTATGAGTATTGAACAAGTATACTTTTGCAGCTATTCAGGGACACCCTGGTAACTTGGTCCTACAAACTTCAAAAATATTTGTGGCAATCACTATTGCCATTCTATGCATTTCCACCACATTCCATGTTCATTGTTTCATCAAGTTAAAAGATATGCATTGAAGAAATGCTTAAGAGGCTTCCCTTGCATTGTGAAAGGCCCTTACTAAATACTTACTTGGCTATATTTCCGGTTTGGATACAGTTATTCGCATGAAAATTCGTAGACATACTCCCTATGAAATTTTCTAAAAATCCTTAGCAGAATTTCCATATATGGAAACCTAAGAGGGGCTACACACGAACAAATTGAAATTTTACAAATTTACTGTTATTTTTTTTTCCTTAGCAAAAGTCAACGGTCTTAATATTTAACGTATATAAGGCCATACAGAACAATATTTGTGCAAAGTTTCATATCGATCCCTATAACGGTTTAGAAAAACGGAGCTCGAAAAGGAAGTTCAACTTTAAACGCCAATAACTTTTTTACCGTTACTCGAAACTGGAAAATTTTTATTGATATGAGATGTACTCGTTTAGATCTTTGATTTAAATACCCATACGTCAATCTCCGATACAAACTAAAAAAGTCGACTTTTTTCAAACGTTCGGGACACCCTGTTATCTTCTTCCTACCAACTTCTAAGGTATATGTGCCAAAGACTGTAACCATTCTACACATTCCTACCAAATTTCATGACAATCGGTTGAGCCGTTCGCGAGTTATTTAGTGAACAGACGGACGGACGGACGGACGGACGGACGGACAAAATCGATTTTTTTAGGGTTTTTTGAAAAAATTCTAAAAAACCCTAACAATGCGTATCAGCACAAATGCATAAAAATAATCAATTCGAGGTGTTGGACGTAAGTCTGAGAAATTTACTTAAACTCGTCAAAAGTTGGTGGCTAGTGGAAGCTTACATCATTCTCTATTACTCGTAATCTTCCTCTATTATACTACAAATATTTTTTTTTTATCAAAAATTAATGGGGGTGGCAGATTACGTTGCGGTTGCGGATGACATTTTTCTGAAAATTTCACAGTCCCACCCGCCTCCGTTCAGAAGATACAGCCGTTCTAAGATGCCACCCAAGCAGTGACGTGCAGTGAAAATTCCGCATAGTCAAGCAGTTGATCATTCCAAAGCCAATTTCACATAAATAAAAATGAACTGAATAATACAATAAACACAGTTGCAAAAGCGTTTATAGCAAGCGGCTTTATGCCTTATAGAAGAAATCAGGAATAAAAAAATAAAGCATTTCTTATTCTTCACGCCTCTCTTTATCCAAAAAAGCTAATTACTTTATAAAAAAAAATTCTCTTCGCATTTGTATGAGAATATCCTTTTCGGCAGCAATCAAAACAAGATCTGAAAACCTTTCCTAGGATTGGTGATTCTTAAAAATGTATGGATACGTTATAAAGTTAAAAATGACCTCTCGGCAGAAGCCACAGTGACTGGAAATATTGTTAATAATTTTCCTCGAATATATACTTTTTTAAAACTATTCGCGACTTAAGGCCGATTTTGTAAATATTCTAGAATTTGATTCACATTTGCCTTTCTAAACTCTTCTGACGAAAAAATTACTTTAAGTTAATTTTTTACCTTTATTCTATCAAAAAATTAATTGTGAAACTCAATAAGCGAGTCAAAGTTTTTTCTGGAAAATTTGATTTAAATTTGGAAAAATAATTTGGTTCGAGTAATTCTAAGAATGAAAGATTTTTGAATGAATTAAATCTCTCTCGAATTTGCCCGAGAATGACGTACAATCTCTCTAAATATCCTTCGCAAATTTTGTATCGGACCTTTTGAATTTCTAGATTCGGCGGTGGCTCATATTCTTCTGCTACTTTCGAATATGCATAAATTTTCAAACTTCTGAGAAAAGTCTTTTTCAAGCTAGTTCTCAAATCCAATATTTTTTTGGCTTGCATATGAAATATATATAGCTTTACTCTGAATTATATTAAATTAAACATCGGTTTTGGAGAATATTTCTGAAAAAATGAAAATCTAATTCTGTAAATTTTGATGTGTACGTATCGGAAGAGGTCAAGGAATTGCCATCCCAGTTCTCGGAATTATTTAAAATCGTATCAAAAACTATTATAATATCATCCTAGTCTTCAAATATAACGTTAATAATTCGAAAATGATAATGCCAACGCGTTTTGGAAACAAGTGGTAATCGGCGCTTAACTATAGATGAAAAAAGATCTGCCCTTTAAGTGGATGTATGCACGCAAAAAAAGCTTAATTTTTGGAATCAATTCAACCGTTTTAGACAAAACCAAATTTAGTGAATGAGCATAGCATGGAACGAATGCGAGCTCATATCTTTCGCGAGTTAGAGATTGAACTCAGCGGATTTGATAACTCATTACTGCTGCGCCATCGTAGCATTGTGCATTTAGCTTATTACCGACATAATTTAAAATCCTTTGAAAATATGAGAAGTTATTGCCTTACGGTTGGCACTTATATCATAGAATCCGATAAAGGAAGCTCTTGCTCTGCGAGATGAATCACTGTATCGATTAAACGTTTCAAAATATTCCGATTACGGTCAACTTTTTCGTTATGTAATCTAATCAATAATGCCGCCTGGTAATTTAGCATCAGCTCTATTCTTTGCGATCCGAAGAAATCTAACTTAATTAACGACTGAAGATGTGTTTCCGAACTAGCGTGCTTTACAGCTGAACCCGTTAAATATTTAAATGCTAAGTCCGGATTTATTCCAAACAGATTTCTCGTTCACGAACAAAAGACACGGCCAACAAAATAATTTATTTAATTTACAACTTCCGGTAAGCCAAATGTACTTTTCATATGTTTCAAAATTAAATTTCCGTGTAAAGACCTGAATAGACCTCGGGCGGAATGAAAATGAAATTTTTGTCCGCTGCGATTTTCTCAATGAAAATGCATGCTTACTGTCGTGGAACATGTCGGTAATGATGGGGAATTCCATAAGCTACAATCCGAATATGGTTCCAAAATTTTTCACGGCCATTTTATGGATTATTTTTCGATTCCCCCGTCATTAGATATTTTCCACGGTGAAATGGCCGGGGAATTGAAAAATAATACATAAAATGGCCGAGAAAAATTTTGGAACCATATTCGGATTGTAGCTTATGGAATTCCCCATCATTTCCAACATGTTCCACGACAGTAAGCATGCATTTTCATTGAAAAAATCGCAGCGGACAAAAATTTCATTTTCATTCCGCCCGAGGTCTATACTGCGCTTAACTAATGAATTTTAAATTTTGACCACCCAGATTGAACGATCCTCCTTTCTTAGCGAATAAAAGGGTCGAAAATTCCGATGTTATTAAAAAATCTGCCGCACAGCACAACTCCGACATAATTTGAAGAGAAAACTACAAACTTTTCCCAAAAAACACACAAAGTTGAAATTTTTTTAAATTCCACAAAAAGTCACCTGTAGTCAACTGATTTCTTCTGGAAAATGTAACTGAAGTTTATATTTTCGTCTCAACATGCATTTAACGTCTACTATCCATATTCAATCCACACGCAACATGCAAGTCAATCAACACCAATTCTGCTTGAGTGCGCTCATATAAATTCGCACATAAAACAAACAAAAAATATTCGCCCATCATATGAACCGACTCAAGCATCTGGAATCAACATGTTCCTCTGCTCACTGCATCATGTACGTGTACATGAATTATGATATGATAGATACATTCGCCAAGTCCGTACACATGCTGCAAACAAGTTTGGTTCGATTATGTGCGGCATGGTGTTCGTTTTAGTTTTTGCATGTACCTACATACTTCGCGGTGTTTTCGGAATAAATCGTCAGGAGAAGAAAATGTTGTCAAAAATGATATTTGGTGATGTCGGTGATAATGAATCCGGAGTTTTTCCTAGTCAAGCAGTTTGGAATTGCTTATTATGAATGCACGTCGCTGCACCCAAGACAAACTGCAATGCACAGGGGGGAGTAAGGCAATTTCAGCCCAATTATCCAATTTTTTTTGCCTTTTCGTTGATTAAGTTTCTCTGCCCGAAGTGAATTGATGCTTCAACTTATAACAATTTCTGTTCTTGTGGCGGTCGCACTACATATCTGAAAAACTACGCTTGAAAAAAATAAAATCTCATGTATGCCAGTATACGCTAGGAATTTTCAAAATTCTCGGCAAGGCAGTAGATTAGGTTAAGTGCAGGGGCCACTAGACATGACATCTAGTGCACTTAGACCGAAAGATTGGTCCATTGTGATACCTCATGGGAGAAGAAAAGTACGTACTTAGTCATGCTGTAAAACCAGCTCGTTCTGGCAATATACTTATTGAACAATATTGGGCTCACATCCCGAAGATCGTCCATATCATAGAAAAATCTAGAACCAAGAATACGTCTTCGTACTTCGGCCAGGGCCGGACACTGACAGAGAAAGTGATGCACGCTTTCTTCCTCTTCTTCGTCACCACAACTTCTGCAGTAGTCATTATGGGGAATGCGGAGTCTCCTTGCGTGCTCTCCAATAGGACAGTGCCCCGTTATAGCACCGAGCACCCCACCAATGTGTTTCCTGTCCAGTGACAATAATATGGCTGGTCGGTCCGAGTCAAGCCGTGGCCAAATCAACCTAGTTGTCGCGCAAGTGCTGCCGTGAGTCCATCTGGCACTAGCCCTGAGCAAAACAGCCGCTTCCACTGCCACTCTGCAAGAGGAAATCGGCGTTTTTAGGTTACTATAATGGTCCTCTAAATTCATATTTGTCGCATTACGGGCGAGACGACCCGCATTACAGTTCCCCGCGAATCCACTATGACTAGGTATATCCAACAGAGGGTAATATTGAAACAACGACCCATCTCTGTAAGAGCCGAGTGGCAGGTTTCGACAGCTTTAGATGTTGTCAGGACCGATTCGAGAGATCGAATTGCAGCCTGGCTGTCAGTGTAAATAGTGAAATCCCTCGCAGTGACGGCATTATTACCTAGCCATGTTAAGGATTGCATAATCGCCGCAATCTCCGCTTGCAGGACGCTACAGTAATAAGCCAGACGAAATGACAGGTTAACATCAAGAACATCCGAGTGGATGCCAATACCCACTCCTTCGTGTGAGTTGGAGCCATCAGTGTAGATAGCAAATGACTCAACGTCCCGAAACATGTTGTTGTCCCAGTAATCCATCGACGGAATCAAACTGTAATGGCTCTTACCAAAAACGTATTTAGTAGTATAGTCAGTTTCCAAAGGTAGGTTAAAATTAAGCGAATGCCCATATAATCAAGCGTTCGCCACTGATTAGTTTCCCGCAGATGTAAAGCGGTGTTAGCAGCCAGCTTTTGACCGAAAAAATCCAGTGGCAGCGGGTCAAGTAGCGTATCCAGTCCGGCTGAGGGGGTTGTACGAAAGGCTACAGTTATGACAAGAGAAACCATTCTTTGTACCTTCATCAGCAAGTTATTATAGGCTGTCTTGCTGAGTGCCATCCACCATACACATACACCGTATAATTGAATAGGATGGACAACCGCAGTGTAGATCCAATGTAAAGCTTTTGGCTGCAAGCCCCAGGTTTTCCCTACGGCTTTCCTACATGTATAGAGTGCTATAGCTGCTTTATTCACTCGTTCCTGAATGTTAGGCCTCCAGCAAAGCTTCCGGTCCAACAAGATGCCAAGAATTTTAGCCTTTTCAGCCAAAATTAATGGACTATTCCGAAGTGTAGGTGGGTCAAAAGAAGGAAGATTATGTCTCCTAGTGAAGAGCACAAGCTCTGTTTTAGCCGGATTAAGTCCCACGCCACTGAGGTTGGCCCATTTAGCTACAAAAGATAGGGCGTGATCAAGCAGTCCACTAAAGACTTCCGGGAACTTACCTGTAACAGCGATAGCCACATCGTCAGCATATGCAGTGACCTTACATCCAGACCTCTCAAGATCCAGGCAGGCAGTAACAATTATGCAATTGAAATTACTGAATAATGTGTTAATTTCGAAATTCCCTGAGGAGAATATTGGTAACTTTAGGGCTCCCTGTTTAGTATCAACAGAATCTTGCCTTTCCAAGGTTAACCACATTTTTCCGAGAATATCGGCTCCTATTCTTTCTCAATTCTGTTTACGAATATATCACTTATGAAAGGAGGAAGAATATGAGATCATTTTAGGGCATGTATATCATGTTGGTAGCCTCGTGTTTTTTTCAAATCGGCGTGAAAATCGAATTCCACAAGTATGTGTACAGCATTGGGTCTTCGGAAGTCTGGTCACCTTAGTAAAGCCCCATACCTTTTTCCCAGAATCAATTACCGTAATATTATTGAGGTATGCCTGCATTTGGTAAAGACCCATCATCGAATAAATTTGATAAACTATATCTACTACTAAAGTGATTTTGGTTAACATATCGAAAAAAAATTGTATTACCCAGAAGATATTAGGGTGTAATTTTATTATTTATTTTGAAGTATATTGACACTTCGTTTAACATATTTTATGAGAGCAGAGAAAATCAACAACTTGGTATTGTTTGTGATAGAGATTAAGTTTAATAATATTGCTTCTGATCAAAACCCATGTATCGTCAATCTATCTGCTCGTCCAAAATGTTGCAAACATTCCAATGCGCTAGTAAACTCACTGTTAAACACATTCCCCAAACCATCTTCAAAAACGAAATTCGGAAAAATCCGTACAATATTTTGCAAAAGAACAAAAACAGCCATCTTCTTCTTGTATAGACCACCCAAGACGTTTTTCGGGATGCTTAAATTGAAAATTAAGGGCAGGTGAGAATTTCGATTGAGCGGTGCTTTTTATTTCGCTTATAATGCCGGCGCGATCGTTTGCATTTGATATGAATGAGAAGATGGGTGCGAACGTGATCTTGCTCTTGCTTATGTGTTATGGAATTTCAATGAATCTATATCGAGATACATCCCTTGTGTATAGCCTTCGCATTAAGTGAATGTTCATGTGAAAAGTTGTCGTTCAGGACACTTCGATTGTGTTAATCAAAAATGATTGGGAGACGCAAACGGCGAAAAGTGCCTCGAGTGTCATCATCAAGCATACACACAATACTTACCATATGCATATCAGCGCCTATAGCCATGATCAAATTCGTTGCATGCTTCCAGTTAACTTGAGCGATTCTTCTTTCAGAAACAATCAACAGCTTCTCTGCAAAAATTTCTCAATTGATACCAACAAATTAAACGACTAAACGAAATGCATTATTTACAACTGAGGTTACTTACCTTATGGTCGTATTTAAACCAAAAGTGCAAATCATGTTCATATGTCGGTCGAAATTATCCAACAACGAGTTAATTTATTGCATCGTTTTATTAAAAAACGAAAAAGTTCCCAACTCTAAGATAATAATCTGAATATAACGAATTACTCAGGTTAACAGCGGCTCTAGAAAGAAACCTGGCGGAGTATGGTGGCAACAAGAACAACAACTCATTTTTTGCATGTCCGCATTTTATTATAAGATTACTTTGCACAGTCTGCTATACGTACTACATGCAAAGCAGTTATGAGCTACTTAAGATCAATAATTAACGCACGCTACACGTCTGCACTCGCAAGAGGTTGCTTTACGGCTAATATAGCTGGCTCGCTGGCTGCATGACCATGGATGTGGTCAAGAAAAAAGTTTGGCATCAGGCAACATGAGCTCACGAGGCCAATTAAAATCCACTTAGGTTTTCCGTAGTCAATCTATTATACCTATGTGCCATGTGTTGTAAAGTCGTTTTACTATTGCCGCGCTTACATTACACGTTCCATGGTAGGACAATATTTTCTGAGTGCGTACGCGTTGGCTCAACGCCATATCACCTATGGTGCAGAGTTCAGAGTTATAATCAAAGTTACACTATAGCCGGTGATTAAGAAGTAACCCGGCAAAATGGCCAAATGACAAGATTTTCCGTTGGTATACATGCGAACTGGTAATTATTATATGTAAAGGGACATGGCTCTAGATTAGTTAGTGTAGTTGTAGTGTTAGTATTGAATGATGCAGTAATAGTTTCAATAAGCGGCGGAAGGTAACTCAACAAAAGTGCATCGTTTTAAAACGTCACCACATACAAAATAACTTAAATATTATTACTTTTTTTTGGTCAATTGTCAATGAATATTATCTGGGGGAAAATAATCACAAAAATGATACAGAAAGATTGTGTTGTTCGATCAGGCCTTCGTAAAACGAAAGAATTAAGCCAGTAACTTGTGTAGAGAAAATTAACTTATTTTTAACATTATCAATGTTCCAGAATGTATCGATGCATTATCCTGTACTATCAAAGTATCTACTATGTGCGGGTCTATAACATACATACCCATTTTATCACAACTAATAACAGTGAGTTATTTCTATTTATTGCTACCATCAAAGGTGTAGGGCAGTGGCGCAACCACGGGAGGGGCTAAGGGGGCTAAAGCTCCTCCCAGACCCAGAAATTGAGAAAGGAAAAATTGCAGAATGAAGCATGAAGCAATGCATTTCGTTGCAGATTTTGTGAGAACGTGAATTTTTCTTTTATTATTATTCACAAGCTTCGATGGCATGTGCAAGATGAAGCATCCTTACCAGAAGCTAAATGTTTTACATGTGTGAGACAAAAATTTAAATTTTCATTACAATTAAAATTGTGGAAGAATGTTTAATTAATTCTGGTGGCAGGGATTACATGATTTATATACATAAAAGGAAGGAGCCAAATATGCAAATATTTTCTAGGAAAAAATTATTTGGCTATCGTTATATCCTTCGATGTTTTGTTGTAACATAATCAGCCGCCCTCGCAGCAATCCGCCTCTAATATCAATTATTTATTTGCAAGACAGATTCCTGTCCGCGCACTAAATTAAATTCTCTGGAGCCATAGATTGACGTTAGTTCAACTTCGGTCCGGATTCTGTTTGTACCTAAATTCCTTTTTTTTATGTTTGGTTCGGGCATTCACAAATTATTCTCTAATTGCGTGCGACATTTGTTTCGCAATATCCAGTTGCACCTCTTGATCTTACTTGTATAACAATGCCCCAACGTTTCGCTTTAATAGAAAAGCGTGGTTGCAATGAGAGCTTAGAACACCGCCGTACAGCTATTCCATTAGTGGAAAATAGCTCCATGACTCAATCAGTAATATAGATGGCCTTAGCCCCCTCCAGGACAAGATCCTGGTTGTGCCACTGGAGTAGGGTATATGAAAATGTTTAGGGACATTTTTGGTTGTATACAAAAATAATGTCATACATACAACCTGGCATGGCGGTCACCCGGGGCGGCTTTTTAGCTAGCACTCAAATAAAAAAAAGTTGCAAAAAGCGTAAAGGAAAAATTCATTATTAACATGAATTTAGTGGAAAGTTGAAATACAGATGAAATAAGAAGAGGCCAAATAAAATGACGGCAGGCAGGAAACCAATTGACAATGCACTCCACAAAAAGCATTTTACATCTTTTTAAGAAACGGTTTTTAGACATGCCAATTAAAAAACGCGATAAAGATGTATTTTATTTATAAACTGTTTCAATAATTCTCTTTTTTAAGTTTAAAGATGCAAAGTCCTTGAGATGCTACGATTGGACGAGCCTACAGTTCATACATACGATGTTTCGCATTTAAAACCCTAAGTGCAAATTGCCAAATTTTCTAAGAAGCAGAGACATTTCGCTCATCAATATAGGCTAATTAAGTTATTATTAAAACAAAGAAAGTCTTTGACGAATTATCCGCTAATATTGCGATTGAAAATTTGATTCCTTTCTTTTCACCAGCATTAAGGATTTTTATTGGATCTATTTTCATGATCTATCTTTTTTTAAAGTGAAGAAATGCTATGCTATATGTCCGAATTTGATTTCGGGAAGGGCAAGTCTTGTCTCAAGCAGGGCGACGGGCTGGCGCCGACGCTCTTCAACCTGGCTTTGGAGTATGTAATTCGAGTCATGAATATGGACAGCAGCGGAACGCTACTCATCAAGTCGACTCAATTAGTAGCGTACGCCGACGATATCAACATCATATCTCGAAGGTTGGGTGATGCAGAAAGCCTCCTGTATAACCTCAATAACGCCGCAAAGGAAGTTGGATTACATTTCAACGAAAGCAAAACAAAGGCCATGATGCAATCGAAAACAAGGACGCCAGCAAATTCAAGCATCACAGTGGGGGACCTTAATATCGAGTATGTAGACAACTTCAACTATCTGGGTTGTAACTTATCAAAGGACGCCAACGAAACCGACGAAATTAAGCGACGGATACAACTAGCCAATAAGACATATTTCTCGGCCCTCCCTATAATTAATTCGAAGCTAGCGCACAGGAACACGAAGCTCCCCGTGTACAAAACGATTATCCGACCCGTGCTATGTTATGGCTGCGAAACATGGACCCTTACCCAAACCTCCGAAATTTTGCTAGACCGATTCGAACGAAAGGTCCTTCGGCGAATTTTCGGGGCCGTTTGCGAGCGAGACCAATGGCGTATCCGATACAACCATGAGTTGTATCAATTGTACGATGAGCTGGAAGTATCGAAAATCGTGAAGCTTCATCATCTGCAATGGGCGGGGCATGTACAACGGATGGACGACAATCGCATGCCAAAGAAAGTTATGAACGCACAACGAATTGACGGAGCGAGGTTGCGTGGACGACCGAGAGCTCGCTGGGAGAACTCCGTAGGTGAAGACGCCCACCAGCTGCTGGGCTTCCGAAACTGGAGGACAAGGTCACGTAACCGCGACAGTTGGAGGTCAACGATTCAGGCGGCCAAGGCCCGACATCGGGCTATCATGCCACATTGATGATGATGATGAAGTCTTGTCTTAAACTGCTGGGTAGCCTGTTGAATGACAGGAGCGCACGTACACTGAATAAATATTGAACCTCCGAAGAAATTGAATATGAAATGAGATAATTAATGGCATAAACTCTCAAAACATAAAAGCATTAAAAAATCATACCTGTGAGAATTCGCATGCCCAAAAAGCGCCATATTCTTCGCTAATGTTTATACCCTTCGCTCATAGAGTGAAAGGGTATATTAACTTTGTCATGAAGTTTGTAACGCATTGAAGGAGGCATCTCCGACCGTATAAAATTATACATGTATGATCAGCATGACTTGGGGAGTCGATTGGGCGATGTCCGTCTGTCTGTCTTTCCGTCTGTTCATCTGTCCGTCTGTTGCAGTGCGTTTTTCTCGGCCGCTATAAAAGCTAGAGAGCTAAAATTTTGTACACATGCTTATTATTGTTGCAGGCTGTTTGTATGTTTGAATCGCTCAAATCGGACAAGGCGGTCATGAGGCTGTCATACAAACTTAACCCCCCCCCCCCCCATTTAGGTTCTTCTGAGAAAAACTTTTTTATTTGTGTACCAATTTCAACCTAACTCAAATGTGTTTTCATTGATGACACACAACATATGTAAAAATGGATTAAATCCGACCATGGGGTCATGGGGCTGCCATACAAACTTAGCTCCCCAAATTAAGTTCTTCTAAGATGCACTTTTTTGTTTATGAACTAATCTGAAGCAAACATCACAAAAATGTTCTTCTATTAATACTACAAAATATATGTAAAAATGGGTGCGATCGGACTGTCGGATCATGGGGCTGCCATACAAACCCAATCAACCAATTGGGTTCTTTTGAAACATCCTTTTTGCACCTATTTCAGAAAACCTTGTATTCATATATCTTTATCGAAACAACCGGAAATGCAAAAATAAAAGAAAACGTATTGTGGGACCATTCCCGTATGTATGATTCACCCAAATTGGATCACTGGGACATGGGGCTGCCATACAAACCTAGCTCCCAATTTGAGTTCTTCTAAGAAAAACTTTTTTATTTGTGTACCAATTTCAACCAAATTTCGCACAAATGTGTTTCTAAAGATGGCACACAACATATGTAAGAATGGATCAAATCGGACCATGGGGTCATGGGGCTTCCATACAAACGCAACCCCCCATTTTGGTTCTTCTGAGACACATTTCTTACACCAATTTCACAAAACCTTGAATTAATGTGTCTTAATCAAAGCAACAAAAAAGGTCAAAACAAATGGAATCGTACTATGGGGCCATGCTCCCGCATCCCCCAGTAAAATTTTCTGAGTAAATATTTTTATTTGCCCATTTATTCCAACCAAACTCCACACAAATATTGTTTTGTCGACGCAACGGAACTTTTGTGAAGACGGAAGGAAAAGAATGTGGGGGGGGGGTAAATACAAGTCTATTGATTCCTTTCTTTTCACCAGCATTAAGGATTCTTATCGAATCTATTTTCATGATCTAACTTTTTTTTAAAGTGAAGGAATGCTATGCTATATGTCCCAATTTGATTTCCGGAAGAGCAAGTCTTGTCTTAAACTGCTGGGTAACCTGCTGAATGACAGGAGCGTACGTAAACTGAATAAATATTGAACCTCCGCAAACATTTAATTTGAAATGAGATAAGTAATCACATAATCGCGAACGTTGAAACCATTTGGAAAATCGTCCGTGAGGAGATGGGGCTAATTGGAGTTTATCTGCTGCGCAGTGTGTCATGAAGTTACCAAAAACTACTCCAAAATGTTAGTAATAAAAACGACCACCATTCTTTGGCACAAAATTTTTCAGAGCACCGTTTTCGAAAATGGGTTGGAAAAAATATTCGAATTAATTTTCGATGTCTAATATCGGTTTTAAGGCCGCCCCAGGTTCCCGTGTGCCATCTGTATATTTTTTCTGATTATCGCGAAAAATGTCGCTCAGATAATTCAATAGAAAGCTTACATTTTATAATTCTAAAAAAAAGTTTATACAAAGGCTTGCTGAACTGTCCTAAATTTCTCAGGCTTCTAATATATAAAATGCATACTATCTGGACTGGGCCTTCGTTAGCTCAGTGGGTAAGGATTCTATTCTCTGAATTACTGCGGAGCCCTCGTTCGAATCCTACAGTAACCACGAATTTTTGTGTTGTCTTTATAACAATTAAATCATTTCGGAACTTCCCGCTGTTAGAACTACTAAGAGCGGGAAAAACTCATAAATCGTTAAAAACAAGACCGAGGCGGTGAATAGAGCGGTTTCATTTGTTTTTACCGTTTTAGTTGCTTTGACAGACACATTAATTCAAGGTAGTGTGAAATTGGTGTTTCTTAAAAGAACCAAAATGGGGATTTGGGTTTGTATGGCAGCCCCATTACCCCATGGTCCGATTTGATCTGCACGACATTTCGTTAACATCTTTTAAATGTTGTACAAATATTTTCTAATATAAATTTTTTAACTGGATTCAAGCGTTGTGTCCTTTCATGTTCCCTTTATAAGACTTCTATGGTTTTAATTTTAGGAATTGAATTCAGTGTACCATATTAATTATTATTCTTGTATTTATAAGGCTATTTTACAAATCTTTGGAATTCCAACCTTAACTATTCTCTCGATTGCAAATTATATTTCACTTAAAACTGATATCAGTATAAGGTGTGTTTTTTTGGTTATCCCGTGCAGGTTTGGGTAACGAAACTCCATATAAAAAAAATGACAGGTGCGTCAGCTGTCATTTTTTTTATATGGAGTTTCGTTACCCAAACCTGCACGGGATAACCAAAAAAACACACCTAAAGTAATTAAGTCAAACGATGGACACACAATAACAGTAGCATACCTCAAATCATTTTACATCCTCAAGCTTATGAAGCGATCAGAACATATTATAATCGCCTCCGGATGTAACGTATTATCAAAACCAGAACGAAAAAAAAACTTGACTGTCAGAATCAGAAGATGATAGAGTCGATCGGTCCGTTGTCTTGTTCGCATTTTCCACCTTCTTTTGTCGTTGTCACTATAGCACAACCACGATACGCGCTGAAGAAACGACAACGCTAGTTGAGTGTCGATGATCCTCTTGCGGCAATTTCCATCCTAAAAGTTTCTTTTGCACAACACTTCGTAACGATTTGTAGGTGCTGGTGTTGAGGTTGAGACACATCATAGACTTTTTTCTATGGTAAACTGATCAATCCTTAGCACAACATAACGAGCGCATTAGCACGATCGATAGCCGCGTTTAAAGTAACTCACGACAACATGATTGGAGCCTTGTGGATACACACTTTTCCTCAATGCCGGTACATATACAAATACAGGGATCTGCGGATGCTCCTATATGACGGCTTCAATGCGAAAAAGATGTGCACGACTTTACCAGTCTACACAACACGATGAGATGATGGTTAACTATAAAGCTAGGTAGCCAATGGTGTTTTTAATGCATTTCTCTAGGCAAACAAGTAAAGTTGTAGACAGATTCCCTCGGACCATGTAATAGTGCATCTAAAATAAGGTGAGGTGGGTCGGATCGGGCAAGGTCCCGATATTGAAAACTGCATACTATATGACCGTACGTGTGCAATGTGGAAATATTCCCGGAGTCATGGAATGCGTTGCGCGCAAGATGAGATTATCTTGCTGAAGAAGTTAGCCATTGCAGTAACCTCACCTTGTCACATAGTACGTATTGCTACAGTTGTTTTTCTGGAAATTATATCATTACCGGACGATCATAATTACCTCACGTTAAGTGAAGTTATTAAACTTGTTTTGGATCTCGTTACAGCTTCGGTCTAATGATGTTGCCGGTTTATAGATGCGGAATGCAGACATCGGATTGTGACTATATTTTATAGGAAATCAATACGTGCGAACGTATACATCCTGTATGGCTTCATGTGATCCTATTAATGGTCCTTTCGTTGCTGCTTGGTATATACTAGTGCATAACGCAATGTCTTTAGCTTACACAAAAAGTTGAACTTGATGGATTTGAAGTGCTGGACCCTGGACATGTTACATCTTTAGCAGTGATACGACCTTTAAATTCCAATCTCTTTAATAGACCGCTTTTTAATCAGTTGCTGAAGAATTGATCTGTGAGGATAATAATCTCTTCAGGTTTTGAACCGCATTTTCTAAACAGTTGCGGAACCTCACGCTGCAGCAATGAACAGTCTGAGTCTGAGAATGAATAGAGATAAAACTTTGTGGTGTCGGTCTGTCGCTCTTATTCCAAAGCAATACATCATCATCACCATCGAAAGAAATTGTATGTATGCATTTAGCCGCACGCAATCTAAATTTTTTTCAATACCATCTTTTCGGTTTCTGTTCTAATTAGAAGTTAAGTAACCATAAAAGCGTATTTTAAAATACTTGCGGGTCTGATTTCGTTCATGGTATAATTTCGAAAGGGACGAACTACATATTTAAAGTGGTGCAATGAGCACAATTACAGTTCTGATAATAAGATAATAAAAAATAAAAATTCAATTTATTGGGCGGGCCGCGCCGTATTCATCGATTTTAAAACATATTACAATTTGTTCATTAATTATAATAATTGATTAATAATAAATTTTTCTCTCTTGTCAAGTTAAAAGTGAACAAAAGGGAATTTTAAAATACTATAGTTACTACTCAATGTAGGTATACCCTAGTTTCCCTTAGCAAGTATTGCGGGCCACATCGCGATCGCTGAAATTATAGAGCTGATGATTCGGATTTGGATTCGGATTTTTACCATATTTTGATATGCTTTTTATAGTATAGTGATTTTAGTTGAAAAAATGATGAAACCCAAACATCCAAAAGAGAAAATAAATGTAATATTACAGCAACAATTAGAGAACAATTTGAACTACACAAAATTGCCTTTCTAATGATTCAGTGGTTCTTAACCTTTTGCACAAGAGGGACCACTTGATCAAACTCATTAGTTGTTGCGGACCACCAAATTGCAATTGTGATAGGAACGATTCAAATCATGAAATCTTGTACCGAGGACTACTTCTTGCGGTGACCGTACTCAGGGCCGGCTTTAGGGTGGGGCGAGCGGGGCAGTCGCCCCGGGCGCCAGGTTTAGGGGCGCCGAAACCCGTATTTTTAATTTAATTTATCTTTACAAATTTGTGTGTTGATTAAGAAATTAAATTTTTTTTAACTGCTGAATTAGTATGATGTAAGAATACTAAGGCAGGCTATAGTACCCGACCACATCCAAGTATGAATGTATATAATGCCATCAATTTAACGCGCGTTCTAATCACAAGTTTACGGAATACTTTTTTAGAAACGCAGACCTGCGACAAGAATTCTATGTGCAATTCCACAACGTTCACTCAAGGCCGCACGACACAAAATGTCACCTGTGTCTTTATAGAAATCAGATAAGAATTTAATTGGGAACTCATCTCATAATATCAGATTCCCACTTCAGGAATTAACTGCGCTGCAAAGATACATGTAACCTTTACTTAAGAAAAAGCAGTACACAATTCTAATAAGCACATTCGTTTTCGAACCATCATCATCAATAGTTTCTATGTGGAAATGCAATTTCTGGATTATGGTTATGCTTTGGTATTTATTAAACTTAAGGGCGCCACAAACCTGACGATTTCTCGGCCGATTGATTGGGCCCACAATCGATCTGCCGCCCATACAGCACATACATTAGGCAATTTATCGGGCAATCTGAAATTGACAGTCTCACGGTCCACAAGACACAACACCAAATAGAGAAAGTTATACCATTTTTGGCGATGGAAGATTAAAGTGACCAACCGTCCCGGATCCTGCGGGACAGTCCCGCATTTTACAAGTCTGTCCCTCACTGAAAATCATCCGGGATTTGTCCCGCAAAACATCCAAGTGTCCCGCTAGTCCTGCATTCACCAGTCTTCTATGTGCTCGTATTTTCAACATGCTTCTTTCCATATTGATATTATAATTCGCATAGTTCGTACTTCCTAGAATTAATTTATCTACTATGTACATGGGAGTGCAGGCGTGCAAAGATGTTTATTTAATATTTCCAAATGGAACATGTACATATATCCATATGTGGAGGAGACTGGCGACTTATTGTGTATGTGCCTAGTCATAGTGTCAAAAGTAAGTTTTGTCAAAAACGTAATTTTTTCATTTTCAGGCAACATTTTAAAATCAGACATTACGAAAGTCCCCTTTAAAAGCAGCTGTACCGATGCCTCAAATCATTAAGATTTGAAATTATTTCCAATTCTAGTTAGGTATTTTGAGCCTACGTCAGGGATTAATAGCAAGATGCTTGAAAAACCAACTTTGCCAGAAGTACCAGCCGACATATATTCATATTTGATGGAGACGCTCGACAAAGCCGCTTTAAGGAAAAAGTCTTGGCAGTTTGCACAGATAACGCAAATACCAATTTTGGAGGTATTTCTCATAAGGGCCAGAGCCATGTTTTTGCAAAACTGCAAACGGGACCATTGGTGTGGGAAGCGCAGCGCATATTGCGTATGATGCAATTCAAACGGCAGCAGATTTTTTGCCAGTTGATGTTGAACAATTTATTAGCTTTATGTGGAGAAGCAGAGGTCCAATATAAGAAAATGCTCGGATACAACAAAACAAGGTATGGCTCGCACTTTTACCGGCCGTAGAAAGAGTTCTACAAATGTACGAGTATGTGTCATTAAAATCCTATTTTCTATCACTATCTAAAAGCAATAGAAAGCGATCAAATGACTTTCACGGAAATGGTCCATTCACCTTCAGAATTGAAACACAAATATTCAAGGCGGCTGGAGGAAAATTATAATAAAAAGCGACTTAAACCAACTGGCCACAGCTGGTCAAATTGAAAGGCAATATTTTATGCCTGCAATTTCTACAATAACTGCATTTAAAATCTCGAAAAATACAGTTTTCAATACGATCCATTGTCCATTACATTATTTGCCTTCCAGCTACTAAGTCGCCAACAGAACGTCTATTTTCAATTAGAAATTCGTCCTGGACAACTTCAAAAACAACTTTAACGAGACCGAGTTCTAATCGTGCGAATAGGGGATGTAGGGGTAGATGGGATGGACCTAACACATATTCAGTATTTTATAAGGACATCCAACAGCTACCCTTTAACACAAATTTTAAAATTTTCGCGGCATTTTATCAAAAGATATGGCTGACTATAGCTTTGTAAGGGAGGTAGGAATAGGGGTAGTCAGACCTACTCCACTTTCCATCAACTACAAGCATATGCCACAAATAGGCATTGATTTAAATTTATTTCGAAAGTTATGGACGAGTTGAAATATCAAGGTGGGGTCATTTGTATGGGAGGTAGGGTAACCCTTGGTCCGATTTGGCACATTTTCAATATCGTCCAAGGATTTATCAAAACAAACATCTCAGGGCCATGTCCCGGATTGGCATTTCTAAAAGTTGGTCGCCTTATGGAAGATGGACATCCATTGCTACTTTTGATGGAGAATGACCGCCACAACGATAGCATGAAGAACGACCACAGGGTTATGTCAAAAATCAGCAACTGAGCAACACATGATTGTCATGACAGCTTGTACGGAAAATTGCACTGGCAATTCCACACGTTAAATCAAAAAAATTGAATCCAATGGTCCTATACACCTTCCGATTTATCTCCCAATCAAAAAATCTGGCCGATCGATCGGAGGGTCTGTGGCGCCACTTACGTTTATTGATATTTATGTATGTAGAAAAGTTTTTGGATTTTTGTTAATATGTATGTAGGTATTGCATTTTAGAGCAAACATTGTTGTCTTTTCTCGCTCAATTAAATTTACAAAAACTGCTTAAAAAATAGAAAATTTTATAAACGTATTTGCAAAATTATTAACTTAATGAACGTTTAAATGTTGGTGATTCGAAAATGAACCGGTGGTACCTACATAGTGTAACCTGCAGTAATGCAAAAAAGACAGGTTTCCCGAACAAACCATTTCTAACCACGGTCGAAATTACAAAATGAAATAAATGCATGTTTTGAAAAATATGGACTACTATACGTAAAATCGATACTGACTGAATTCGGTACATACCATCAAATTGATGGGATTTGGGATTTGCTATCGTCTTCCCATTCAATATAATGAATGTTTGTGAGCAAAAATGTATGGTTCCTTATGTTTCTGCGACGTGAGACTGTCTGTTTTTATTTTTGAACTATTATTAAACTGGCAAAGTATTTTGTGGTTTGATTTAAAAATTTAAAAATGAACACTACTGCAGATCCTGCAATAGATCTACTCTTACTTACACAAAACTCCTTTTTTTAATAATATTAACGAAATAATGATTTTCTAGGACGAATTATGAACAAATGTGAATGGATAGAGATAGAGGCATACTTTTCTGTTCGCTTTAAGCAATCAATTGATTGGGAAACAGGAGAAAATTAAGGAGAAGTTAAAAACAGTTAAAGTGAATAGTTTCAATGGCGGCCGGCGGGGCAATGGAAAAAAAATATTTCCATAGGACGTTGAAGTTCAACTTCTATTGCAATTTTGTTCGTGTATAGAAACTATAAGGGGCGCTTCTTTCAAGTTCGCCCCGGGCGCCGTTACACCTAAAGCCGGCCCTGACCGTACTGCACCTTGGTAATATCAATAGGGAAACTAATAGAATTCATTTAATTTACTTTTCGAACACAACGTATTGTTGTCTTGTCAGTTGACGTTTTCGATTAGAAAAAATGTGGAAATAACGCCAAACGGATATTGTTGACCATCATCCAGAAAAAGTCGACTGACGGAGATGATCTTGTAAAGACTTTGGGTGTGATTTTGCTAAGTCTGAACGAATTTCGAAACCCTCATTAATTTTAAAGGGTGTTGCCCAATATTTCGGTTTGTTTCATCCAGAGATGGCTCATAATTTTTAAATCCAGTTTTGTTTATCAGATTATAAAGCCCTTCCTTACAGTTCTTACTGGAAGAACAACAATTTTTACATTAACTCCTATAAATATGGCATTGCTGGTTCATGTTGTACCAACAGAAACCGATGTATTTAGAAGTGCCACCGAAGATCAATAATAGCTTAATTATCTTAATTAAGCAATGTAAATTACCATTACGATCTGGCCGGAAAATAATAGGGTTTCAAAATATTCATTGCCTGAAACACCTGAACTGTTTACCTACAATTATGACAACCCTCAAGTTTATAAAGACACGTAGGTACTGCACATAAAGTGAACATTCCTATCAAGCTTTCAGCCGTCCTCGTTTTCTTGCACATCGCAATCATCTTGTGTTCGTCACCTAAAAAAGAAGCATATACAACAAATGTTGACGGTACAGTAGGACCCCGATAATCCGGACCCCGAAAATCCGGAAGTTCGATAATCCGGATTGGGGTTTGTGCCAATTTTTTTAGTTTTCATAAAATTCTACGATTTCATAAAGTTTGTTCAAAATTACCGCTATATAAACATAAGAAAAGGCAAATTTCGAGTACGAAATTATTAATTGTCGTTAAAATGGTTATCTTTTTTATGATTTGAGCATCAATAGTATCCACCAAGGTGCAAATTAGTGCATTTCGAAAATTCTGACAATTCGATAATCCGGATAGGATCCGGTCCCAATCAATCCGGAATATCGGGGCTCTACTGTATTTCATTTCATCGTAATAAGCTACACTAACATTTCTTTTTGCGACCAATACAATACATTACACTTAATATCTTACAGAGTTCACAACGGTCAATTTCTCAATGAAAACAGTCTGTCCTGCTCAGTCACAACCGATTCCCGTCCGCTTCCAAAGTTCAAATTTCGATTAGAAAGTTAAAATTGAGCTGCGTGAAATTAGAGAATTGTCGTATCGGATTTTGAGGGAACCACAGCAAAGGCTTCACGGACCACCTAGGGTCGCCTCAGGGACCACCAGTGATCCGCGGACCACCGGTTAAGAACCGTTGATATATAATACCTGCTCTTGGCAGATTGTATACTAGACCTAAAAACATCTGATGATTCCAATTTTTTGATAGTTACATTTGTCTCTGTAGCTCCTAAAGTAATTTAATTGGAGCCATGGTCATTGGGATAACTATTCCTATCAATATATAGCTGGCCCACACGGAGACTCAGGCTGCTCCGAAAAAGTAAGAGTATACGTATACCCATATTTCCCCTATTAACATTTTTCAAAAAGACATGCCTGTAACTTATTTCCAAATCACAGTAGGCTCGAAACAATGTGGCAAACGTTAAGGCTAAGTCCCATTAGACCCTGCACCAAATATTACTTCGATGGGATTAAAACAAAGGGTACCTTCCATACAAATTATTCAAATTCAATGTCACTAGTTTATTAGGAAATAAGGAAACAAACAAGCCAACCAAAATTAAAGTTTTGCTCGTAGGCAATTTTCGGGTCATTGTATTGCACGCAGGCCAATTTCCATTCCAAATATTTTGTCAAAAAAGGTTCCAATATTAACACTGCTTTCAAACTCGTGGGCACTAGCTGACAGTGGATCTCCGCTTGCATGTAATTTTTCGGATGCAGGTGATAGTTTCTACAGAGAAATTTCGTGCTATATCAGAACGCGTTCGTTTGTCTTGGGGGCCGGCCCGTGAGAGTATTTAACAGGTTACATGTGATGAAACTTGTGGGAATGTGATTTTTAATGCGAATGTTGGAAACGGTATGCGGTAGAATTTGTGAAAATGCAATTTTCTATGCGGGTGAGTGAAAAAGATACTAAATAGAATGTGATGTACGAACCAAAAGAATGAACTTATATATATAGGTATATACAGTGCTGGAAGAAAAAAGTTGCTCAAGCCTTTTAATGGCCATTTTACCTAATATTCTTAAAAGTTATTGGAACTACAACTTTTCAGTTTGCCATATAAAAACAAAGGACATATAAACGGTCTATTAATAGTTTGAATTTTACGAATGAGGTTGATTCACTCGGTGAAATTAGGGGGTTTTCACAAAGAGGCTGAATTTAATGGAAAAATGAGACACGTTAGTCCAGAACTATAGAGTAATATTTTGGTTTTGGCGAAAGAAAATCTAATCACTCGTTAATAGGTCAAAGGATGGATATTCCTCAACGCATTGTGGCATGGCATTGAAACATTTTGGGGGAGGGGGGGGGGCACCTCTAAACCGAAAAAAGGTTCCGGACGACCTAAGAAAACTGCACCTTCGGAGAATCGCTTCATAATTTTACTAAGCTGTCGAAATCGATTTAAGACATCGTCGGACATTAGGAATAATCTAGTTTGAGCAACTAGGAGTCGAATTTCGGCGAGGAAGGTATGTAAGAGGCTTGTAAAAGCTAGATTACTTGCGCTTAAACCTGTGCATAAACCAGAATTTCAATTAAAAGTCAAGCGAAAACGTTTACGGTGGGCTGAGAAGCACATTTAATGGACTCAGGAGATAAGGGATGGCCAGTTTTTCAGACGAGTCCAAATTTAAGCTTTAATTAGGCGACGGGAGAATTCTAGTTCAGCGGGATCCTCGGGAAGGCTTAGCGATGAATACATGGAGGCCCTAACTGTTAAGTTAGAAGGAGTTATAATGTGGGGCTGTTTTTCGGGAGACAAGAGGGACCGAATATGCTTTATTCATTCAAAAGTAACAGCTTCGGTCTACCTAAACGTCCTATAGGGCGAGCTGGATCCTTGCGTGTAAAAGCTATTTGGTGATACCGGAAGATTTTTGTTCCAGCAGGATAATGCGCCATGTCACACTGCTAAAGAAGTAAGTATTAAATACAAAAAAGTCAAAACTTGAATAACCATATCATAAAATATTACAAAAAAAAATAATTTTTTTTTTTAATATTTAAAGGCTAAGAGGTACTTTGAAGAAAGGAATGTTGACGTTTTTGATTGGCCCCCGTGTAGCCCCGACTTGAATCTCATCGAAAATATGGGTCCAGCATAAAACTTGAAGTAGCCAAGAAGCGCCCGGACTCCATTCCGACCTGAAAAGGTTAATAATAGTCACTTGGCAAGCGATTCTCAGAAAAAAACCTGGAAAAACTGATTGGAGTTGATGAATCGGAGGTGGGGGCAGTAATCGACGCCAGAAGTGGTCCAACCAAATATTAATGTTAAACTATTATGTCTTAAGAACCAATAAAAATATAAAAACACACAAAAAAAAAATTTGCTTTATTATTACGAAACAATCTTTTTATAGGTAAAAAATCCCTATTTCCACTTTATCTAATTTCTCCCTCGGAATCACAAATATAATTATTTTTTTAGCAAAAATTTGTCTTCATATTGTTTCAACTGGTACAATAAATCAAATAACAAAAAATACCTACCAACTTTTATCATTAACTGTCTTTTATGGCTAAAAAAGGGCTTGAGCAACTTTTTTTTTCCAGCACTGTACATATATATCTGCATATTATTTCGAATAGAATAGCATGAAAATGAGGGATAATGATTATTTAGAATTACTTGATATTCATGATTTTATAGCTAACAAAAGGATCTTAAAGTACATGGTAGGATAAGTAAACAAAACTGTGATTTCTATTCAAATATTACATTCTTTAGGTAAGTTCCAAAAGTATAGGAATATTGTGTGTGATATAAACGTTTAACAACGGCGAATAAAAGCATAACTCTCTAACGGGCGAAAGGTATTGCAAAAAATGTTGTCAGCCTTATAGATCTACTGGGAACACGAACAGTGAATTCGTTTATGAAGGTCGACGGAGGTGAACTATTGCAGATAATCGGCACTCTATTTCAAACATTTAGTTCTTTTTCGCGAATCATTAGCTCTTTTCCTCTAATTTGAAACCCCCGGTTCTTGAAATCCTTTTAAAAAATAAATTTAACTTTCTTTATTTCTAATTTTGCCTCCTCAATCTCTAAAGTCCTATGATCAAAAGATTAATAATACTACATAAATATTCCTCTACACCGTTGTCGCTATCTATAGCTGCAGGAGCGATTATACTACACACCCTTTCTCTAGAGACTGTTAAATCTACCATACAAGTGCATAATTCTTTCATAAACACTTACTTCTGGTCGGTCCATAATTTTCATTAATTAATAACTCAGCGAATTTAGACTAAAAACGAGACCGATTTGATTTTGAGCGCGGCCGAAACTTGGATACCCTTGGCTTCCCTTAGGGCTAAAAGTATTTTTCGGGCGTACCTATGACTTGCATTTAACCCCCCCCCCCCCCATTCTTTACTCAGAAAATTTTATTGGGGCGAGAGCATGGCCCCATAGTACGATCTCATTTGTTTTGACCTTTTTTGTTGCTTCGATTAAGACACATTAATTCAAGGTTAAGGTTATGTGAAATTTCTGTAAAAAATGTTTATTAGAAGAACCAAATGGTGGTTTAGGTTTGTATGGCAGCCCCATGACCCCATGGTCTGATTTGATCCATTCTTACGTATGTTTTGTGTCATCAATAGAAATACATTTGTGTACAATTTCGTTGAAATTATTGCACAAATAAAAAAGTTTTTCTTAGAAGAACCTAATTTGGGGGTTGAGTTTGTATGGCAGCCCCATGACCCCATGGTCCGATTTGATACATTCTTACAAATGTTTTGTGTTATCAAGAGAAACACATTTTAGTGAAACTTCGCTTAAATTGGTGTACAAATAAAAAAGTTTTTCTTAGAAGAACTAATTTTGGGGGTTGGATTTGTATGGCAGCCCCATGACTTCATTGTCTGATTTTGCCGATTCAAACACACAAACTGCCTGCAGCAAAAAGAAGCATTTGTGCAAAATTTCAGCTTCAATGCTTTTATATTGGCCAAGTATAACGCGTCGCAACAGACGGACAGACATCGCCCAATCGACTCCCCAAGTCATGCTGTCAAATGCTTTTTGCTACATTTTCCAGGGTTTCATAAAATCATTTTTTACACATTTCGAAAAAGTAGCTATTTTTTCATGAAACAATTTAGAATTTGTTTGATTAAAGCTTAGCAACCCATGCAATGCGTTAGTCCAGAGTGGCTATATGATCACACAGCCCATATGTGTTTGACTCCAAATTTATTACACTACACTCCACGAATTATCCGCCTACGAGCTATATTATCTATGCCTGAGGTTTAGCTGAATCTTCTGTACAATTAATTTTATATTTTGAAGAGGTCTAATTTTAGTTCTAGACACAGTTTACATACTACATACATATGTCTTACGATGATACGCCTTTTTTCGTTTCTTTAGACATACGTTAGTTTATATTTCGCCGAACGTTTGATCGCATTTGTACACATACTATGAACTGCAATAGTGTGAAAACGGTGCCATTTTTATTTTCTGATGCCCACTCTGAGCTAACGCATGTACATGACATGGGTTGCTATGCTTTCTTTAAGGTTTAAAGTAACTATTTGGTTGCTGACTATTTACAGCGGTAGAATGAATTAGAAACTGGAAGAGAAAGCTGACTTTAGTTACATTTGTTATGTTTTTATAATTTATTTAAGAAATCATTAAAATGAAAGGGCATCTTATTTTCTATGTATAATTTCCACTTCGACAGTGAAATTGTCTTGGTACAAAAATTTCTAGTTAAAAAAAGCTGGCAAATAATAAAATAATGTAATCACTCAATTATAACTCTTTTCAGATTATTTTCTTTGTTTGTCTGAATAGGTTAAAAACACTAATTTAGCAAATGTGTAAAAGTGCATTTATGTAAATGCATCCAATTTATGTTTACTAAAACTTTGTCGAGTTTGACCTACACATATTCACAGGGCCGGCTTTAGGGTGGGGCGAGCGGGGCGGTCGCCCCGGGCGCCAGGTTTAGGGGCGCTGAAATCCATACTTTTCATTAAATTCTTTTTAAAATTTTTTATTGTTGCTTAAGAAAATGTTTTTTTTGTTTTGTTTTTAACTGCTGAATTGAGTATGATGTAAGAGGGGCGCCAGGTTTAGGGGCGCTGAAATCCATATAAAAAAATAAATTAAATTCTTTTTAAAAATTTTATTGTTGCTTAAGAAAATGTTTTTTTTTTTGTTTTTAACTGCTGAATTGAGTATGATGTAAGAATATTAATGCAAGCTAAAATTAAAATAATTAACTTAATGAATGTTTAAATGTTGGTGGTTCAAAAACGAACCTGTAGTAATGCAAAATAGTCAGGAATAAACCCACGGTCAAAATTATAAAATTAAATGATTTGATGTTTTGAAAAATATGGACTAAACGTAAAATCGATACTGACGTAAATCGGTACCATCAAATTCAATCGTATTTAGAACCATTGCCAAGTACGTTTTGGCAGCGACCAGAGTCTGTAGATGAGGAACATAGTCATTGGAACTGTCCACCCTTACTCAATCTTCGTCTGCTTCGTCAATTCAAAATTATAAAGATAGTGTAGTCTTCAAAATGATTACTAAAATGAAAAAAAAAAGTAACGTCGAAAAGGATGAATGGAAAATTGCTACCTACTTAATTGGGGTTTGCTATCGCATTCTCATTCAACATTATAAGAAGTACGGGAATTTAATTTTTTGCGAAATAGATGCGAGTTTCGGCGAAATCGGCTCATTTTAACAAATTGATGCAAAATGTTCTGAGCTGTACTTTTCCCACGAAAAGTTATTTCTTCTCAAAAAAAATTATGATAAATAATTTTTTATTTCAGATTGACTTTTTGTCAAAAGATTCCTATTAATAAGAATAGATGAATTTCGAAATACATGGAGTTCGCAGAATGACGATGACGCACGATGGCTTGCCAAGCACAAAGCAAGCTGTTTAGTCGGAGGTTGGATGAAAAAAAATTGTTTTCTGCAACGGGGTTTTTTAGGTAGAGCTTTTCTCGTGGTTAGACCAGCCCCGAAATTGAAATTAACTGTTGACTTTGTCGTAAGTATTGTTAAAAACTTTTCTCGACAACTGAACTGGTAGTATGATTCAGTTGTCAACTACATACACTGCTTTCAGCTAATTGAAAAAAAAGATGCAATTGAGTCCGATTAAAAAAAAAAACAGTTGAGAAGTATCAAGAAATTCCTTTCAATTAATAAAAAATAGACTTAAATTAGAGTTAAGAAGATGGAAGCCAAACAGGATAGGTTTAACGGCGGGGAAATGGAGAAAAATATTTCCGGAGAACGTTCAAGTTGCGCCAATGACAGAGGTGGCGATGAAATGAATAGTATCAACCTCCTTACTGATTTCGTCGCCTCGTGTCTCATTGACGTAACTTGAACATTCTTCACATACCGGACTTAAATGGTTGTCATATCCAGTACAATGGGCAAAAATTCTAGGCCCTCAGTTTATAGAAGCTGTCGTAGAAAATCGACCAACTTAAATGGAAGAATCGTAATTTCCACTTGGCAGTCAAGACAGACACTTTTCCTTAAAATTAACTAAGAAAAATCTAGAGAATGGCGAAGATATCAAAAGAAGCTGGCTATTTAACTCAAAAACAGCGTTTTGTTTTTGCTGCAGGCTATTTTCGGCGCGAGCGAAGTCTGCATTATCAACAACGGGCTACCAGGACTGGAAGCATATATTCTATACTAACTTAGGTCAAAGGACTTTTTATTTTTTTATTTTTGTTACTTCTATTCTATTGCAATTTTTCGGGTATAGAAACTATATAAGGGGGCGCTTCCTTCAAGTTCGCCCCGGGCGCCGTTTCACCTAAAGCCGGCCCTGCATATCACAATTATGATTCTGTGCGAAGACGGCACCAATAAAGTCCCAATTGGGTGGTTGGGCAAACAATGCCACTTGGTTGATGCATTCCAATTGCGCTGCAACTTACTAGTGGCAAAGGAGCCCTGGGCACCAAACTTTTCATTCCCCATATTAGTGACTTTCCGGTAACTAAAAGTTCCTTATCGCGGAACGAATGAAAGAATTTGCTACTCCCAATGGCAATATTGGAGTGGTATCTACGAAGGGGCGTACGCAGAAAAATATTTCGGGGCGGGTTTTAGCAAAAAGTCAAATTGATATTTTAAAGTTAGATAAGCACGATCAAATCACTGTAGAAGTATGGAAGTTATTTCAATCCGTTTTAGTTTACTTAATATCACTACAGCTTCAAACCAGTTGCAAACCGCCTCCAAGCCGCATAGTAACCACTATTGTTGATCTATGCAGCTTAAATTCACTAGAGAATACTACTAATTATGCTAATGCACAAAAGGACATAATTCCAAATTAACTGTAGTTCCTGAGGTCGATATCAATAAGTTAGTGGAAATATGGTGCAACATTGATTTGATTGCACTTGTACCAGTTCAGTTGTCCTGCAAAAATAATTTTACCAGCACATCATTTTCATGATACTGAGTACCTTGCTCATTGTCAGATGACTTGGGAGATTTCTTGTACGATGGGTACAAAATCTCTGTCTGTCTGTTGCAGGGACGTAGCCAGAAATTGGTTTAAAAATGGGCCCAGCGTTAAAAAAAATGTCGATGCTATAAAATTTTGATTTTGATTTCTATTCTACAATTGTCGACGAGTGGATCTGAGTACTCTTTTTAGTTGTTAGCTAGTTAGTTATTCGAAGCATAATAATTTATCGCATTCCGCCATTTGCTATAGTAATGTTCAAGACCGTGAAGCGGATAGTAACTAAGGAATTCTGCATCACATTTCACAAAAATTCATCAAAAACGCCCAGGACCGATGCAGAGGAAAGTTGAAAGCTCAAAGCTCACATTTATCTACTATCTATTTTATTCTATATTATGGTTGGCTCTGATTGTCTGTTCTGTTTTTTCGAATATTGATGTCCGTATAACGATATTTGGATCATATGCTAAATGGGATCACAGCCACCACCTCTAATGAAGCCAATATACACATGTTCACTATTTATTATTTCTTATTATTATTATTAAAATTTAAATGACTTTTTGAATCACTTCGGCAGGGGTCCGGACCGTTGGACCTCTCCACTGGCTCTGGTCTGTCGGTTAAAATTATTGTCTTCGAAAATGGCCTGTATTCTATTAACCGAATTTATCAACCAAATGATTCAAACACCATTACAAACATCTAAAAATTTCGGAGGGGGTTTGAAACCCCAAAACCCCTACGTAGGATCGCCACTGTATCTACGTTTTTGATGCTAAAAATCTAGTAATTGTCAATTCAAAATAAATCATTAAGAAATAAAATTAATAAAAAAGACAAAAAGGACATTTTCGTGAAAGTTTTAAAGATTTGGATGGATTCGCCATCGATTTTTGATAATAAAAATCATCTATTCTAAATTTTAATTCGAATACTTCATAAAATTTCAAACGACGCGAAGTTTTAAGTACCAAAAACGGAAACGTTTACATTAGGTGCGATTCAGACTATCGACAAGATTTACTAAATCAAATCCTAGATTTAGTTAACAGTTGTACCATATTGTACTGCAATTTAAATAATGCAAGAACATTCTACGATGCATTCTTAATTGAATGGCATACAATTTAATCTAGTAGGCGGCTTTCGACTCGAATAATTTAGTGGCTTTAATAAATCCTAACAGTATAGTGTGAATCCCCTCTTAGGCTGTGTGATATTCCAAATAGAAATCTCAGATATTTTCATTCCTATACGCTAGAACTTGGAATGGAACACATTACCAAGGGACCATCACCAAGAATCCTGCTGAAATTCAAAGACACACCATTTTTGTCGCTCGATAAACATATTTCGTTGGATTTTCTTACGCTCATCACAATTCGTAGTTGTAATATTCTCAAATTCCCTTCATACTCGTTGAAATTATTTAAATTGATTTCAAATTATTACTTTATTGGCTTGATGAGCAGAACCACCATAGAGACGCTTCAGTTCGTTAAACTGTTTATAACGAATTTCTCAAGTCTGAACCTCTATCATCGAGCCAACATTAAATCGAGCGAGGAGCTATGGTTGAGGTCAATTAGACTTTTTTGAACAAACATTTATATTTCAACGAGCCAGCATTTCGTACATGAAAAATGTTTAAAATTGTTTTAAATGATGTTTAAAAAATTTCAACCATCAAATAATCATAAATTCTTTAATAAGACCAATATATGCCATCACAAACTTCATCATTGGCTGGAACAGCTTGAAATATCCCATGGCCGCCGCGGCATCTTAATTGAATTTCAATCTGGTTCGATTCGCCTTCATCGTATACGCGTACATAACGAATGTGAATATGTCTTTACATGTGTAGCTCTTTCGTGTTTCCTTGAATGACCATTCAAGTACGGGTGAATCTGTTCGATACGATTTAAGTGAAGCAGTTAAGTATATTTTCAATACGATATAGTTGGTGTTTTTCATAGTACAATGGCCGCCTGACTACCGAATCGCTTTTTTCTTTCGATTACTGAACCGTATTTTATTGGAGGCAGTTTCATTTCATTATTATGATTATTTTTTCATGTGGGAAAAAGACAGGCGGATTTCTCGATACATATCTTTGTATACACTATGCCTGCTGCAATCAAGACTTCTGACGGTGTATGGCTAATTGAAAAATTTGTTTGGAGCATGATTACCACACACTTAAACCATCATGAAACATAATGGAAATGGATGATAAATCAATCCACACGCCGTTGATGCTTCATTAAGATTTTTGATCGATGATGATGGTACATGTATGGACTATTTGGTGTTGTAACCAATCGTTGATGAGAAATATCCTCAAAAAAAAATAATCTTCATTCTAAATGGGGCTATTATTTTGAGTATAATTGGAAATTACTCATGGTTCAATCCATATGCTTCTCAGTTGTAAATTGGATGAGACTGGTTTTTGTTTAAGAACAATGAACTGTGTATACTGTGAATTCAGAAAAATTTAAAAATTAATATTCGAGTATTATTTGAATAATGGACGGAAATGGTGGAAAGTGTTAAGAGAAATTGGTTTCACGCGGAATTCATTTTCTGTCTGTTAAAACAGTTTAACGATACGCAACTGAATGAAGAACAGTGTTCCATAAATAAGAAACACGAAATTACAGTTGAAGATTGCTGAAATTTTTACTTATATTCCGACCGTAGTAAAGTAGAAGTAGTTATGTATTTATTGACATTCACACACAGCCATATGCAATGATTGTCGCAAATCATCTGGCGGAAATGATAATAATCAAAAATTGACTTTGCTTCAATATATGGCAACCTGGAAACCTGTACATCATGAATATTCAATATTATCTATTCATGAAACCTTCATATCAATTGACAAAAGGACTACCTGTGATGTGTAATGCTTGATCAACGACTTTTAAAAAACCAACAAAAAATCTCCTTTCTCTAATTCCTTGATTTATGGCTTCTTGTCGAAAAGTGTATTAAAGATCAAAAAGCCATCTGCTACCTAACAAGATCTGAAAAGGTATTCATATCCAGACACACACACAATGTGGCTACCCATACTAGCCACTAAGCCGCAATCGGTAACAAACGTTTTATTGTGCCAACAACCTATAAAATCATCTGAAGAACAGATGTCAAACGATTTCCTGCTGTATGGCATTAATCGAATAAATGTATACCTAAACCAACCCCTAAAAACATGTAATAAATAAAATTACATCATATTACCAAAGTAAAAGAATTAATTGTGTTCTTTGAGAACATATATACGTACACACAACACACAACACTGGACTAATGGTTTTCGTTGACTTCTCAAAGGGAACAATGGCCGATCGTCAGGACTTTGTTGTCACTGTCATATTATATAGGAAACGAACAAACAGATACGACAACAAGTCAACCGGACAGAGGATCAATGTGGTGACCTTATTATACGTTTGGATTTTTGGTGACAATCAGAGATATCGTTTGGTTTGCTTTTCAGATTTGTGGTAAAAAATTTTGCAACAGATTGACTTCTTCAGATTCATCTATTGTGCGGTTTTGGTTTGCAAATGCAAACAATCGACACGGAAGATAGGCAGAGATCAGCAGTTTGACAAAAGAATGAAAAGGATCATGCCCACATTGATTGTCAATCCAAATGCTAACCAAAAGGATTTTAGAATTTTTGATGACACTGATTTTTTTTAGGTATAACAAAATTGAAAATGTACATGTGTTAAGGTCTTGAAAGACGCTGATGTAATTTTGGTATCGCAACTTTGAAGACGAACATTCGTTTTTTAAGGAATAATCAGAAGCCTAATGCTAGATTCTCATACTCCTAACATTATATAGGGTATTAGGTATAGCCTAGTCCAGGGGTGTCAAACGTTATGTACATGTTCCGCTCTAAAATGCATATCTCTTAACGAGACTCATTTTTTAACCCATTTTGCCCTATACGGTTGGGTTTTCGCAACGCTTTACATTGTCATGTTTCATGCTTTTCTGGTAAAAAATATAAACTTGATCCTCGAGGAAGAAAGGTTAATTTAGGAATTATCTAATCGACCTGTTTTTGCGCAAAGATTTATTTTGACATTTTCTATGATTTTTTAGGGTATGAAAATTGTTTTTACATGTTTTTAGGTACGGATGCTAATTTGTGTATAAAAATACTTAGATCAAATATTTTTCTGAAATCTACGGAAATAACATAAGAAAGACTACACCCAGAGAAAAACATCCCATAACCTGTTAATGGGACTCCTATTAACTTTTCGCCTCGGCTATTTTAAACAAGTTAATAGTTTTATCCTATTAGTTTAATGAGATTATAAACCATTGAATTTCTAATAGGACGTACATTTAAGACTAATGGGATTATCTAATAAGATTGATTCAGATTTACAGTTAGTTGTAGAGGTACGGATATTTCGCAAAAAAAATGAAATTTCACATAAACAATTTCTGAATATTGGAAATTTTGCAAAAATTCAATTCAAATGCAATAATCAATCTGAGATGGAAAAATATTTTCTCTTAACTGATTTTTTGAAAGAAAATTAACTTTTTCGTGGAAAAAGTACAAATGGGTGGATTTCGCATTTATTTTTTAAAACAGCAATTTTCGCTAAATTCGCTATTTTGTAAATTTGAAATAGATGCGAATTCGGGACTTAATCATGATTTTCACTTTCATACTCATACTCCCTATATACAATTTTATATGTACAGTGATGGAAAAAAATATTGTTCACCTAAATTTTATTTCAAAAGACCGCGTATACTATTTTAAAATGGCGTAAGATTTTGTTTAACTGGTTTATTAGTTCAATTCACACATGTAGTGATTTTTTTAATTTTATTTATTTAATAATGGTCCATTTTTGAACACTGGATTCCAACTGGTTTTTACTAACGTTCAACCTTTTCCTATTTAAACCCATTTCTTCACTGAAATGAATAATCAACATCTCTCCTGTCGTGTTATTGAGAAACGGTATTTTCAAAGGGACATCCTATACAATTTATATGAAATAACTATTGTCCTAATAAGAAAAAAATATTGTTTAAATAGGGTGCCCCATTATCCATATTATAGGATAAACTATAATTTCAATGGGAAAATCATATTAAATTAATGGGATGTCCTTTTATTGGGGCAAAAGGATAACATGATTGCATTAATAGGATATCGTTTAACATTAATAGTATAATATCACATTGATTTAATAGTTCGATCTAATTATTTTAATGATGTTCCATCACATTGAATTAATGGTATCCTATTAACCCAATAATGGGATTTTCCCATTGACTAAATCCAATGGGATAAAATGGCTAATTCCTATTGGTTTAATGGGATTTTTTTTCTCAGTGTACAACAGATGCGACAATATGCATAGGTCATCAAAAAGTTGTATTATGAATGCAGAATATACGCTCAAAATTTAAGGTTGCGAAAACGCAACGCTGGACTATAACGATATCCTCTTTTTCCTATCCTATGGACAGATAATTTCCATTATTTTTACTACTAATTTAGTTTTGATGCTATCTAATTTTCGTTTTTATTATTTGACTCTGTGTAACTTCTTGAGATAAAGCGGGCGAACGTTGTTTGTAATTAAGTTTTCGATAAATTTAAGAAATTTTATTAAAAAGTGTCTTTGCAAACAAAAAAGTTTATTTAGAACATTTAATTTATTTGGTTTTATGACGCGGCCACTGTGTACCTACATATCATCAGCGAAATGATTTATTTCCAAGTTTCCCCCGATTTAATGGCCCAATATTCCTCAAATAGCATGTGAAGTTTTAACTTTGTGTAAAATAGAATCCAGATATGTCCTTGAGAAGTTAGGTTTATAATAGAAGCACCTTCTACAAATGGAAACAAATGGGCACTACTCTTAGATGGAGGATCGCCAGCCTTATATTCAGACTACATTCTAAGGAGGAGTTCCACCTATCTGATATGAGCGATCCGGTTTGGGCATTGCATCTAGCCCCGGTTAGTGACTCCACTCCAACAAACCTGGTAAGACCGAAGGTGCACAGAGAATGAGGGGGGTTACGCATCCCCATGCGGACTCCACCAGAATACTTGGCGATTATTTTCGACGTCTAAATTCATGGGGCGATCCATAATAATACTAATAACAGCTTTTGTTTCTAAATTTTAGGCTATTTTTGATAAAAATAAGACATTTTCTGTGTATGGAAGAGAATTTTCTTTGACCAAAAAAGTACACGTTAAGCCCCAGCGTTGCGTTTTCGCTCGTGCTCCACAGCGCAAAATACAAAAAATTAAAAATACATTTCTTCGAAATTTGCATATTCTTCCTATGCCAAACTACTGTGCGAATTTTCGTAATACTAGCACAACTCCTTCTTACCCCCGGACAATATGGGTTAAGGCATTAGAGCTCATCGGGTAGCTTTCTTCGATTTAATTGAGTTAGCGATGATATTATGGGAAACAACAATTTCCTGCTTTATAATCTGTAACGGACCGATTCGCCTCATAGGTATATGTCTTTTTTTGGATTTTTTATTTTTGCAAATATTAATGATTTGAAGCATTTCAAATCATTAATATTTTTGAAATTCCCGCCGAATTCAAAGGCAGACATCTATGTTCCGAAATCCTTATACGTTATACTATTCAAACAGCTGGTCGGAAAAATGTTACCGATTGACGGCGACCAACTTCAGGGGAGTTGGGTGACAGATGTCACCGGGGGACACGCGTTTTTGGAGTGAAGTGGAAGTTTTCTTTTTGAACAATGTGGGAGAAGAAAAGGAGGAAAACTTCGACATCGAAGCTAAGTGCCTTTTTTTGTGGAGTGGTTATTGTGATGTCTGTGGTGTTTTTTTTGTGAAATCAGGCCAATTAGGCAATCTCCCTCCTCCCTCATAAACATCGATAATGCCGTGTAGTGCTCCGTACCATTAACCCCCCCCCCCATTCCAGGGGCGAATAATGGGGTGAAGCCCTAAACTTCACCCCCGGTTTTTTGTACAAGGGGTGGCGCCCCACATTTTTCTTTCGGCCGCGGGCGCCTCAGGACGGGTAAATTTTTATATATTTCAGTGGGTTAAGTTTGGCCGGGTCCCGTCGACATCCGGGTCCACGGAGCATCAATAAGATGGCACATCCCCATTTTAACCCCTTTGTTCGTGAAGTGCGACCATAGGCATGCGACATCCCTCTTTTTTTTTAGAAGGACAAGGGTAACGAGTGGCACAAACCCCACCCGTAATTCCCGAACTGAGCTACAGCAAGCGCATGCCGCTGCTCGCTCGTTGAGGAGCCCTATTGTAGTTGCCTAACCTGCACGGTTTTAGAGGCATTGGCTCCGTCCGCTGGACATCTTCGGATGGCCAAGTCCTTCCTTTCTTTACAAATCCAATTCATAAAGGCCAGAAAACGAGTAGACAAATTCCACACCCACATGCATGACAGCTGCGTTTCCTTGAATCCTGAACAGAAAATGAGAAAATGGCCGTAATTGATTTGCATGAAACGTTAAATCATTTTGACATGTTCTGGGTCCAACAAAACGCATCATCAAGTTGAAAGAACTGATAATTTATATTTTATGAACATATTCCACCTTCCCCAAAACTAAAAAAAAATATATAAACTAAGCACGATCGGAATGTATGTATCGATATTTGTGAATTGGCCCGAGCGCATGGAGTACAATATAGGGTACATTGCAAAATTGCTAATTGATGATTTTTTTCGTTAAAAATCCCAAAGAACTCTCAAAAACACATTCCAATATATACACTAGTATGTTTTTTCTTTTGTCAAATAACGGTATATTTCGCCAATTTTTAATGCTGTAAGGAATAGCTGTTAAAATTCCTCAAAAATTAGCGTTCGTCCCCTTTGACAACGCACAGACAATTTAAAAAAAACCTTCGGGAAACCAGCAATGAATTTATGTGAAAGGTTGTTTGGGTACTTCGGGAAAAACTAAACAAAAACTCAAAAAAAAAAATCAGTCGTAATTGGACCTTAAAAACAGTGGCGTATATAGCTTGTCAAAGGGTGAGGGGATCTGGGGTAGGGACTATTCTTCCCAGTACATGAAAAATCAGCTTAATGACGAAAATGCGAAAATCACTTCTCGAAAATGTGCTTTTTAGGCAGGGCCGGATTTAGCCTCTATTGCGCCCCTGGGCAGTAACGAATTTGCCGCCCTCCACCACTAGATAAGCTTGAAGGTAGCAGTTGTAACCCCACAAAGGAAATGTATAGGCAAAACGTTAGCGGACGTATGTGAAAAATCGAAATTTCATATTTTTTACTACACCCAGAGAAAAATATTGGTAAAACTGTAGCTTTTACTGTCCTTTTGATTTCTTTTCGTAGTTAAAATCGACCCTACAACTGCTGAATTCAATTCTACGGTGATCTCGTTGTCAGATTTACAGTCCCTCATATTTTACAGTTTTTACTGTAAATTTCACGAAATTATATTGAAGTTGTTTCTTATTTACAATGTTGATTTAACAGCAGATTACCGTAAGATAAATTGTGAAATTGACTGAAATTTTCTATGCTCTTACCGGTGAGCCTGTTTTATTAAAATCATAATTCTGTCGTTTCTACAGTACAACACTGTTATTTCCGAATCTTGGTTGTAATGTATATTAAGACAATGGGATAGGAATAAAATACGATTTTGTTTCATTTTGGACATTTCTTTTATTATTTTAAACTTACTTACTTTCACTCACAGGGATTTTCAATCGCAAGAAAATCACTTAAAATGAAAGTGCGCACTGATTATATTTAGAAAAAAAATTAGAAATTTCTCGATTTTTTCTGTATTAAAAAGTTAAAATGTTTATATTTTTTGCACTGAACACAAACTTTTCGTTGTGGAGCCTGGGTTACCTGCTAAAAAATGACACCACCGGCTTTGAAACATTGAATTTGGATAGGTGCGATATCAAACACTTCACTGTCTATAACAATGTTTTCTAATATTTCGTCAGTTTCACTCATCCCGGCCGATACAAAAAAAAAGGAACTTTCAAATTTTCCGGCGCGAGCAGACACCACACACGATAATAGATAGAAGGCATCTGATGTAATTGGTTATCAATTTTACAACATAGAGTATAGAATTTAAAGAGAGGTACTGTGCATACAGGTGTTCCGTGCACCTTCCAAATTGTTTTAGGAATGATAGGAAACATAGAAAACTGTACAACTCTTATTACATTCGCCTTTTCACTTTCTTTAAGGTTTGTGTTCGTAGAGACGACTCATGGGATCATCGCTCAGCGATCGAAGTTAAATCACCGGTTTTGAGCACTATATGGGTATATTTTCCATACAGACATGTTCCTTTAGTCCATAGTCGATACTAGGAAAGTAGAACAATTCAAAAAATATTTAAATACGGCTCGAAATTGGATGCAAAACTACGATCGCTGAGCGATCATCACATGTCTCTACGAACACGTACATTTAGAAAAGCGTTCATGTTTTCTAAAATTTTTTCTTTCTCGATCGTTTTGGAAATAATTTGCGAATTACCACAAAAAATAAAATTTCCTATATTAGCATCATATTTAATCAGAAAACGTCATACCGAATAAACCCAAAATTAAGAAAGCTTACGGTAAAATTTGAGCACACCTTGACCTAATATGTTTTCGGTGATAAGTACTATAATGAAAACGAATTGGGAAGGCACTTACTGATGTTATTCAGCAAAAATCATTCCGTGTCTAAAAAGTTCTACATTTTCCTAATTTCGACTATTTTAAATTATTTTTTTATTTTCGGTGGAATTTTCCGTTTTTCTCTGAACAAAAATTGTAAATTCGAAAATTTAAGCGTAAAAATTCTTAAAAATTTATTAAACCTATTCAACTGATAGAAACTCAAAAATTTGATAGCCAATGCCGCATTGCTAATATCGAGACTTGCACCTCTCCCGAAACCAAATCCTTAAGGACTTAAGACTTGAAGAATAAAAAACCGAAAAATATTTTTGATGATAAAGATCCTTTGGAAAGTTCAAAACGCCCCCAAGCAAAGTAACTCATCTAAACACACATTTTCGTGTGTTCAATTACTTCTTAAATTTGTCCCCACATCAAATTCGCTGGGAACCAAGGATTTGGTTGCGGGAGAGGTCCAAGTCTCCATATTAGAAATGCGGCATTGGCTATCAAGTTTTTAAGTTTCTATCGGGTGAATATATTTAACTAAATTTTTAAGAATGTTTACGCTTTAATTTTAGAATTTTCAATTTTGTGTTCAGAGAAAAACGGGAAATTCCACCGAAAATAAAAACTAATTTAAAATAGATGAAATCAGGAAAATCTAGAACTTTTTAGGCACCGAATGATTTTTGCTGAATAACATCAGTAAGTGCTTTCCCAATTCGTTTTCGTTATCTTTATCACCGAAAACAAAGGTGTGTCAAGGTGTGTTAAATTTACCGCGAGCTTTCTTAATTTTGGTTTTTTCGGTTAGGAAATTTTATTTGTTTGCGTAGTCCGCAAATTATTTCCAAAACGATCGACAAAGAAAAAATGTAGAAAAAATGAACGCATTTCTGAAGAAAGTGAAAAGCCGAATGTAATAAGAATTGTACAGCTTCCTATGCTATCATTGGAGTTTCAATCATTCCTAAAACAATTTTGGGAGGTGCACAGAGCACCTGGATTCCTCCCCTGGGAAGCAACATAAAAAATTTTCAAGCAAATAAAATACGCTTACTGGTAAAAAATATGAAATTTTCAACTTTTCACACACGCCCGCTAACGTTTTGCCTACATTTCCTTTGTGAGGTGACAAACTGCTACCTTCAAGCTTATCTAGTGGTGGAGGGCGGCAAATTCGTTACTGCCCAGGGGCGCCATAGAGGCTAAATCCGGCCCTGCCTATTCATGAAAATCCGCCCTAATGGGTGTTTCGGGTTCATAAAAATAAGCATGGATGCAATGGGAGCATAGAATACCACCGTATCACCATCGTAATTACTGGAAAAATGCGCCGTCACTCAACCTGTGGAGGCCAATTCAAATATCCAATAAAATGAATGCCCTTAGATGGCAGATAGATGATAAAACTGCCCCCAATAATCGAAATATCTTTGGTTATTTTGTAACGAAATAAATTATGGCCAAGTACTTCCGAAGATGTCCAGGGGACGGAGCGAATGCCTCTACAACAGTACAGGTTAGGCAGGAATATAGGGCTCCTCAACGAGCGAGCAGCGGCATGCGCTTGCTGTAGCTCAGTATCGGGAGCTACGGGTGGGGCTTGTGCCACTCGTTGCCCCTGTCCTTCTACAATTGAAAGGGTTACAATGGGGAAAACTATTGAAAAATGTGCAACCGACCAGCAAATGTCACCTTATTACCTTATTGGCGCTCCGCGGACCCGGTTGACGACGGGTCCCGGTCGAACTAAACCCACAAATATTTTTTTTTTAATAAAAACCCCAACCTGAGGCGCCCGTGGCCGAATTCAAAATTGTAGGGCGCCTCCCTTAATAAACTGGGTCATATTTATCACTTCACCCCATTACGCAAAATCAATAAAAAAATGCATTGTTAATTACGTATAGCGAATGCCCTTACTTTATGCGATCGCGCAGAGCTAGACAAAAAAATCGTCGGTATTACCTACATATATTAATCTGAAACGGTATTGACTTAAGATTCCCTAAGGAGTTGCAACTATATAAAAAAATATAATTTCGTAGTGAAGTGAAGATAGAAACCCATTAGGCGTAATCGGTGCATGCATACAGTATACTTAAACTGCACCCTATAGTTGTTAGCAGTTTTTTGCAGAAGTTTAACCCAGAAAATAGCAGTAAGTACTCACGTACACTTTTAACTCGCACTCCTCGTTATAGTCAAATAGAAAAAGTAAGGACACAAAATAAAAAAAACTATAGCCACACAGTAACAGATGCTTCCGTTAATAGTCTTGCTTTCAAATAAGAACGTTATGTATACCTACATTTAAGTATCCAAAACGTCCAATATTTCATAACAATAAAATGCCGATACGCACTTCACCAAATGTAATTTACACTTGACTGCTTCATTCTTTTTTATCTTTTGGGGTTCAATGTGTCACCTCTCATTCCATGAATAGAAAATAAAATGACCATTCGCCTTAAGGCGTAAATTAAATTAACTTTAAAAAATATATTTCAAAGTACTTAATGAAAAGGAAATGGTTAATGAAGCGACACACCTATACAGGAAAATCATTATGGAACTTTGACGCTTGATGACCATTTTGTCGCGTTTTTTCCTCTGAAAAGTATAGTTAAAAGCGTATTATACGCATGTCCTAATGGGTTTCAGTGGGCTCTTCTGTCATTTTGTTTTTAATGATGTAGATAACGTTTCACACCAAAAGTGTTCTTTTACATGATAGTGCACTCAATATTTTAAACCAAATATGGTCTTTTAAACCTTCAGTAAAACTCAATGTTTAAATGTAAGATATAATAGTTCACTGTTTCTTAGGAAGTAATATGATTCTTACCTTTTGGAATATAATTAAAAGTATGGTGACCATAATGGATACCGTGCACTAGGGATGTCAAAAACAGCCCCGGCACCCGCTGTTTTCCAGCTATATTTGAATTCGGTTAGACCGTCCGATAAGCCCGAATAGAGAGCATCGGTTTTTCGGTTATAACCGAGCCATTTTATCTATTGGTAGGTTGGCGATAATTATTGTCACGAAGTATGCAGCGCACAGAAGGAAGCACCTTCGACTAATGAAAAATATATAGGTACTCGTATACAACCGTTGCGGCCATATTTTTAATGTCGGCTGAATAACTTTTTTTTTTGTTAATTACTTAATTCAAAATTGGGATGAATTTTTTAGTTGTTTATTGACTGTACTATTATTCAAAGATGCAAAGTCCTTGCGAGGCTTTGAAGTGCCCACACTTTATACGAGGTGCTGTGCTAAGTAAACGTGGCCTAAATTGTATGTCTGTGACGCTAGCACCCACCCCACTTTCATAAAGCAAACGTTCTTTATCAAAAAAGTTCTTTATACAAAAGTTTTCATTGCAGAATTATGTGGTAATTTCGCACTCCAATTGAAAATGTAGGTCCCCTTCTCTCCGCCAGAATTAATAATTGTAATTGAACCTGCATTATCCCAAAATCTTGCTTAAGAGAAGGGATGGTTCATTTATGCGATATGTCTCAATTTAGTTTCCGGAACATGAATTTTAAAATTTGTGATTAGTCTGTTGAATCAGAGAAGAACAGTCTACTAAATAGTTATTGTACCCTTATTATGATAATGAAAATCAAGGCTTAAAAAAAATCTGTTCTGTAAAGATTCAGCACTTCGACACAATTTTCATCAGTCGTTTTCGTTTTCGATATGCTAGGTTAAGTATAGGGGCTGCCAGGTATAAGGCACCCAAGCGCACTTAGACCAAAAGTTGGTCCATTGTGATACCACCAAGTGAACCTACCTAAAAGTTTACAAGCTAACCATCTACAGGTATACCGTCAGGGGAGCACCTAGCCTTTCGGCCTTTATCTCCCGGTCCCGCTAAAAAGTTTGGACCTTCGGCTTTTTACTGACAAGGTGTTGTTGTCAGACGGAGATTTCTCCATCAGGCGCATGCACACACCATCCGGAATCCAACCCCGGGATTGCATCACTAGCTGGATGACTTGGGTAACAACCTCCAGCCACTACGAGTCCAACACCTTGATGGGCAAGGACCATGGTCCCCTGGGCACACCCATCCCCGTAGTACACTATTCGCTATGGACTTCTCCATAGCAGGTGTGATCCTCCTTCGGCCCCCTATTGGTTAAGCCTTACGTCGAATTCGGGCATGCACACCCCAGGCTCGTTGGACCTGTGACTCCGCGTCTGTGCAGACAACGAAGCGCTGCTTTTCACATCCAGGCGGCCCCTTCAGTTTACTAGTCAGCAATGCGACTCAGGCAGTGTGGTCATCAATCCACAAACTAGCTAGATATAGGCGCGTAGGCATTTTCCACCAAGGCCGTTCTCCCTAGCTAGCCCCTTCTTGACTCGGGTCATGCGGAGCCGTCACCTCCGAAGCTCACACGACTTCCGTATGATGCACCCCCCCACCAGGGGACATCAAAATCGTGCTAGGCCTTTAGTGCTTCCCTCCCGCAAACTATGGGGGGAGGTAGGCACGCCAAGAGCCACCCGTGCATAACTCAGGAGCACGGGACCGTTAACGCCCGAATGGTCTTTGTACAGATCCTCGCCATGGCGTATCAACTGTACCAGGGGCCCCCTTGCGCTACTAGGTCCGTGGTGTCGTAAGTCACCAAAGATCCCTGTCCGACTACAAACAGCCTTCCAAGCTGAGTGTCACACGGACACAGACCCCCCTGCGGGCCTAAAAGTTTACACCTAAGCTGAAAACCAGAGAGTGCTGGCAATATAATTGTTGAGCGTCACATTGCGTAAATCATCTGTATCGTAAAAGTACATTCAGCCAAGAAAACGTTTCCGTTTCACGGCCTAGGCTGGACAATGGCAGAGAAAATGGTGTACACTGTCTTCCTCTTCTTCGTCACCGCAACTGCGACAGAAGTCGTTATGGGAAATTCGGAGCCTCCTGGCGTGCTCCCCGATAGCACAGTGCCCGTGCGTCGGAAACAGCCGAAAACCCTGGTTCAACTCAATTAGCTTTCCTAAATCCTAAACCGCCCGAAATCCTCATCTTACTCGTCATTTTTCTTGGGGACGAACTCGTCATATATCAGAATAACAATATTTTCAACAAAATCGTTGGGAGCATTTCACTATACAGGGTGTCCCGTTCATGGTGGAGAATCTTTTAGTGGTAGATAGTGTGGCTCATTTGGGGAAAATTAATGTTCTACGAGACACCTCTATTTTGAACCGTTACAATGTAAAAGCACTTTTTGTAAATTGTGTCAAAATACCTGACTTGCCGAACTAAATCAAAATTTGCCAAACCACCAAACATGTCATCCGAGATATGACTTCACTTTCCGAAACTACATAAAATTTCCTCTAAAACGACACCTCGTCCGTTACGAAGTTGCTCGTATCTTCCGAGATACACCAGTTCAAACTTTGATGAAATTTTAAAATCGGTTTTTCATGCAAAATTCAAATGATAAAATCGTAACGGTACTTTGAACTGACAAATCTGCAAAGTTGAAAAAAGTTGCCTCATTATGTTAGCTCTCGAACGACATATAAAAATTAAGGGCTCACGATTTGAAAATTTGCGAATCTAACGTTTCAAAGGTAAAAAAATGTGGTTTTCGTGTAATGCAAATCATCTGATATGATGAAGATAAATTTGTACGATCAACACAGTTAATTTTGTTGGGCGAAAAAACTTTACATTGAAAATGTTTCGGGCCAAAAATGTAACAGTTATTTTAACCGTAGATCTGATTTATATTAATTCTATGTAATTTATAATATTACAACTTCGAACTTTTAAAAGTATAGTGTTGTTCCCGAATAATAAATATGGGATATACTGATGATGAATACATCGATATGGTGTTCGTATATGGCGTATCTAACGGGAACGCATGTGAGACAGTTCGTGAGTACAGTAGACGTTTCCCCCGTAGACAACTTCCGGACAGCAGGACGATTGCAAGGACATACCGAATCTTAAAGGCGACCGGAAAAACGGCAAACCACCAGGCCAGGGATCAAACTGAACGGTCTACAAGGAATCAAGACGAAATCCTTAGACACTTTGATACGCACACCGGTACGAGCACGCGAAGGGCGTCGCTTCGCCTGAATGTCCCGCGTATGGCGATTCACCGGGTAGGTACTCCACGCCGACGGTCGGTATCCGTATCATTTATCACGGGTCCAGGATTTATTACCTGCAGACTTCGAAAGGAGGACAACCTTTTGTAGATGGCTTTTGGATCAAACTTCAGAAATTTGGTGGCAGATGGACGGATGTCCTGCCCATAATGGAAGAGTTGTCACAGAGTTTTTAAATGATAAATACCCGCAGAAATGGATTGGACGATATGGGCCTATTCCATGGCCTGCAAGAAGTCCTGATTTAACTCCTCTTGATTTTTATGTTTGGGGAAATTTGAAAAATCGGGTTTATAACGAACCCATTACGTCGCGGGAACAACTGATTCAACAAATTAAAACAGAGTATGCAACGATTTGAGAAGAAATAGAGAAGAAGTTCTCCGCGCTGTCGCATCAGTTGCCAGAAGATGTTCACTTCGTATCCAACACGAAGGAGGACATTTCGAACAATATCTCTAATTTTCACTTCGAAATTATTTTAAAAATAAAATATATTTCGGTTTCGCTTCTTTTTCCTATTTGGTAAGCATAAAACAAAAATACATATGAATAAAATTCATTTGAAAATAGCCTAAACGTCTTTTATATGAAAACCACATTTTTTACCTTTGAAACGTTAAATTCGCAAATTTTCAAATCGTGAGCCCTTAATTTTTATATGTCGTTCGAGAGCTAACATAATGAGGCAACTTTTTTCAACTTTGCAGATTTGTCAGTTCAAAGTACCGTTACGATTTTATCATTTGAATTTTGCATGAAAAACCGATTTTAAAATTTCTTCAAAGTTTGAACTGGTGTATCTCGGAAGATACGAGCAACTTCGTAACGGACGAGGTGTCGTTTTAGAGGAAATTTTATGTAGTTTCGGAAAGTGAAGTCATATCTCGGATGACATGTTTGGTGGTTTGGCAAATTTTGATTTAGTTCGGCAAGTCAGGTATTTTGACACAATTTACAAAAAGTGCTTTTACATTGTAACGGTTCAAAATAGAGGTGTCTCGTAGAACATTAATTTTCCCCAAATGAGCCACACTATCTACCATTAAAAGATTCTCCACCATGAGCGAGACACCCTCTATAGGAGACGAAACAAACAAGAATTTTTAGCTATTTAGGTACTCGTTCTTATCGTTCTCGCCACTTTCAAGGAGACAAGGTGAACAATTAAAAATGTACAAGAAACCCTAGCGAGTTCGTTCCCAGAAAAAAAAAACGAGGAAGCTAACGGTATGGGACGGCTTAGGCACTAGAAAAGCTTATCAATTTCGTCCCCTTGCGTGGGGATGAGTTGAACAAGAATTTACCTATGCGAGCTCGTCCACTTTCAGGGGACAAAATAGATAAGGGTTTGGACAATTTTGACAGAAAAGCTAATCGGTTTCTTCCCCAAGCAGATGACGAAGTGAACTAAATTTCCTAAATACACGTTCCAGACATGCTAATATCGCGATTTGGCTAATTTTTCCGATTTAACCCGCTCTGATCTAATTCTTTAATAAATTTTCGAGATAATATAGATATATGGAAATGAGCCACGCACGTTAAAATTGCCCAAAAAATCCTTCCGTGAAGAGATCCGGTTAATTGAAATTTATCTGTTGCACAGGATGCAAGGGAGTTACCGAAAACTACTCCAAAAGCTTAGTAATGAAAACAAGCACCAATCTTTGGCACCAGAGCGAAGTTTTCTAAAATGTGTTGAGGGTTTTAGTGGGAAATTGGATTTAAAAGCCGGCAGTTTCACATATCCCATATGAATATTTTTTTTTACGACTGTACAAAATATTTTGTTCGCAAAATTCAATACAAGGCCCTAATTTTTTGAATTTCAAACAAACTTTCTACAAAGCCTAACTGAACTGTGATGAATTGCGCTCAAGGGTCTGAATGAGCGTGGGTTGGAGTCCCACAGTGACCATGAATTTGTGTGTTGGTTTTATTAAAATGCGCATTTTTATACGGCCGGCAGCCGGTTCCTAAATCTAAATTGTTTCGGAGCTACCCGCTGTTACAGCGACCAATAGCTGCCTGGTATAGTTCCTAAACGGGGGCACATTTTCCTTTTGCACGGGACGACGTAAGTGCTGGAGCGAACGCTGGTCCAACAGTTTTGAAGCTATCGTGCTGAAAATGTTGCATACAAGTTTCTTTTTAGTGTACGCAGTATATACATTGGATCAAATGGAATCGGACAATGGCGTCATGTGGCTGCAACCCAAAATCCGAAATTAGGTTATTCTAAGACAAAATTTGTTCTTTATGAACCGATCTTAACCAAACTTAATCCAAGGTTGTTCTTAGTTTAGCATCGACACATTCAATAACAGATAGAAACGGAATCAGAACACATCATAGGGTTGCGATATAAATTATTATTAATACAACCGAAGCTTAAGTTTCATTTAAATGTGACGGGTATTCAGGGACGTAGTCAGGATTTTCATTCGGGAGGGGTCCAAATATTGCCAGCATACCAATTTTTCTCATTTAATTTTTTAAATTTAGTCGAAATGCGAATTTTTTGTTACAAATTTATTGGAAACATTTATTTCCCTCAAAATATCGATAAGTTGCTCTGTGTTATCTGTGAAGGTGTTACATTCAAAAGAAAGGAAACATTTTTTTCGAGGTTTTGCTAAGAGAACCAAATGAAAAATTTTCTCTAAGATCTAGATAGCGTCTTTTTGGGAATATTATGCATACGCTTGGGGTGCTTTGACTAGGGTAAATTGTCAGAATTTAAAATAAAAAGACGCCTAACGTGAATCATCGATTGCGGTTTCATGTTTTGTCCATTTGGATTAAATATTTCATACGCTGTTAGCTAGAAACCGATCCACACACGTGACTTCTTCAGTGGCGCAGCACGTCGATTGGATCATAATATGCAACCGTCAATATTTCATAGGTCACTAAATTCAGACTATGACGAGTGGTTCAGGGTGATCTCCCATCTGCACTTATTTGTTTGAAAGACTACCACGACGGGAATCCAACTTTTACCTATCGCTGTGCTTTCAAGCATCGTAGAGCGGCGATAAAGCATTTTAAGCCCAAGAACCGCGACTGGCATTTCGAGGGCACCAACAGCTCAATTGGCTTTGCTAAAATTTAAATTAATCAGTTGAAACTGAAATATTCTTCTTTGAAGTATAGTGAGGGATGGGGTGGGATGGGGGAGTAGAGTATCGATCGCAATATTAAAACAGTAAAGGAAGGACCTAAAGAAGGACACCTGTCTGGTCAATGGAATTTTTAATTATTTTTCTATGCAGGAGCCGTAAAGGCTAGTCTTAAGCGCCGGCTAGAGAGAGTAATAATTTATGACCAAAAACAACAAAGTTGTAAAAGTTACCCCGCCAAAGAAAAATTCATCTGCCGCAAAAAGAATACATATCACTCCAATCCGCTGCTCATATCTAATTTTGTTTGCTGGATGTACTTTTGTTTTAGGTGTAAATGCTGGAGAAGTTTAAATGTACAGGACTACTTCTTAAAGTAACTAATTTGGTGGGAGCTTTAACATTTTATTCAGAGCCACTTTGACGGCTCCCTCCAAATTACTTTAAGAAGTAGTCCTGTACATTTAAACTTCTCCAGCATTTACACCTAAAACAAAAGTACATCCAGCAAACAAAATTAGATATGAGCAGCGGATTGGAGTGATATGTATTCTTTTTGCGGCAGATGAATTTTTCTTTGGCGGGGTAACTTTTACAACTTTGTTGTTTTTGGTCAGATATCATATATTTTTGCATACTTAAATAGCCAACTAATATTTTTGTTTTGGGAAAAGTTTCAATAGGTTTTTGTTCAGCATATTCCATAAATTTAATATCATAAGTTATATTCACAGGGTCTTCTTTAAAATAAATAGATACTGCAAACGCAATTGCAAATACGCCACAAATGGCTGTTGCTGAGCTTTTTTAAAAATAATTTTGGGATGTAATGGGTACAGTTTATTAATATGTATTTTGTGCAAAATAGATTTGTGTTATCTTTGTGTTATGGCTCTGCTAACATTCTGTTAGTAATCTGTTAATTTTTTGTTAACTCTGTTAATGCTCTATTAACGTTCTCTTAACACTCTATTATCTTTTCGTTAATGCTTTGTTAACGTTCTGTTAATGTTCTCTTAATTATCTTTAATCATTCGGCTAACGCTCTGTAAACGGTCTGTTCCCTTTCTTTTATTACTCGATTTACGTTCTGTTAACGTTCTGTTAAGGCTCTGTTAATTTTCTGTTAACACTCTGTTAACGATCTGCTAACGCTCTGTTGTTGCCTTACCAACGCTTTGTTAACGTTCTGTTACTGATCTGTCTTAATGCCCCCCTGACCCAGTGTCCCAATGTCACATTGTCCCAATGTCACAGTGTCCCAATGTTCCAATGTCCTAATGCCCTAATTCCCTAAGGTCCATTGTCACAGTGTCCTCATGTCCCAATGTTCTAATATCCCAGTGTCCCAATGTCCTAATATCCTAATGTCCCAATGTCCCAATATCCTGATGTCCCAGTGTCCCAATTTAGGTCCTATTGTCCCAATGTGCAAATATCACAGTGCCCCAATGGTTTAATGTCCGAATGTCCCACTACCCTAGTGTCCCGATGTCCCAGTATCGGAATATCCCAATGTCCCAGTCTCCCACCTAATGTCCTAATATCCCAATGTCTAACTGTCCTAATGTCCCAAGGCCCTAATGCCCCAATTTCCTAATATCCCAGTACCCCAATGTCCCAAATGTCCCAGTATCCTAATGTGATAATATCCCAATGGCCCAATGTCCTAATGTACCAGTGGTCAGTGTCCCAATGTCGCAGTATACCAAGTGTCCCAAGGTCCCAATAGCCTAATATCCCAGTGCCCCAATGTCCCTGTATCTCAGTGCCCTAATGTCCCAGTATCCCAATGTTCCAATGCCAATATCCCAATGTTACAATGTTCTAATATCCCGATGTCCCAGTGCCCCAATGTTCCCACGTCCCAGTTTCCTCAGTGTACCTAATATCCTAATGTCCTAATGTGTTGATGTCCTAATATCCCAATGTCCTAATGACCCAAGACCCTAATGTTCACATGTTCTTATATCCCAGTGCCCCTATGTGCGAATATCCCGATGTCCCATTGTCACAACAATTCGATGTCTCAGTGGTACAATGCCCCTATGTACCAGTGTCCCAAGGTCATAATGTCCCAATGTCCTAATATCCCAGTGTCCTGATGTCCCAGTCTCCCAGTGTCCTAATGTCCCAATATCCCAATGTCCCAATGCCCCATTGTCCCAATATCCTGATGTCCCATTGCCCCAATATCCCGATATCCCAATGCCCCAATATGCCGATGTCCCCACGTCCCTGTTTCCCCATTCTGCCTAATGCCCCAATGTCCTAATGTCCCAAGACCCTAATGTCCCAATTTCCTAATATCCCACTACCCCAAGATCCTAGTCTCCCATTCTCCCGGTGTCCCAATATCCAAATGTCCCAATGCCGCAGTGTGTTTTAAAAAATGGTCAATGCGATGAGCCGATAGACGAAATTGTTGGAAATCTTTTGTTAACTTTACCTATTAATTTAACGTTATTCCATCCACTTATCTAAATGGAAGACATTGATTCTTTAGAAGGACCACCAGAGGATCATTCGTTCCAAATTTCATAAAAATTCCATCACGAAGAGAGACAGTAGAAGCAAGTCTTTCTGCAACTGTAGACTTCATTCTGAAATTGGGTTACTCGCTTAAGTCTGTGAGGGTGAAAATTTCACCGTTTATTGCATATATCTTACCCGTTATTGTGCCGATCGAAGATTTTATTTGGAAAGGCACTAGAACAGGATATGTGGAATATTTTGGTAAAAAAATTTTTTTGGGGGCTGTTGCCTGGAAGGCTGTAGCCTGATCAAACTAAAAAGCAAGTTGTCTCCGGTAATCATAGACTTGTTCGCTTTCGTTTTTCTTTTTCCTTTGGCGGGCGAGACGCTCTCGCGTCTCTTGATCGCATTCTGCTATTTCTTAGCAACATTCAGGGGCTTTTTAGCAGGCTCCGACTGAATTACTTTCCGCAATAATTTCGTTGTAACACTCAGCATCTCTGCAGCGCCAAGTTTTGTCTGAGTAAGTATGTATTAATTTTTTACACAAAGTACTAAGAGTGCTCCCGGTGTAACGGAGGACGCCGGCCATCCGAAGATGTCCCAGGGAACGGAGCCAAGGCCTCTACAACCGTGCAGGTTTGGCCAAAGGAAGGGCTCCTCAACGAGCGAGCAGCGGCATGCGCTTGCTGTAGCTCAGAGCGGTAGTGTGGGGCTGGGTTTGTGCTGACCGTTGCCCTTGTCCTCTACATTAAAAGAAGGGAATTCGCATGCCTAGGGTGAACGATTACGACATAAGGATTAAAATTTGGGGGAAAAAAAAGAAAGGCTGGTGACGACGAGAGCGGAAGGGCGAGGCCTTCCTCACGCTTCGAAGTAACTGTCAAACAACCGGATCGCTAATGTCTTCCCGTGGTGTACAAAAAGACTTGGTTCAGCAACCCATCTTCCTACTATGGGTGCACCGACCTCCCTCGTTGCCTACTGGGAGTGCAGTCCGTACTACGGCACACAACGTACACGCCCTAGGGTAGTTAGGCGCTTCTAGTTGCGCCTAGCCCAGCAGGCCTGTCATACGATAACCGAGTTCGCCAGTTCGGTCGACAAATTGCATTCCCTCGCAATTTGTCCACCACGGGAAAACTATCGCAGTGGGCAAAGATGATCTTAACCGCGGGAATATACAATGAGGAGGAAAGCCTCCTCATCCCGCTCTTGCTGTCACCAGCCTGACGCAAAAATTTATTTAAGGCCAGTTAAAGGCGGCCATTCAGATGCCGTTTTACAGATAGCGCTCTTACTGACCCAGATTTTGACGGGTCCTGGCCATACAAGCCATTACGCCCATCAATTTACGCGTCGGTACTTCCCTGTGATGGAGCGGCGCCACCCATAAATCATTTGTTTGGGGACGATGCACGCGCCTTCCCTAACCCATCATTTACCCTGGAATGGGATCAGGGAACACTACGTTTGTTTAACACATCATCGTATATAACCTCTTATTTGACAGGGTTTTGACGATTTTCGGGCTTCAGAATTATACCTTTTTTTTACTAGCGTGTCAACAAGCCTGAAATAAGATCGCCGATCCAAACCAAGATATATTTTTTTTCTCAATTTTCAAATTTAAAAAAAAACATAAAGCAAAAACGCAAGATCACATGAACGACTACAACACAAATAAAAGCACTTATCTTCATTTCTTCTTTTTTATTTCCAGAGGACGCTGTCTGCTGATCCAGCTGCACAATACTTAATCTTCCGCAGTCACAAAAAAAACCCATAAATTCCAAAATTAACACTGCCATTCGCCATTCCACGCTTGGAGTCCTCCAAACCAAAATCCAATCTCTCGTCTCCCGCTTTTCTTCGCGCCTCCCTTTCTTCACCCGCCAAAAACCAACCGTCATTCTCGTGACAGTTCTCCTCCCGACCGCCGTCACCAATCCCCCTTTCACCCATGGCCGCCAACTGAAGTGGCAAAATTTCTCGTATGGCAATGCCACTTCATTATGGCCGAACTTGTCAAAACAGCTGTTGCCTTAGGATTGATTCACACGCATAAATGTCGATTTTTGAATTTGAGCGGGATTTCTACAAATGTCAATGATTTGAAATAAATCAAATCAAAGACATATGTAGAAACCAAGCGAATTCAAAAATTGACACTTATGTGTCTGAATCAGTCCATTACACCGGGGTCTCTTCTAGGGACTTCATTAGTTAGTGATACATATAATATAAAACGAAAATGGGACGTACATCAGTTAGTATCGATTTTCAGTATTACGACTTTAAACTAAAAATCGATTCAATTATTACATCGATTGCCATTTAAGCGAATGGGTAATATAATTTTTATTTGTAATTTTATTTTAAATTCCATATTATCATCACCGACATTTTCTTTATTTACGAAAACATTTCGGGAGGGGTCCGGACCCCATGGACCCCTCCCCTAGCTACGTCCCTGCGGGTATTCAAATTTCGGCCGCGCCCGAAGTTAGCATCTGTCTCGTTTTTGCTGTAACCTCTTTTGGAGCTTGGTGCATTGCTTCTGTCAAATATCACTATATACATTATATCGATTGTCGAGTCAAGTTTGCAGTGCATGCATATCTTTTCTATCCTCACTATGCAACTTTAATTTTCAATGTGAGAAAATTTTATCACTGAACCACCGAAAGTAGTATCATCTTAGTGTGGTATGCTTTTGTATATGAAACTTTTTCCAAATGATTATACCATATTCTGACAATCACGAATTTTCTTTTAACAGACACTACTAAGTGTATTACAGAAAATAAAATGCGGTAATTCGCAATCCTGTCCTTAAGAAACCATCACACATACAAACAAGTATATCGTACATATCTACATACTCATATTTGATAAAATGGAAAATGATGACACAACACTTTTCTATCATTACTTTCTCCATATCAGCCATTACGCGTATATTCAACCGGCATAACAATGAGCGCTTTCACCACCATTTTCTTCCTTTTTTTAATATCATATCTATCTGCCAAAATTTTCTTCAAATCATCTACAAATGTTACTCCGCGTATCTCTCAAGTAATATTTGTTCAGCAGTTGTTTGAGTGAATTAAATGGAAAATCATCGCCCGATTCATTCTATAACAAGGGAAGGGTGGTAGAAGTGGCGAATGGTGGTAACTATACAGTGAACCAATCCCCTTCTAATAGACGAAACCGCAGCGCAGCCATTATTAGGGGATGATCGGTTTCCCGCATCCTCGACCATAGATGCCCGGGAAAAAAAAATTGAAAAAATAGGAGGAACTCATAGAACGACAGATGTTCATAAGTGTTAATATCACGAAACTCTTATGGCGTGGAAGCATGTTTTCATTAGTTTCCTTTTTTTCTGCGCTCGTCCTCGTATTGTTATGTCGACTGCTGTTGCTGCCGTTGAAGATATGCGGTGAGGATGATAGTCGTCAATTGTACACGTCATATCTATTTATCTATATAGAAAATAGATACGTCGCATCCTTAAATCGTTGCAGGAGTCTCTGCATGCCAGCAGGATAATGTATCGTATATAATGTTAAGGGTATTTGGTGCACACAAGTAAGCTATGTCGTTGTGGTGTCCTAATATCAACTACTATCTTGTGGATATATCCTTTTGCGGTTGTCTCATCTATTGACACCATATTAGCAGAGTTCACATATGTTGCAACGAAATTATTGCAAGGAACAGTTTTTTTTTTGCGTTAAGTTCGTTCTTGGTTTTCGCGCCGTATGTAGTTTTCTGAATTTTGCAAACGATGTGATATGTATTCTGAGAAAATATTATGAAATCTGGAATGTAGACAGTTGTTTGTAATGCTCTCATTTTGGGTGGAAATCGGCGTTTAGGGAATCTAATGGTCTTAAAGTGTGGTACATTTGTTGATTAATGGTTTCCAACTTTTTTCATTACGAAAATGCGATTTATCTACTTTTTACTGTTGTAATTATGCGGTACCATTATACTTATACTTGTAGTGTGGCCGGTCTAGCGGTTAGTGCGCGCACCTTCGGTGCACAGGGTCATGAGTTCGAATCTCACCGTGTTCCATGGTGTTTTTCGAATCACGAGCTCAATCAGATGTTAAACGTGTACCCATTTATGGGGATAAATAACACTGCTGAGCGTGGTGCTGATCTCATTACCTCAACAAAAAGCAGATAAGATCTTGGAAATAGGATGTCACTAACAAATCCTGCGGCCTTGGTCCAATGTTGGATTGTCGCGCCTGTTATTTATTTATTATACTTTATTAGAGTATCTTCTTTTTATCAAATATTCAATTTGATAAATCAATTCGCCGTTTGGATCATTTTATAGGAGAGATGAAAACAAGCAGCATTGATGTTTTAAAATATATCAATCACAAATATATTTGTATCAACATCATCTTCATGATACGGTGAAAGAAAGAAAAATTTACAAACCAAAAATGGTTTCTGCACGGTAGAAAATCTTGGACTAAATTTGAACATTTTTTGTGTTACATATATGACAACACCAAAATAGTATTAATTTTTAACACTTCATAAGTATTAAAACTAGATCTATTCCCTATTCCGACTTGCAATCTAACACGATTGAGTGTTAAATAATGTAATACTAGTAGTGTTAAAATGAATTACTTTAAGGAATACATTCTAATACGAATTGTGTTAGAAAGTATGCCAAATTAAATACTAAATTTTAACCAAATTTGATTATAATTTAAACCAAAAAAATATTACTTTTTAATATTGGCAATGAATGCAGTTTACTACATCCAGTATTACATTAAATGTGCACGTTCTGTAACCTGTAGTGAAACCTATATTAGAAATGAAAACAACACAAGATAATCGAGAAAATCCAAATTTTGTAGTTTATTATTTAAATTCATTCATTTAAAGGCTCCACTAAAACGTATAAATTATCATTTACATTATATAAGCCGGCTTATAAAAGAAGAAAGGAAATGTCGTTTTGGTATCAATTGGTTCCAAGCACATGACTTTTCTAAGATCCAAGGTTTTTTTCAGCTTATCTTCAGGCACATTTCGCTGTTCACAAACGACACAATTTTTGAAAAAATCCAAAATCTATTGCTGATTACGTTATGCGATACAATTGGTGAATTTTCGGGAATGACCTTGGAATCGCCTTCTATTCTTATCCGCTTTGCGTTGAAGTTTTTTAATCTGGCTGCAATGTATCCCGTGTTTTTTGCAGGGTTGTAGAATATTTCCTATTTTCAAAAAATCAGGTTTAAATTAAAAAATATAAACTAGGAGCACTTGTTAATGTAAAATCCTAACTTACGATTCCTCCGGAATTTTTGATAGTCGTTGTGTACGAAGGAAACAGCTTGACGATTGCCTTCGCCAACGTAATTTTTTCGTGCTTGGTGGGGTAATATAGTAATATCGGATATGTGCCCCGTCGCAGTCCTTAATTTTGAAATCGGTATTTTTATCAATTCCGGGAAAGCATCGACTACTAAATTGAAAACAACAACAACATTAACAGTTTGAATTGTTCACAAAAATTTTAACATAAATTCTACGTCTACACGATTTGTTAATTTTTAAATTACTTCACTTACTGCAAAAGGTAATATCATTTCCACATTTCCAGTTACTGATGATGATGATTCGTCAAGCACAATCTTCACAAATTTCACAATTTGGTTCACCTCTATTTTCACATTTTTTTAGAATCAATTACACGTGACACACTTAGCATGACAGCACATGGATGCCTTGATGAGAGTTACGTTTACACCAAAGCAGTTTCATTTTTAATACAATTTTATTAAAATGTAAACCAACAAAAATTGCATTTTAATACATTGGTGGGAATGAATTTTTAATTGTGGCCTTAGGAATACAATCTATTATTGGCGAGAATTATTTTTAACGTTGAAAAGATTGATTTTAACACTATCCATACTACAATCACTTTTATATTGTAAATGTATTAGAAACAATGCCATGAAATATTAAAAATCAGCCTATTATATTTCAAGTATTACTTTTTAATACCACGTAGTATTAAATATGCTTCTATTCCTTGCTTTGGTTTAGAAAATAGTCCAAGATTTTCGACCGTGTGCAGTTCCATGTCAAGAGTCCATTGTTCAGAATTTATTACAACTCATTCGATCCATACCTCCCTATATAAATTACAAACTCTCAAAATCAAACGCTGTTATATTCTTTTGATCCGACAATGCCTCCATGGATTGCCCAAGTGAACTTACTATTCATTTGAAATGGAGGTTGGCCTGAAATCTATAGGAAACGACATTTTAATTAAAGCCCAATGACTGGCGTCTTAAATCTTTCTTTCGGGTTGGTGCGATGAGCCGCGCTGCACAACACAATTACCGCACACCAACAGTCAATTCACTTAACTTAACGAATTTTCTTCAAGCACCATCAATGTTTCTTCAAAGTGCCGGATGACACGGTCATTTGCAAGATTATCATATTATTTGATCCGTACATAGATTAAGCCGCTCTTAACGCAGCAGGCCTTAAAACATAATAATCGTTTCGGATATAAGGTGAATTGTTAATTTGTAAAAGAGTTCACGAGATCATCAACGCGCAGCACTATGGCTCGTAATAGAAACACAACCGTAATATATCTAGTGTGAGAAAATTGAGCTGAATTGAAAATTATTTTCTTCCATTTATTTTTGGGAGTTTTAAAAATGGCGGCAGCTTACTTTTCATTGCGTACGTTCACGGATTGCACGTACCAATTCGAATACCTCTTTTTTTAGTAAGCCCAACATGGTAAGTACCTACTACTAGTAATTGTATTGCACAGTTACTGAACTTTTTTTTCAATTAATTTTCCCTCCAAAGTAATACAATTTCCGGTTTACATGAACTTTTTCGGAGATGCCGCGCACCGTTTTTCATTGGACATTGGAAATAGTTAATCATGAGGTGTTAATTTTATGGTTTGATGCCTTCTAACATTAATTTAATACGAAGTGACTAAGAGAAAAAACAATCAATGGAAGGTAGACATTTTAATATAATGTTGAAACGGTTAACCTTTTAATTTAAATGTGAATCGCATATTTTTAAATATGTAAAACATGTGATACTCTTGATCGCAGGCAATGGACTGTTCCACTGATCGAGATAATTGGGATATTACGTACATATTTTAATTAAACATTTAATTTTAAGTGCATTTTTAAAATAAGTTTAAAGACATAAACACAACACTCTTTACACCAGTATCAAATCTTTTTACAAAAATGTAACCTAAATCTTCGTGTGTCCTCAGACCTCCTACAAATTTTTAATTATTGCTTAATATTTTGTGCAAAAGTTAATCAAGCCAAGCGTATAGAGGGTTGCGTCCGCAATACGAGGGTTTTTGTTTTTTAAAGGATTTTAATGCATACGTGATAACGGTTGTAAATTATTAGTTTGGGTAATAATAAAAAAAATAAGCATAAAATAAGTTAGATGCTGCCATTAAATCTATTTTTGGAGTCGTCTAAGCAAAAGCGCTCCAGAACCAGAATAAAAGGCCTGCGCCTTTTATTCTATAAGACGGACGGACGGGCGCAAATCGTTTTTATAAAAGTTTTTATAAATAAAAATAAAGATTATTCTTTCTTTTAAATTACGTGCACCAAGCCATTTAATTATAAGCTAAATTTATTTGTGGTATCATGTAAAGGTCTAAAAACATATTAACATCATCTACAGTCTCGTACGTAGTACAGCTTTCAAATTTGTACAAACATCTGCAAAAAGTTTTGTAGCGATACAACTTTCAGCGTCCGCTCTAAGGAGAGTCGCCCGAGGCGCCAAATTTTGGAGGCGGCTTTTTGACCACCACTCAAAGAAAAAAAGATGCAAAAAGCTGAAAGACAACATTCAATATCCATTTCCATTTAGTGGAAAGTGAACCATAGAAACTACAAAAAAGGCCAAATAAAATGCAGCAAGGCAGGAACACCAACACCAACAAAGCATTCAACAAACGTTTTGGACAATTTTTTTTACTAATGGTGGAATAATGCTTTTTTGAAATATAGAAGCACATCAATTACTGTAGGTATTAAAAACGCATTAAAGATTTTTGTTTTATTTATGGGCTGTAGCTTAGTTTCTATTTAAAAAAAATTACGTTTAAAAGACGCATATTCCTGAGGCTTCAAATCAGAGGCATCAGTGGCAGAACAACTCACTCCCGCCAACTTCTTGAGTGGGCCCCCTACACTGAGAAAAAAGCAGATTGCAATCAATTGAAAATACTCTTGAATGTCGATCCACATTTTTCACTGACTGATGACTAAAAAGTGTGAATCGACCTTAAACCAACTCTTTTCAAACATGATTTTGACGCTACAGTGTTTCTACTAAAATTAAGAAGGTCGTACTTGAAATAACTTTGCTAAGAGCTACTTTGACTCTTTGCATTCGTGGGAACATTACGCTTTCAGTTCTGGAAACGTTTTATTGACATTAGCGACACTTACTTAGTATAGCGGACATGTAGCGGAAAATATCGAAAACATAAAAGTTCTCCTTATGAGAACGGATAGCAGAACAAGTCTTTTAAAATAAAAACGCTCATGCAGCCCAGCATTGACCTCTATAGGTGTTGGTAATATTCAAGTATAGAAAATTAACTGCGCCTACAATGAAATTCGATCCCGCGAACCTATGATTTGAAAACGAGCGTTCTATCTACCCTAATGCCGCACACACACGGTCAATCCTTATTCATTTTTTTATTAATTTTTGATCTGTCAAAATTGAAGAAAATGTGTGAATTTGACAGAACGAAGAATCCAAAAAATGGATTCGGACGCTTCGTGTGGGCTTGTAACTTGCTATAGACAATTGAAAAAATCGACACGTTATTAATTCAACTCTATTCCTTGTTTCAGCTTTAAATTTAAGTGGGCTCTAATTTAAATCCTTCAATTTTAAGAACGTTTGTACTTAATATTAAACTCAATACAGCAATCTTGGCAATACTCCTTTCAAACTTAATGTGGCCTCTGCACCACAGACCTATTGACCATGTAACTTACCGCAAGTAAGATGAAATATTTTATTTTTCAACGACATATACAGGACGTACTAACTAGTTTGACATAAGTTTAGTACCACTCTCAAACTCTTTTGTTCGTGTTTGACAAATTATGACAAAGTGGATTAGAAATTAGTTCGAAAGTTTAGAAAAGTACAAAAAATATCTACGTCGGAGTGTTATTATTCGCAGTAATGCTGCTTTCATGTGTCTTTTTGTGTGTTTATTGAAACACGGGCCTCAAGCCAAAAGAGCCCCCAAATGCCGAGAGCCATATTTGTTCAAAATCAAGCCGTTGGATCGGAAGTATCGAACTATTACAGCCGCTAAATAGAGTTAAGTCAAGTTAAAGTTAAAAGTTATGCTTTGAAAATATTGACACAAACATATTAAAATTGATGAATTTTCAAATCTCTATGACGAATTTTAATCCAAAATTGACGAATATCAAAAAGATGTTCACGAATTTCCACATTAAATTGATAAAGTTTTAGATAAAATTGTCGATTTGAACTTTGACGAATTTCCATTTCTAACTTACGATTTTCCAAGACAAATTTTCATGTCTAATTTTCGAACTTCCAGAACAAATTGACGAAAATCCATTACCAAAATAGCGAAATTCCCTTTCAAATTGACGAATTTCAAAATCATGTTTACGAAATGTCAAGTCGAATTGTAGAGTTTCAAAGTCATGAAAACGTATTTCCATTTCTAACGGACAAAATTCCATGTCAAATTGACGAATTTTCAGGACAAATTTGCGAATTTCAAAACCATGTTGACGAATTTCCCAATGAAGAATACAAACTTCCATATCTCTCTTCATTACCGTAACTCCTAGTGGAGCATGGTGCGTTGATGACTACCGTGTCTAGTCATCAACGTTACAAGACAACTGAATTCGGAGTGTGATACGGTTGTCAGCCATACCACTTCCTAGTCGTATTCTTAGTTTATTATTCTACGATAAGAATATCCCTTATCATATTCTTCTGAATAATAAACTTACGGCGAGTCGTGCCGAGTTTGGAAACTCGTTTCTCTATGAGTGTATATTTCACAGAGTGGCGACCGAACGATCACGGCCACATAGCACGACTATGTCTATATAATCTATATTAGCTGAAAATTCCACCATTAAATTTGCTAAGAAAAAATTCTTTTGAAAAGCTCTGAAAAAGGGCATAAAAGGACACTAATTAATCCTTGATGAAACATGGGCATACGGGGTGTCATATCAAAGGGCACGTCGAGTACATTCCATATCCGGCGTTTGTTATTTGTTTCAATGGCCCTCGAAGTTGAAAATTGCGCTCAAATAAAAAATTTCGTGTTCCCTGTACCTCATGATCTGTATCTTTCTAAGGCCGCGAATATCTCACCTTGTCAACCAATTTAGAATCTTTAATAATAATTGAAGATTTTCCCATTAATTTTTCTCAGAAAATATTTTATCGCTAAGGTCCGAAAAAGGCATAAAAGGACACTAATTAATCCACGTTCGATCGTGTCCTTTTACGTCCTTTTTCAGAACTTTCAAATTTTTTCAAATTTCAATTTAATTTCAAATTTTACGGTAGAATCTTCAGCTATTATAGATTCTGAAAAATGAAAAAGGTAGTGACAATTTGAGCTATTCGAGTAGTTATGGCTTTGGAGAGATACAGATGATAAGTTAGGGGAAATAACACATTTTTCACGGAAGAGATAAATGCAAGTTTTTCACTCGGTGAACATAGTATTTACCTTACATTTACTCTGGCTAGGTCCTTACAGACTATAAGAAAACGACCGTACGGGCAAACTTGCACGACAAGAACCTGATCGTACGTCAGGTTACACTATCCGGCCAAAATGCGGGCGGGCGAATAATAATAATAAAGCAAGTATAAATGTTGCCACGCACGCTTCAAAGTTAGTGTAAAATGAAATGAAGTGTCGAGTCGACAAGATCGAAATGAAAGTAATAATAGTATATTCACACATGGCCGCAAAATCTAGATAGATTATGAAACCTCTCCACTGTGGTATAGACATTTTTTGTCAAAGGCGGAGCTCACCACGATTTTGTCGAGATTTTGCTCGAGATTTTGGTTTTAATATCGGTATACAAAATCTATGAAAATGTATGGAAAATCTAGAATATTTTAGTTTTAGCCTGGATTTCGTAAAATCTCAAGGTTTTACCAATTCTTCTGAAGTCTGTAGAGAGCTTAAAGGTATACGTGTTCGTAGAGACAATTCATGTTATGATAGCTCAGCGATATAGTTTTGCATCTAATTTCGAGCCAGGTTTCCATTTTTTTTAACGGTGCTACTTTCCTATTATCGACTATGAACTAAAGGAACATGTCTGTATAGAAAATAGACGAATAATGTGCTCAAAACCGGTGGTTTAACTTCGATCGCTGAGCACATGAGTCGTTTTAAGGTTTGTGTTCGTAGAGACGACTCATGGGATCATCGCTCAGCGATCGAAGTTAAACCACCGGTTTTGAGCACTATATGGGTATATTTTCTATACAGACATGTTTCTTTAGTCCATAGTCGATTCTAGGAAAGTATAACCATCCAAAAAATATTTAAATACGGCTCGAAATTGGATGCAAAATTACGATCGCTGAGCGATCATCACGTCAATTGTCTCTACGAACACGTACCTTTACAACACAAATCTTAATACAACTAGCCGCATTATGGGTTTATTATCGTCACAAGAAGAACGTCCGAACGATCGGGAGATTCTATCGTACTTCCGGTTGTAATTCGTAGTACAATTTTTTTTTTTCTTTCGTAGGACGCGTTCTCACAGTGTGAAATATACAATGCTTGTCTGCTGGCCAAACAAAAGCTCTCGTCGGTTTATAGCGGTTTTTGTCTTCTGGCCAGTTTCTCGTACATCTTATTTAATGGTTAGTCTTATCGTATAGAGAAGACGCACACAATTTTCAGAAAGCTTCTCCATTATACAAGGTGTCCCATTAATGGTGGAGGAGATACGAGCAAATAAGTACCGAATGAGGTGTCGCTTTATTGAAAATTTTATGTTTTTTCAAAAAGTGAAGTCATATCTCGGATGAAATGCTTGGTGGTGTGGCAAATTTTGATTTATAGTCGGCCATTTGACACAATTTACAAGAAAAATTTATTATATTGTAACGGTTAGAAATAGAGGGGTCCCTTTGTACGAGTACATTAATTTTTCCCCAAATAAGCCATACTATCTACCATTTAAATATCCTCCACCATGAATGGGACACCCTGTATATGATCAGCATGAAGAGGGTAGAGGGGAGTCAATTGGGCGATGTCCGTCTGCGTCCGCAATACGAGGGTTTTTTAGAATTTTAATGCATAGTGAATATTTTTTGTACCTATATTTTATAAGCAATAGATAAGAATTGTGCACAGCATTAATGAAATGCTTCCTGTAAATCTATTTTTGGATTGGTCTAAATTTACCCAGTTTGTATAAAAGTACTCCAAGGCAAATCTACAAGATTTCTGATGGCATTTGAGCAAAAAGAAACTCAGGCAAACGTAAGGATGGCTTAGCTTTATATATAAACTGAATTATTAGCTGCGTAAATCTACTGTTACTGTTTTTTTAATCAAGGAAAAGCAAATATGAAATGATTCCATTGTGTCCCCTGCCATAAGAACCCACGCAAGCAAATATGAAATGATTCCATTGTGTTCCCTGACATAGGAGCCCACGCAAGTTTTCCTATAAGTATTGAACAAGAATACTTTTGCAGCTATTCAGGGACACCCTGTTAACTTGGTCCTACAAACATCAAAAATATTTGTGGCAATTTCATGTTCATTGCTTGATCAAGTTGAAAGATATGCATTGAAGAAATGCTTGAGAAGCTTCCCTTGCATTGTGTAAGGACCTTACTAAATACTTACTTGGCTATATTTCCAGTTTAGATACAGTTATTCGAATGAAAATTCGTAGAGATATTCCCTATGTAATTTTCTAAAACTCCTTAGCAAAACTTTCATATTTGGAAACCTAAGAGGGGCTACACACGAACAAATTGAAATTTTACAAATTTACTGTTATTTACTTTTCCTTAGGAAAAGTCAACAGTCTTAATTTTTAACGTATATAAAGCCATACTGATCAATCTTTGTGCAAAGTTTCATATCGATCCCTATATAGTGTGGTCACTAGGTGATTTCAGATTGCAAAATGTGGTGGAGAATTTTTTTTTTATTTCTGTTTTTTGGGGTGCTGAGCTTGAATCCGGAACTTCCCACCAAAATTTCGTTGCGGAACAGGGTCAAAACCGCAAAAAAACCTCAAAATTTTCGGAGTTTTTCCGTTTCTTGGCTTATAACTCCGAAACTGAACATTTCTGCGAAAACCTGTCCATGAACATTTTAGAGAAAACATGATTGTGGGTCCAACGCGACGAGTAATCGTTAAAATGCGATAAGCGGTATCGCTACAATGGATACGCCATTTTTTGGCGTTTTACAGATTCGGACTTAGCACCCCAAAAATACATTAAAAACTAGAAAAATGCCACTTTTCCGGCCAAAAATTAAAAACCGTATAATTTCAAAATTTAATTCATAATATGGAACTAAGCTAAAAATGGCAAATTTAAATTATCAATTGTAGTAATACCGCTTAACGGATTTTTAATATTTATGTCTCTCTGGACGCGTAATTATTTGGTTTCTAACATATTCATGAAGAGTTTTTTGCAGAAATGTATAGTTTCAGAGTTAAGGGTCAAAAACGGAAAAGCAGCGAAAATTTAGGGGTTTTTCGCGATTTTGACCCTGTTCCGCAATGAAATTTCAGTGGGAAGCTCTGGGTTCGTGATCAGCACCCGAAAAACATAAGAAACCAAAAAAAAATTTTCTCCACCACATTTTGAAATCTGATGTACTAGGCTTATCACCTGGATACTACACTATATAACGGTTTAGAAAAACGGAGGTCGAAAAAGAAGTTTAACTTTGATTTAAAAATCCATACGTCAACCTTCGATAAAAACTAAAAAAGTCGACTTTTTTCAAACGTTCGGGACACCCTGTTATCTTTTGCCAAAGACTGTAACCATTCTACACATTTCTACCAAATTTCATGTCAATCGGTTGAGCCGTTTGCAAGGTATTTAGTGAACAGACGGACGGACAAAATCGATTTCATAAGGATTTTTTTGTAAAAAAAATTCTAAAAAACCCTAAAAATGATACATAATAGTTTTTTGCATGTCCATGTACAGCTCGTAGAAAAGCTTTATTTAAGCTTTAGCATCTGTTAGAACATTGCAGTGTCTCTGTGTAGTGCAGTAGGTAGAAAGAGAAAATGTCTGTTTTGTTGTCTTTTTTCTTGATTTTAGCCATATTTTCGTTGCTTTAGCATGCGATTTAGTTCAGTTGTCAGACAACTAAATTTCTAAATTGTTATTATATGAATTTGCTTTCCAAGAGCCCCAACGTAGTGCGCTTAAATTATCATGTGCAAGAATTTTATTCAAGCCTTTTTTTTAGGTTTGTAAAGTATCTGGAATTTTATCTATACAGAAAATATTTTAAGTGGATCATAAAAGGTGTCTGGCCAGGGCCGTGGAGAGAAAATCCGGGCCCGGGGGGACAATGATTCCGGGCCCACCTCTTCCATACGGTAAAAAATTATAAATCGAAGAAAATTTTTTTTTTGACATATCGGTCCTTAAACAAATTGTACAATTATCTCTATAATCCAGCCTCCATTTAATCCGGAACACCTCATAATCCGGCGTCCACACTGAATCGGCTCAGTCTCAGTAATCCGGATGTTTTTTAATATAATATAGTCCGGCATCCGGCATCAGTACGATAGATATTTGACGAATGTTTTAAAGCGGCCCTCTGCGCATTCAGGTGCATTTTTATATTTAAGTTCTGAGGTAAAATGATGGGTTTTCAGAAAAATACGAATTATAGAAAAATAGAAATAATAAAAAATAACGATACGGGATAAACCACTTGCCAAAAAACTGATTCATTCGTGATGCATTTTTAGATACTATACTCACAAAAAACGGGGTTGACTGGATAGTTTAACAGTTTGTGTGTGTGTGATTTTTTCATAACCGATTTCGAACCAATCTAAACCAAACTTCACCCAAATATGTTCCTAGTAATAGTAAAGACTCACTGTGGTAGAAATTGTTAACGCGAAAGAAGCATAAGTTTCATTTTAATTTCCGCTGCGCCCGAAATTAGCCTCGGTCCCGTTTCAAGTATATTTTGAAGACGATTCGAGAGTTGAGTGGCGAATTTTAAGGAAATACAGAAGCCAAAATCATTCTAGAATATGGTTTCTTCGTTTTACGTGCATTTTTGGGAAACGAATCTTTATAAAAAGCTACTGCTTAAAGGGTTAACTTTCTAGTATGAAGTTTCTTTACTAAAATCTTCCCGTGATGAAAATAAGTTTATTGTTTAATGGTCGTGCCCCTTACACAAGATACGCATAAAGCGAAACTGGTAGCCTGGTAATCTTCTAGCATTTAGTTCTCCCAAGAAAAAATATTGAAAAATTATTGATTCCCTTGTCGCAACAAAATTATTTAGAAAATTTATATTCTATTGGTGAAGTAAGATTCCAACCTATATTCGAACTTTGATATGAAGAAAGCCTTGAAATTTTCGACAATCATTCTCGATAGGATAGGATCATTCATAAATATTATTTTTTAATTCGATTTGAAGGCTATACGGCTCAAGTGCTCATTTTACAGATGAATAATAAAGGCTGTACCTACTACACGCAAAATAGAAAGTGTATAATGCAATAAACTGGGCAAATTTACTTATTTTTTTTTTCTGGTTGAAGATTTTTCGAAGGAAACAGCTGTGGTCTGTTCTGTACCTCAACCGTTACAAAGCTTTTAGCAAAACAAGGCGGATACACTTCACAGTTCTAACAAATGCTTGGGGAGCTCAAATCTGTAATTTATTAGCCCACTCGCAGTGTCCCAGAATGTTGGTCTTTACTCTATAAAATTGACTTTCGAAATGCGCAACGCTACGAATTTATAAAGGATTTTTATTTCTTCCTATTTTACCTATTTCAAAAAACCTTAAATTTTTTGTTACCGAGTTGGCGAGTACTGGTATAGATAGATTTAAATTAAGATTCAACAAGTGATCAACATCTGTGTGCTGGTATCTTGAAAACAATTTCATAAGCAGCAGCAGTATTTACACAAAATCAAAATCGCTCGTTAAAGTCCTCCTTGAAAAAAATGACGCTGTACTCCTATTTTACTTTAAACACAAATATTTCGAAAAACTGTACGCTACTGGATGAAGAAGTCGAAATTTCTTAATTGAAATTTAGTAACGAAACTATCATGTTGATTGAATATGCTGATTCGGGCCTTAGTTCTCAAAATGCAATTCAAGCCTAGTGCACAGTATGTTATGAATTGTTGTTAAAACGCTAAAAGCAGTACATATGTATAAGGGTTCTTAGTTAAAGACCTCAAAATGCAATTTGTATGTAAAAAAAACACTAAAGCACAACTTTTGTGTCAAAATCCGGGCCCCCTATGAAATCCCGGGCCCGGGGGGAATCCCCCCGTTCCTCCCCCCCTCTCTACAGGCCTGTGTCTGGCTGGTGTAGGTAGTGGTTAGTTTGTGCACCTTTGGTACGCAGGGTCATGGGTTCCAGATTCACCGTCGAATTCAGTTTATTGTGGTTTTTCGAAACCATGTGACGAACAATGATCTCACTTAGATGTTAAACGAGTACCCATTTAGGGGGATAAATTACACTGCTAAGTGTGCTGTTGATCTCAACACCTCAACTAAAAGTAGTTAGGGTCCTAGTAATTGGATGTCAGTAACACATCTGTGGCCTTAGCCCAATGTTGGACTGTCGCGCCTGTTACTTTTTTTTATTTTCATAAAAGGATTTATAATGGGTTTTGTAATTTTAGTAAGTGCTGAATTACGTAAATCCGCCTTTCGTATGTCGGGGAGTAACTAAACCTAAAACTTACAAAAAGTATCACGCGAAACATCAAAAATTACTAATTATTTCTTTTCTTGTAAGGTAACGATCACTTCAAGGATAATATATATACAATACAATTTTATTCATTCCCAGAACATCATTCATACATCAAACCAATGTAATTATTTCAATCATAACCTAAAATGATAACATTCATATGTAATAATGCCGGAAAAAAATGCTGCTTCAAAAGCCCATTTCTCACGTTTTCTTGTGCAATTTATTTGTTCGTGCGTACTATCATAATGCGGAATATTTGAATATATCACGAACACCGAATTTTCGCCATTAAACGTAGGTACATAATATTTGTACGCTAAAGAGGCGAATCCATCATGTTGATAAAATACAGAGCCTTTAAGACAGCCAAATCTAAAAAATTGCTTAATTATAAGTTTTCCCATTCACGAAATAGGAGCATGAAATGAAATGTATTTATTTGGGAAATCCTTTATGTTCCTCATTAGCATTTATGGGAAAAAATGGCGTATTTCGCGATTTTCAAAGCAAGCGAAAAAGGATGAGAGAATTTCATTTTTAGTATTGGATACAATTTCGTAGTAAGTGCTACTGGCGTACTTGCTACCACAAAAATCTGTATGTGAGGAAACGCACTATCGCTCCGAAATAGTCTATAGATTTGTCAGCCAAATAATCATTTTAGAAGCATATTTATGGCCTCAATATATAGCCTATCAGATTATGTATGTCGGTATGAATTATTTGGTTTCGAGGGAATTTTATTCAATGCCTAATACAGCTCCTTTGCAAACAACTCGTTCGCCAATAACCATAATAAAGCCTGAAATAACTATTTACTGTAAGTGCCAATTCGCAAGCAATATGAATACTATCAAATTCGCTGTAAAGGCAATCGTAAGCCTCATTCTCATTCAATATCATCATATAAATGACTTAACCACGAACGCCATAATAACTTACCCCCGACCAAAAGACATTTAACATTGGCAATTTCGCTAGCGGGCTGTAGGCAACCATACACGAAACTGAAATATACATAATCGTTGTAAATATAATCATCCGAACAATAAAAGAAAATATCGATTGAATCGCAAACTCATAAATTAGACGCTGGATAAGTATGTGAAGAATGGTAGAACTCTGCACCTTCCCGCATTCGCCAATAGTTCGCCAAGGTTGGGAAGCCATTTGGTTCATTTTCATTAGGTATGTGTATACACAGGCACAGGCACCAATTCCGATTCGAACCAACAATCGCAACAGCAAACAAAATTATCCCGACGTTCGTAATGGTATATTTAACGAAAAACCAGCGACAATCGTTATACGGTACGGATATATACAACAGTCAGGACGACGAGTATAATATCCGAATCGAAGTTACATAGGGTTCAACAATACTACGAAACACGGAATAAATAAGTTATAAATAATAACCGCCAAGCACTAAATCAAAAGTTATCGGTTTTGTGGTGGATAAATGGCGAAGGAATTGCTTCAAGCTAAACAAGAAAAAATAATGGTAAAGGGAAAAATTCAAAAGTGCAGATTTTCGTTGTAGATTTGTTCAGTCGACGTAGAGGTATGAAATGAAACCCAGCTTAGCTCGCGCGATATCGCACAGAAGAAATATGTTAGGCACTCTTTAGACCCTTCGAGGATGAACGCATATCGAAGAAGTCGTTTATCGCGAGAATATTGGAAATTGTAAGAATAGCAATTTGCGATTCACACGAAGTCTGGTGGTGCCAACTTCATCAGGAAGATGATGGCCCTTTTGAAAGTATGGATAGGTATCTAAAGTCGTTTGCAATAATCCACGAGAGCGCATATTAATAAAGCAATAGTATGGTCGGTCGTGGTTGGGTGATTAAAGTTCGTTTCACGTTTGTTGGCATTTTGCAAACAGCTATCGAAAATGGAGTCATTTATCAAGTAATAATATTTTTTGAAATTCGATTAATCTCTTAATGGGGTGACGGAGATTGAATTAAATTTTATTTCTTCATATTTTTCACCACTTTATCTGCAATTTCAACATTTTCAAAATTATCCGCCTATTAATAACATACCTTTCTGCATTTGAATTAATATTTCAATCAGCATATTAATTTAGTATGATTGATTGGAGTGGCGTTTGCATAAAACACAGATTTCATTACATTGCATACTCGTATTAAACAAACAAAATACAAATCTCTGTGTGCTCAGTAAAAACATATAATTTAACATTCAATTGAATCAACCGCTAAACATTTCCAGCAACTGTTTAATGTGTGTTCAATTATCCAATCTGTAAGGTATTAATCATGCACTTAATAAGGTAGCAATCAATCAAACTGTGACTCGTCAGTACGTATCTGCATCATCTGACAATGGTTGCACTTTGTTGCGGTGCGAATAAAATAAACTGCACAATTTCATTCAGATATTATACTCTTGTATCATACATACATCTCCATACATTATACGAGTACATTGGCTATATCCACGGTCTATGTAGTAATAATAATGTAGTGACCAATGTTGGTCACGAACAAATAAATATTGTGAATTTAAATATCTGATTATGTAAAGGGTTTTCCAATAGGGACGCTTGAACTTTGACAGCTGATTGCGGCCATGTTGTTTGAGTGACAGCTGTCAAATGCAGTGTGTTATATTCATTCCGTCCTCCCAAACCACCATGGCAGGTTACAGTGTCGAGCAGCACGTGCAAATCATAAAATTGTTTTATGAAAATGGGTCTTCAGTTCGAGCAACGTTCCGCGCACTTCGCCCGTTTTACGACGAGGCGCATTTTTGGATGAATGGCTATGTCAACAAGCAAAATTGCCGTATTTGGAGCGAGACCAATCCACACGAGGTTCACCAAGTGGCAATGCATCCGCAGAAAGTAACTGTTTGGTGCGGATTTTGGGCCGGAGGCGTGATTGGTCCGTATTTTTTCGAAGACGATAATGGTGTGGCCGTCACCGTCAATGGTGAGCGATACCGGTCGATGATAACCAACTTCTTTTGGCCTGAAATCGAGAATATGGATCTGCACAACATGTGGTTTCAACAGGACGGCGCTACGTGCCACACAGCACACGCTACGATGGATGTTCTGCACGAGCAATTTACGGGCATGGTCATCTCGCGCGGAGGCGACGTGAACTGGCCACCGAGATCGTGCGATTTGACCCCGCTGGACTTTTTCTTGTGGGGTTTTCTTAAGTCGCAGGTCTATGCCAACAAACCGCAAACCACCGATGCCCTCAAAGTTGACATACGCCACGCCATCGATCAAATACAGCCCGATTTGTGCGCCAGAGTCATCGAAAATTGGACCTTTCGTGTGCGCGCCACCAACCGAAGCCGTGGCGGTCATTTGAATGATGTCATATTCCATATGTAATGGGGTCGATGGACCTTTCAAATAAAAAAAAAATTCGCAAATATCTCTCCTACATGTATTTTTTTTTTCATTTCAAAGATCAAGCGTCCCTATTGGAAAACCCTTTATGTAAATATTTATATGCAGCAATCATTATTATGTTGCGCTAAGAAAAGATATAAGTGCAGCACGATTAGCGAAAATTGAAAAATAGCTATCAAATATACCTACAGAGTGAAATACTTTTTTTTATTAATTCGAATATTACAGTTTTTTTTTATTTTTAGATTTTATTATGTTATTTTTGTTCTATACAAGCCTTTTGTTCACATCTTAAAAAAATACAGCCTGTCTGTCCGCCTTCCGTTGCGTTTTTAGGGTTTTTTAGAAATTTTTTTTTTTCAAAAAACTCTCATGAAACCGATTTTGTCCGTCCGTCCGTCTGTCCGTCTGTTCACTTAAAAACTCGCGAACGGCTCAACCGATTGTCATGAAATTTGGTAGGAATATGTAGAATGGTTACAGTCTTTGGCACAAATACCTTAGAAGCTGGTAGGAAGAAGATAACAGCGTGTCCCGAACGTTTGAAAAAAGTCGACCTTTTTAGTTTTTATCGGAGATTGACGTATGGGTTTTTAGAAAATTACATAGGGAATATGTCTACGAATTTTCATTCGAATAACTGTACTGTATCCAAACCGGAAATATAGCCAAGTAAGTATTTAGTAAGGGCCTTTCACAATGCAAGGGAAGTTTCTTAAGCATTTCTTCAATGCATATCTTTTAACTTGATGAAACAATGAACATGACATTTTGTGGAAATGCATAGAATGGTAATAGAGTATTTGCTACAAATATTTTTGAAGGAGCAAGTTAACAGGGTGTCCATTAATAGCTGCAAAAGTATACTGGTTGAATACTCATAGGAAAGCTTGCGTGGGCTCTTATGTCAGGGGACACAATGGAATAATTTCATATAAGTTGCTTTTCCTTGATTAAAAAAACAAACAGTAACAGTAGATTTACAGCTAATAATTCAGTTCATATATAAAGCCAAGCCATCCTTACGTTTACCTGAGTTTCTTTTTGCTCAAAGGCCATCACAAATCTTAAATCGAAAAATGCCTATAGATTTGCTTTGAAGTATTTTTATACAAACTGAGTAAATAGTAAATCTATTTTTGGATTGGTCTAATTAAAGGTGGAACGCCTTTCATTCTGGAACGCGTTTATTAAGACTAATCCAAAAACAGATTTACAGGAAGCATTTCATTAATGTTGTGCACAATTCTTATTTATCTATAGGGTGTCCCGCATTGGGTGGTCAATACTGTAAGGGTTGATAGCGCAATTTGTTTCAGCAAGAAAATTCCCAATACAATCGGAATTTTTTTACCGTTATCTTGTTATCGCTTTTTTTGTGAAAGTCATCGAAAATCGTGACTTGTCACGCAAAATTTGCAGCACTCCTGATGACTTAATCCAAGATTTGATTTCAGTTTCAGAAACTACATTAAATTTCACAAAAACTGAAGTTTTTCCTGTTGCCAACCTTATCGGCACTTTCAAGATACAGTTACTGAAACTTAACAGATATTTTAAAATAGATTTTTCATCGAAAATTCAAACAGTAATTGCATACCGGTGCTTTATACGTACAACTCTGCAAAGTTGATTAAAGTTGCTTCAACGTGTTGGCTTTGAAACGGTATATCACTTTTCTTATTTACATAGCAGAATTTTAGGTAAACACGCATTGAATGGTAAAAATCATGGCTTCAGTGGAATCGTTAACAATTTTCGCTTGACTCGAAAAAAGACATACAAAGGCAATTATAATTCGGTATAGAATCTCGCTACATTATTTTCACCAGAAATGTAAGATATTTGACATTTGGTACATTGTTTGGCAAATGCAACGGTACTTATAACGGTTAAAATTTGATATTTGCTATTTAAGGCATATAGATGGGTGCCATAATGCGAGACCTATCAAAGAATATTTGGAAAACGAATTTCCCGGAAAGTGGATTGGCAGATTTGGGACAGTTGCATGGCCTGCGAGAAGTCCCGACCTTACTCCCCTAGATTTTTATTTATGGGGTAACTTAAAAAGCAATGTATATTCCGAGCCGATTACCTCCCGGGAACAGCTGCTGCAGCGAATTAATGAAGTTTGTGACAACATTAAGGAAACCCCTCCTGAAATCCTTCGGGGCGTTTCTTCCATGCGCCGAAGGTGTCGAGTCTGCATACAAAATGGAGGAGGCCAATTCCAGCAGCATTATTCCAATTCATCAAACATACCCATTTAATCATTAGTTAATATTTTTAGTTTATTGGTTCTTTCTCATATTCAAAACTTGATTTTAATTTTTATTTAACAAATTTTCAAAATTGCGATAGCAAAATATAAAAAATAAATGAATAAAATTTCAGTTTAAATAATCCGATAAGAAAATAATTACCTTGTTTTTTTATATACAATATGTGTAATTCTAAAATCCCGCAATGTAAACATGAAAAATGATACACCGTTCGAAAGCCAACATGTTGAAGTAACTTTCATCAACTTTGCAGAGTTGTACGTATAAAGCGCCGTTATGAAATTACTGTTTGAATTTTCGATGAAAAATCTATTTTAAAATTTCTATTAAATTTGAGTAACTGTATCTTGAAAGTGCCGATAATGTTGGCAACAGGAAAAACTTCAGTTTTTGTGAAATTTTATGTAGTTTCTGAAACTGAAATCAAATCTTGGATTAAGTCATCTGGAGTGCTGCAAATTACGATTTTGCGTGACAAGTCACGATTTTTGATGACTTTCACAAAAAGAGCGATAACAAGGTAACGGTAAAAAAATTCCGATTGTATTGGTAATTTTTTTGCTGAAACAAGTTGCGCTATCAACTCTTACAGTATTGACCACCCAATGCGGGACACCCTGTATATAAAAATTGATGTGATCGCAGACGTGGTTAATAAGTGTGAGATAAATACACATAATCCTCAATGTGTATTTGTGTCTGTTGCCAGTAAACGTCTAAACCACTGGACTGGACCGATTTGGATGATTCTTTTTTTTGTTTTATCCGTCTTACGTTGGAGAAGGTTTATGGACAATTTTTTTTTTTTTAATCGCAAAGAAAGTGGTGGTAAATATCGAAATTCCATTTTGTGTGAGAGTAAGTGATTAAACCTACTCGATTCATATGCTTTATATTTTTATACGTGTACTAAATGAAATTGAACCGGCTTAAGGATATGATAGAAATATGATGATATGACGTAGTGTAATGGAGCCATAATTATCCAGAGAAGTTTTAACTGTATTAGAGGTACATCAAGTGTAAATACATAAACAACACTGGTTAACACTATTGAGTAACTCTGTCAAAAATTTGTAGTAGGGTAGGCTACCATGAAACACTTGATGACGTCACTTCCAGTATAGAAAAAACTCTTAGGATTATCCTGACGATAAACTGCTTCGTTTTATACAGAAGATACACTGAAACAAAAGACGTCGTAAATAGCATGTAAAGCTACTTCAATTTAACGAAAAACTACATTAAAAAACCTCCAAAACAGTAGTTCGTTACGCTAATGAAACTAGTTTCGTTAAAATTTCTAGTACGAAAACATTTCTTACTCTATATGAAAACTTTCGTTGGTATTGCGTTAAATAATTCGTATGATTGACGATTTGATTTCTTAAAATTGAAGAATATTATACTTCACTGAGCGAAAAAAAAAACGTAAATACAATGAAAAAGTTCTAGCTATGTATTGATGTACATAGAAAATATAAATTGAACCTTTTTTTTTTATTAAAAAAAAAAACTGACGCAGTCCATTATTGAAAACCTAGCTCTATAAGTGTTGACGACATTTATTTTACTGCTGCTCTGCTCTGAAAAGCATCATAACTGACCTACACCTACGGTGGGATTCGATCCCGGGATCCTATGATTTGAAGACCTGCATCCTACCTACTACACCAACCAGACTATACGTGCTGAAGGTTTCTAAAATCCACGTAATGTATTTGTCAGAGTTAAGAAAAGCTTTCATTAATGTTATGAACAATTCGTTAATATCGATATCATAAAAAATATACGTATCGTTTAACCAGGAAAACTTCCTGAATGTAAGGTAAAGATTCTTCAACATGTTCCTTAATTTTAACGAAATTTTACATTAAATTTACAACAAGGAAAATAATCATTAATTTTATGAAAGAAGTTTTTGTTAACCTAATGAACGAATATTTTCTTCATGTCAATGTAAATATTCGTGATATTGACGAACAAAATATAAACGAATCAGATTTCTTTAATGTGACGAAATGTGGCGTAAACCTTTATGAACGTCTACCTTATCATAACGAATAATTACGTTATGGCAATGAAAATAAGTCAACGAATGTGATTCGTTAATAATAGGAAAGATAATTTTTTCAGTGTAGGACCCAACGGATTTTTGTTTGTTTGTTTAGTCCGTCTTACGCTGAAGAAGGTTTATAGACCGAGAAAATGTTGAAAGTCTAAAAGGAAGTGGCGGTAAATTCCATTTTGTATGTGTGGAATATTTAGTTGTCATTGGATCAAATATAGTGTAACTCAGATAAATGTGACTACGTTTTTGCGTACATAATATCCTGGATGTTGGTCACAACAATTTCATAATCAGCTTCGTACTACTTCGAAAATCCGTTGATGTATCCGCAATCCTTTGGTGGAGCGACACGGTTGAGGTCATCGGACCCTCTTCCCGATTAGTGCATAGGGTGGGAAATAACCGTCAACCGGGATATTGACCACAGCAATTTCACAACCAGCTTCGTAGTCGTAGTACTTCTGATGTTGTCACAGCAATTTCACAATCAACTTCGTACTACTTCGGAAATCCGTCAATATCTCCGCAATCCTTTGGCGGAGCGACACTATTGAGGTGTCGCCGGAATCACCATAAAATTGGCTAAAGGGTCATTGCACCCTCTTCCCCAAACAGAGCACAGATGGGTCAGAAATCTGTCGATATCTCCGATAAATTGTATTCAAGGTGACTACGTTTTTATGTACATACATCCTGGATGTTGTCACAGCAATTTCACAATCAACTTCGTACTACTGCGGAAATCCGTCGATATCTCCGGAATCCTTTAGCGGAGTGACACGATTAAGCTGTCGCCGGACTCGCCACAAAATTGCCTAAAGGGTCGTCGGACCATCTTTTTCGATCAGTGCACAGGGTGGTCAGCGATAACCGGCAACCTGGATGTATGATGGTTTCTGGGTTAGTATGAACAGTTTTCAATAGGTGGCGCGCGCACATTTAAGTAAGCTTGGTGAAAACTGAGTAAATGAGCGTTCTTCGTGACTATAGCAATAAAAACGTGTGATGAATTAAGCACATTCTTCACATTAAACTGAAATATATAATTGAAATTTAGTTTTTCATTATGCCTCCCAAACGACAATCTATCGGTCGATCTGCATCTAGTATTTCTTTCATTAATTTATCATCTTGGAATCAGTACCTAATATTAATTAATGATTTTCGAAATATCTCTCGCTAATAATAACACTCCCAATATTTTTGAAGGGCAAGTGCAGTCTCATCAGTCAGTCAGGGGGTTGAGTATGTTGTTGTTGCCTTGACCCCTTAAGAAGTAGTGGCGCGACGCAAATTTATCGCTTTGTTTCCTTATCCAGTTTAGTTTCACCATCGATACGTCGATCGCAATAAATTCAAAATCGCTCATAAAGTTAAATTAGTGTCAAGTTGTGCTCCAGCGAGAACTAGATAAGTTGCTTATAAAATATATGTAGGAAAAAAATTCACTATGCATAAAAATTCTAAAAAACCCTCGTATTGCGGGCGCAGCCCTCTGTACGCCGGTATTTTTTAAGTATAAAAGTCGTATCGCGACCTACACTTATAATTTCTCTGATTCCACATTTTTTGTATCATTGAACATTTTTACATGCTTATTTCGTATTGGCAACCACTAAGGCAGGGGTGTCAAACTCAACTGTCATGAGTTAAATGGTGAGCGATATCAGGGCCGGATTTAGCCTCTATGGCGCCCCTGGGCAGTAGCCAAATAGCCGCCCTCCGCCACTGGTTAAATTTGCAAGTAGTAGTAGTCGTATAAACATGTAGGCAAAACGTTAGGTGTGGTGTGGTATGTGAAAAAATATTTCATATTTTTACGCTAGTGACCGATGTAATTTTGTTTGTCTAACAATATGGTGCTTGCCAGGAATGGGGCCAGGTGAAGGTCCATGGGGGTCGGACCCTTCCCGAAATTGTTTAAAAAAGCATCGAAATTCCAATGATGACAACTTTAAACCTGAAAAAATGCACATCCATTACATCGACTGTACATTTTCTTCAGAATGTTTTCTAAATGCCTTTCCACTTTTGGATTGTTTTCTTTTTTGATCGTTTTAGAAGTAATAAACGGTTATTCAAAAACTAAATTTGTTTATTTGCGTTATGTGATATGACTTTTTAGCATTGGAATTTTCCGTTTTTTGTTTCTGAAGCAAAATTACATTTCGAAAATTTAAGCGTATAAATTGTGATTTTTTTTAAACCTGTTCACACGACAGAGACATGTTACTGAAAATTTTCTAGCTAATGCATCATTTCTAATATCGCGAGTTGGACACTTCCTGAAACCTCTGGCTACATCCCAGTTGCTTCACGGCTAATTTTAAGTATAGGAAGAAGAGAAAGTAGTAATAGAAACTCGAAAATGTTTGCCAGCTTTTACTAGCTACGGACACTGGGCTACCCACACAGAATCCATGGGAGAATCCATGTGTGGGCGGCCTAGAGTTGCCAATTTTTAGATCAGTCTATCCTAGAGACTCGTCTAGTACGAAAGCTTTTGGCAATGTACTATTCCAAAAAATTGATTTTTTTATACAAGTGTACCTTATCAATGGTCAAGCCGACAACGGTAAATATACCCTTCCATTTGACGAGTCGTGTAGTGGGGCAATCATGTTCTGATTACATGTCTAAGATTTAATGTAGGTTCAGGAATTCCTTGATTGTTACAGGGATCGGAAGCGGAGAGGGTCGAAGCGAATCAAACTCCCGGAGCGAAAGAGCGGAGCGAGGAGCGTTTTTTTGCACGTCGAAGGGGAGTGGATCGAACGTTTGAACTAAATGTCGAATTGTTAGCCCTAATCTGTATGCATATCGCACAAAAGGATACTGTCGGAGGAGAGACATCGCCTGTTGGCAAGAATAGTGACACAACTCTAAATTTATCATTTTTGAGACTATGGCACATACAGATATAGTCTTATCCACGAACTTTCACCTGTAAAAATCACGCAGAAATTTTCTGCTTAGTTTTTGCAAGGGCACAACATGTCAGACTATTAATGCTGCTATGTATGAGCACTGTCGCATCTTCGTTGTTCTCTGTCGTGAATGAGTCGTGTGCATCAAAAAAGGGATGTTCCCAAAATTATATTACCGAAGAAAATCATTAGTTTTCTGTCGAGTGATTAGCAACTAAGATTGGTCACAAGAACTTTCTATACGATTACCTGCAATCATTCGCACAGTTGACCCATTTAATTTTAAATTTTATTCAAGCGTTAGCGGAGCGATTAAATTGGGCCGCTCCGGATCCCCGATTATTGCACCCAAAAGCTCTTCAACGCTTGTGTACACTGAAGTATGAAGAACATATCCCTTGTTTAAGTTGAAGCCAATGTTTGCGAAAATACTTTCTACTTCTTGACTCAGTGAACTACGCGCCACCCGTATGTTACTCGGAATGAATGCTAAAATAATTTTGCATGAAGGATAACTCCCAGCTTTTTAAGTTGGAGATTCTCATTTCAATTTCAGTTGAGGGTGCGATTGGGCGTCCTGGAATACACCCATTTTTAATAAATCTGAAAGATGAAATTAAAGTTTTTGTCTAATTATGTCAACTGTTCTTCGAGTTTCCAAAATACATCTTTCGCAGAATTTAAAACCAAGTGATATTTTCAAAAATTGCCGCCCCTCAAAATCTGCCGCCCCGGGCAGCTGCCCAGGTTGCCCATATGGGAAATCCCGCCCTGAGCGATATTAACATAATACATACATAATGGTTAACTTATTGAATCTTCGATTAAGAGCTGCAGGATGAGTGCTTCTCTTTAAAAGCCATGTGTATGTTTTTAGCTCCGCCTTTCGAATAGACCGATAAAAACGTAAGCGCCCTTGAAAAATTCATTTTGGATGGCCGACGCAGTGCTGTACGGGATCTGACTGAAGAATAGGACATCAGCGTAGGTAGTATTGGTTCAATTATTATTATTCATGAGCGGCAGGCAGATGGATGCCAAAATTGAATTTTGAGTCTGAATTCAAGCACTGGAAAGTTTGTACGTGTCTCCTTTAGCATTGAAAAAATGAATTGAGGTGGGAAAGACTCCCTCCCTGATTTAAGATGTATTCTTTTGTTCCAAGAAAAGTTTTTTGCTTAAAATAATGCTTATTTTTTTATTTTAAGCAAAAGCTTTTCTTGGAACAAGAAAAAATATCTTAAATCAGAAAAACTTTTCGTTGAACAAGAAAATACATCTTAAAGCAGTAAAAAATTTTTCCTGGCTATTTTTTATTGTATTTTGTTCTTGTTTTAAGCAAATGATTTTTTCAGTGTTTATGCGTCAGTTTCCGGACACCCTGTATATTCGTACCAACATTCTGATATAAGGCATTAACCTACTTTTATGAATGTGGTTTCTATGGCAGCACCATAACTCCTGCGTCCCATTGGTGCTTACACTGAGAAAAAAATCCTGTAAATTCAAAAAATACGCATATGATTCAAAGGGATTCGAATATGATTTTGCTTCATATTTGTTTCCCTTTGGATCATTGTATAATCCCTTTATTTCAAACGGATTTCCCTTTGAACTAATAAGATATTCCTTTTGAAAGTCTATCTAAAATCACTTTAAATTAAAGTGATGCAGTGTCAATTTAATCAGGTCACAACCATAAATCGAAAGGATTTCCTTTTAATTTAAAAGAATGGACTCTTTGTTTTAAAGGGATATCATTTTATTTAAAATTAGAGGATTTTTCTTATTGTTTATCCAAATGCATGAACTCAAAAGAACACTTTAAATTACACCAAAAGGAGTAAGGAGGCACAGGGTGTTCTTTCCCTATGAAAATTACTCATAAATGAGTTTTGTATAACTGACCTCGCTATAGGTGTTGGCGACATTTCATTTACCTCTTTACGCTCCAAAATGCATAAAAATTACCTACCTACAGTGGGATTCGATCCCGCGACCCTATGATTTGAAGACTAACGCCCCTACCTACTACACCACACAGACTATACGGGACGACGTTTTTAATTTATACCATACATTGTGACATCGCTCTACCACTTACTGCCGAGCCGACCGACTGCTAGTGTAAAAAAAATGACAATTTTCTATGTAAACAAAGCGATTTCATTTCATTTTAAAAAGATTTCCCATTGAAAATTTGGATTGAACGGATTTCCCATTAATTTAAAAAGAATGAATTTGAATTAAAGCGATATCTATTTAAAAGGAAAGGACTATATTTAATAGGAATGTAACTCGATTTCAAAGTGATATCGATTCAATTTTAAGGGACGTTATTCTTCTGGGTGTAGGTTTAGTTAAAATTGATCCATAAATAAAAAATTTACCTAGTCCTATTTTTGAATGTTGCGTATTTCCATGGCAGTCTCATGACCAACAACACCTATATGCTTACTTTCGCGGTAGTCTAAAATCATCCCGCAATATCACAGATCCTACACACCAACTCTCACGTATGGGTACAGTGTCCGAAAAGTCACTTTGTGTAGATTTAATATTTGTTTAATATATGCTTCACTATTCCAATTTTTAGTGAGAATCTTTTCTTTTTAATTCTGGCTACCAGGGTAGTTTTCACCAAATAATTGATATACTCAAAACAATACTAGGACCAAATGTGCACTTTACGGACCTATTTACATTTTAATCGTAGCATGCAAATATTAAGAAGCACATACCAAGGCATCTGGTTTTAAAAAAAAATATTCTGACTAAAATTAAGAATAACTAAGTAAACGTAATACTGCTTAAATCTAGATAAAATGCACAAAAATTTAATTAATTAGCGCAAAGCTTGGTGCAATTTTTTTACAGGACTGATTTTTAAAATTAGACGAAACAATGAGTTTGATCATTTTCTTGTATGATCTGCAGAGTAAGCATAAGAAGAATAAAAGCAAGAACGAAAGTTTGTTCAAAGACATGAATAATTGTTAAAAGCATTTTGTATGGTATACTATATATGCATGCAAACTTTTTGCTACCCAATAAACGCAATATGTCACTCGTTGCCATTTGTCACACCACACCTGTGTTTATTTCAAAGTTTTCCCTCAATTTTCCCAATAAAGAAACTTGTACACTCATTCCTCGATTCGTACCATATAATACACGACGACCTAAAAATTCAAGAATGAAACCACCTCTGGGCTCTGCTGTTTTATTCTGCTTCGTCTCTTTTGTCCTGGTTGTCGACAAAAGTACCCCATTAAAAACCATATACCCTCCCAAAAATAAAACACAATCTATTTGGCGGCATTTTTTCTATATCTATTTTCTAAACAGGTTGACAATCTAAATGGTTAAATGTTCATGTTATAAATTATGTTCTTCTTCAGTCCTATCACCATTTCTGTTTCGGTTTTGATTTCAGTTTCACATCTCCTGTTTTTTTGTTTTTTTTTTCTGTCGTTTCGCCTTGCATGCCGTATTGTTGCTACAATGCTATTTGTCGCACAACGAAAATCTTACATGCACGCCTCGAAGGAAGTGTCTCATGATGGTATTGTGTTCGTTTCGTTGTTGAATGTTTGAAAATAAAACTCCAACATAGTACCTAACATTCCGACATTTGGGATCCGTTCGTCAGGACGGGTATATAAATGCAAGATGTCGATAAAACAACTGACGAGCCGACAGGTCCTACCATCTATACCTATATGTAGTATGTGCATCGATGTCCTACTGACACTGGTGCATAGAGTTAAAAAAAAAATATGACCAAGTTGGGTCAGTTTTTATAGATGAACGTCAGCGGCGGCGGCATCTTTTACATTTTCGAATGGATATCGTTGCACGAGTCCTATCTTTCGGTACTTGCGCAGGATAGTTCTCGTAGGGACATAAATTCAAATATTTTGACAGCCTGCTAACCGCATTTCAGACACTGAATAGACACAATACGAGACAAAACAAGTGGTTTTGTGGGTGATGTGTGATGACCACACACATGAGTATGAACTCACTGATTTTGGGATTTAGAGTAATGGGTTGCTCTGACCGAGCCATAATTTAGGTAGATAATAGGCAATTTGTTGATAATGAAATTAATTACCCATATCCATGATTGTACCTTTATCTAAATGAGTTTGAGAGAGTGCGAGATATGCTTGGGTAAACGAAATTTAATAGATTGATAGAGATTCTTAATCTTCAAAAATAAATATACCTACACTCATTCTTTTTAGTCTTCAAATTGTAATAGAGAGAATTGTGCAAAATAGTACGAATAGGCTTTGACATTTTTAAGGAATAAAATGACTACAGTACAGCACAATATCGCATGTCCCAAATAGGCATGGGCATAGGAGTATTTCCGTGTATTTGACGTTCTTTAAACAGTATAGAAATCGTCGAATCTCACGATTCTCGCAAAAGATTTGTGTACATCTCGGGCGCAACTTTTCCTTTGGAATTTTGTATTACTTAGACGGTATTTTCCACGTCAGTGCGAAACTCTCTAATATGTATTTTTATACGTAATTAATTAGTGCCTTAATGCCAAAAACAAAAAAAGTGCAAACGCTCCCTTGTGCTAGTGCTAGTGCGAACAGGTTTGCTCCGTTGAGCCAACTAACAACCGAAGATGATGCAACAGAAAGTAATTTAGTGGTTCGCCGAAATATGCCTCCGATAACAATCATTAATCTCACTAAGGATAAGATTGAACAGGAACTAAATGCTCTCAATATTAAAGACTACTTAATAAAGTTTACCAGTATCGGCACAAAAGTCTGTGCTTTAACTGAGGATGAATATACACTATTTAAGAATCGATTGATAACGTGTGATCAAAAATTTTTCACCCAAAGCCCCCGGGACGGTAAATTATTTAAAGTCGTTCTAACTGGTTTGAATTCTGTTCCAGTTAATGAATTGACTGAAGAACTAGAATCATTTAATGTCAGATGCACGTCAATTAAAGAGCTACCTATAAAAAATATACGGTACGACAAGCAAGCGTCGTATGTGCTCTCGTTTCCTAGAGGACAAATTAAATTGGCGGAACTCCGCAACCGTGTCAAAAGTCTCTTTCATACGATAGTACAGTTCGACTATTACCGGAAAAAACGAACCAGCAGCGATCCAATTAGATGTTTTAATTGTCAAACTATGGGTCACGCCATCAGCGGTTGCCACCTGAATACAGTATGCAACTTATGTGCTGGACCGCACAAAACAACCGAATGCTCTACAAGAGATAACCCGAATGCTAAACGTAAGTGTGCAAATTGTGCAGGTGAACACGCCGCCAGTTACACAAACTGCCCAGTAAGACTGAGCTATGTCGCTCTACGACAACGTTTAAGAGAGAAGCACGCACACCAGAATGACAAGCGTGCGCCTATTGTATTAAACTCGAAGAGCTTTCCGACATTACATAATGTTACAAACTCGATTATTCCAAATACTCTTCACTTGAATCGTAGCTTTGCTGATGTAGCCAGAGGGCCAACCGAATCGAAGTTGTTTAATTCAACGGAATTAATGAATTTAATAAATGAAATGCTATCGAAATTAAAAAATTTTAAGTCCAAGGAAGACCAATTCAGAGTTGTTAGTGAATTATCCGTAAAGTACCTTTTTAATGACAAGTAGTAGTAATAGTAGTCTTAATATTTTATTATGGAATGCTCAAAGCCTAGGTCCAATAACAAAAAGAACCAAATTGTTTTCATACCTAAATTGTAAAAAAATTGACATTGCGATCATAACAGAGACATGGTTAAAGGAGTAAAATGTTTTGTACGATCCGAACTATGTAATATATAGGGCAGATCGCTGTGAAAATAGAGGCGGAGGAGTTGCTATAGCCATTTTGAAAAATATTTCCCATCGGGTTAATCGCTCTTTAAATACGCGTATATTTGAGACTATAAGCATTGATGTCTATTTGTGCCACAACACGTACACTATAGTTGGTGCCTATTTCCCAGGCGGAAATTCAAATTCCTACAAAGAACAACTTTATTTATCCGATCTTAATATCTTCACCAGACTTCAAGGTAATGTTATCGTTGCGGGTGACTTTAACTCGAGGCATACGCATTGGCACTGTGTGAAAGCAAACCACTGGGGTAAGTTATTGCATACTAAGCTTTCTACAAGTATTTTCGACATATTTTTCCCACCTACACCAACCTTTTATCCCAGAACGGGCAGGGGTTTTCCTTCAACTTTAGATTTTTTAATTTCAAATTGTATTCCCCTTCTTTCCCAACCGTCCACAATAACGGAATTCGCCTCTGACCACTTGCCAGTGCTGTTTAACATAAATGAACAAGCCGTTGAAAGTGACTCAATGAATAAGTTTCAGTTTCATAAAGCTAATTGGCCTAGGTTCACTCAAAAGACAGGTGAGTTGACAAACATTATTAATAGATCGGCAGTTAGTATGAATGCTAAGCACGAAATTGATTCTCACTTAAATCAATTTATCAATATTCTCTGGGAAGCTGCACAAGTATCCATCCCGCAAAAATCTACACCATCATTTGCATTAAGTCATATGAAACTACCGCTTCATATCAAGCTACTTATCTCCGAGCGCAACAGGTTTCGAAGATACTGGCAACGCAGTAGACTAAACGCCTATAAACAAATAGTTAATCGGCTCTAATCTCAAATTGACGCTGAGATGCTAAAGACTCGCAATTTATACTGGAACGACAAATTAAAATCGCTTCGTAAAGGTGACAGAGCTTTTTGGAATGTAACGAAAGCTCTGAAAAAGAAACGTACAATTATACCGCCGATAAAAACATCAAATGAAACACTTGTCACTGATGCGGAAAAAAGTCAGGCTTTTGGGGAATACCTTTATAATCAACACCTTGCAACCATGAACATTGGAGACCAAGTGACCCAAAACGAAGTTGATGCCACTATTAACCAAATTAGTATTTCAGATATTGGTAACTCTCCATTTTTTCCATTGTCCGATATGTTAAAAATGATTAAGTCATCAAAAACAAATAAAGCCCCAGGTCCCGACTCAGTGCCAATGTTATTTCTAAAGAATATGCATAAGAAAACTGCCATTTATCTATGCAAAATATTTAATGCATGCATAAAACAGTCCTACTTCCCAAAAGCTTGGAAACAAGCATTTATAACCTGCATTCCGAAGCCCAATAAACCAAAGTCGCTAATCAGCAGCTATCGTCCAATAAGTCTGCTGAGCAATGTCGGGAAAGTATTCGAGAGACTTATTAAAACGAAAATAATTGAAGTACTCAACGAAAATAATATTTTACCTAATGAACAGTTTGGATTTAGAGAAAAACATAGCACGGTCCACCAAATTGCTCGTATAAAAAAGATTGTCCAATCAAGTTTCGAGTCCGAATGTTCCACCGGTATGCTAACACTGGACATACAGAAAGCATTTGACTGTGTTTGGCATAATGGACTAATTTCAAAGCTGCATAATTTAGGATTTCCATTATATCTTACCAAGCTAATCCAGAACTTTCTAGCAAATCGACATTTCAATGTAAATATCAATGGTTCATTGTCTACAACGTTTGATCTCCTGGCAGGTGTTCCGCAGGTATCAGCCCTTAGTCCACTGCTATATAACATTTATATCAGTGATATTCCAATCCCGGAACATTGCGATTTATGTTTATTTGCTGATGATACAGCTCTTATTTGCAGCGGAACTTCTCCGAATTATATATCAAACTCACTTGAAACGGGATTTCAGGCGTTGAATTCGTTTTTTAATAAATGGAAAATTAAAATTAATTCGGAGAAAACTGAAGCTCTTTTCTTCACCAGAAAAAGGAAAGACACAAATTTACCAAACCAGCCTTTGCTATTGGGCACCGATAGAATAAATTGGAACCCGGAACACATAAAATATTTAGGAGTCCTGCTCGACAAAAGACTTACTTTTAAAGCAAATATAGACGCAATATTGAAGAGATCGGAGGCTCTCATTATAACACTATATCCGCTGATAAACCGAAGATCGCCATTATCACAAGCAAATAAACTCTTACTGTATAAAACTATATTCCAGCCCAAATTATTGTATGCGTGTGCCGCTTGGGGTTCTTGTGCTATGTCTCATAAAAATACGCTTCAAGTAAAGCAAAACAAAATTTTGAAGCTTATTTTAAACTTGCCTTTCTTTTTCTCTACGGTTGAACTTCACACACTTTCAAATATGTCCCTTACTCCAAAATTACTCATACTATTATTAATTTTAATATATCATGTGCTAACTCTCCGAACCCTCTACTCAGGAATCTGCTATAGTATACGCCATGACTCTAGTTATACAAATACATTGTTTTCATTTTCTTCTATTTTCTTTTTGATCTCTACATCTTATTAATTGTAAAAAAAAAAATCTAAATTGTTAAAAATAGCTCCCTAATTGAAATGTAACTGGATACATAGTTAAGTTTAGTATATAAGTTTAGAAATTAAGTTAGGTTTAGAACGTAGTTTAAGTTTTATTATTATATCTCACATGAATAAGAGGTTTTTGTACCCGTTTTCCTCTTAAAAATAATCTTTCTGTTCATACATCCACACATTTTTGTATGCAAAAATATAACATTTACATAAAACATTACACATTCATTAAAGTTGTAAGAGGCATCTCAAATCACTTAAGAAAAAAAAAAACATAAAATTGTACATACATATAGCGCATATTTTTTGGTTGAATAAATTGAATTGAATTGAAAAAAAAAGTATATTTCTGCAACGTGCAGCCTATTTAGAACGGTAAAAAAATTCTATTGTGCGTCAACTTCTCGCAAAAAAATTTTAGGAAATAAATCGACGGAGAACAAATATATGTAGTGCATTGTATGTCACTGTGATCCTTCCGGAATAAGTACGCGATGTGAAACAAAAAATGATGAAAAAGTGAAAAACGAAAAATTATGTGGACACTCTCTGAATAAATTATCTTCTCGCTGCAAGACCTCAAACTATTAAATCTTATCTAGATTTCAGTTAGAAAAGTATTTTCTTTAAAAGCTATACATTTCAATACAACTAATCGGACACACAAGAAAAAAAAAACATGATCATGACCATCTAATAAGCGATGCCCTGATAAATTGCTAATGACCACCCATTTGTACATCACATTACCAACATTATTAATTTTAAAGATTACCGAGATCAAGAAAATCTTTCAAGCGATTCATAACCATCACATCTTATGCATATAGTGTTAGTGTATCTGTCTTACAAATAATCACAAAAGATTCATTTGTCAGTTTGTAATCCGATTACAATACAACCACGTAACTCTTCTCTAAACTTTTCTTCAGCTTGTCGACCGCCGCGCCGCCCGGCCAGCCATCCAGTCACACATGAGTTCAAACGGGCTGTCAAAGAAAAATGGAAGCAAAAAGCAATTAGGACTGTTAAAGGCATACAAAAAAGAATTTAACAAATGCACAAACATCTCAACGAATATGACGCGGCTAGTTTATAAGTTAGTGATTATATGTGAGTATGTACATATATTTAACAACACAACTTTTGCCTTCTTTTTATACTTAGAAAAATATAATTAATAAGTAGTCGGAGCTTAGCCGACTGCTGTCCATATGCTAGGATTATGTGAGGGCAGCAGAAAAAAAAGCTTGGCCAGCTAATGTGAAATTAAATTGATATAATAGCACGGTATCGTGCCACCGCAGCACACCGTTATCATTAGGTGTTTGTGCAATTACACCTGCCTTTTTTTTGTGAGGCGACTTTCGAAACCACATTGATATCTACTCTACAAACATGCGTTACAGATTCTTGCTATCGCGACATAGTTCGTATCATATATTGGCTAAAAACTGCGGTTCACCATCATCAGTTCGTTCTCATCATAGATACGACTAGCTTATGGTGAGACCATGGGAAATAAAAAAAATACGAATAAAACTAAACAGCTACAAGCGTATAAATTACTGGGAACAAGTCTGAATATCTTGTAGTAGGCAGTCATGTAATTTGTAGTGGTACGGTGGGCAGATTGCAATAGCGATAAGGATTAGCAATAATGATACCATTCAAGCGACAGTTACTTGATCATGATCGACACTTGTTAATGAGTCTTTTGTTAAAGTTTGTTGTGAAATTACATAATAAGCATGGAGGTTAGCTATACTTACATACGATCGAAAAAAAGTCGATCATGCATTGTCTAAAATGCCAAGTGATTGTGAGCAAAACAAAAATGTTATTTTGAACCCATCCTAAATCCCATCTTTTGACAATACTATGTAAACGATCACACAGGCATCATTTCGGGCGATTTTTCTATACGAAACACTGAAAAAAAATAGTTTTAACACATGCAAATAATGCAGGTTACTGGCTTAACTCTTTCGTTTTGGGGCAATAACAATTCAAACGCATGTTTTTCGTGTTTAAAGTAAAAAATGGCATCAACTGTTCAAAAAAAGCTGATCAAATTCTAAATATTATTAAAAGTGGCTTTTTTGGTTTTTAGTCCGTTTCCTTGTTCAGAAATAAAGAGATTCTATCTGTTTCAATAGGTATCGAGGCTAGCTTGTCTATTGAAGGTTGTCTGTCATAGGGACGTGTGTCTAGATGATTAATGCTGATAACCAGGTTTCCAAATTCGAGGAGCACCGAAGCTATCGTTTGTGTCGCTCATTCAACTAATTTGGGCTTAACAGCTATGTCTCTCGAACAGTAAACCCTAGAAATAAAAAGTATTAGCAAAAATGAAAGCTTACAAAATTATTTCATAAAGTTATCCTCACATGCAAATTTCGAGTTCCTTTTTAGCAAATTTTGTAAACTCTCATTTGCTTGCTTAGAGTTTTTTTTAAAAGCCTCGTCACCATTGTAAACATTTGTCGATGATCTGTTTCAAAAACATTCAAAATATTGTCTGTAAAAATTGCGCAAAATTTTACTGAACCCTTTCTGAACAGTTGCACAGTAAGAATCTATATTGTTCGTGAACAGTTTTATTTTGTTTTTCATTTTATATCTAGGGACGCGGGAGCGTCCCGCACGCCAAAGAAAAACGAAGAAATTTGAACAAATAAAAAGTGAGAAGCGACTAAGACTATGTTTACACGACGAAACAAGTACGGGTTTTCGGACCTCTGTAGCTCGGACCCTGGTTGGTCCTGAGTCTTCAAATTCGGTAAGCGTTGTCGCTCGCGCCGTCTTACGAAGTGTAGAAAATTTCAAGATGATACGATAAGAAACACCGGAGATATAAGAGTTTGAAAATCGCATTTTTTCAAAAATCTTGTTCTCGTTGTTCTCGTTGTTCTTATCGTTCATTGACAGGGCTACAGCCTTGCAGAGGGCATCTCGGGATTTGGTCTCTTTTCCCATTGATAGAGTCTGTCGTGAAGGTGTGCATAGGCTATCGTTTGCTCCGATCCGTGAAGTAGAAAAAAAGATACAGCGGAAAATGTGAAAAAATACATAGAATTTCTCGCTTAAATCTTTTTATATGTTTTAAAGGAAGCATTTGGCAAAAGTCGGGGATAGGCCCGAAAAGAGCCTAGAAACGAATCGTATAGTATAGTATAGTATAATTGGTAGGACCGAACAATTTTTTGTATCCAAAATTTTCAGTTTTAGATCGTCTGCAAGAGCGGGGGCGGGTCGAAGTTCCTGTTTTGGTTCGTCTCATATATACGAGTACGTACATATTAGTTTAATATTGGATGAGCATACGCACTGTTTCATTCATCCCGATGATCCTAAAGCTTCCACCAAATCAGCGCGGTAGCGGTACGCGGTACACACAACACACACACCACAAGAATTGACAAGTACTCCGTGGTGTACCGCGGCGGAAACTATTTCATACATTCTGACACGTACCGCTACCGTTCTGCGCTGGTTTGGTGGAAGCTTAAATATGGCGCTGGGACACCAAATCGGTTTTGTCAAGACGGTGTATTCTGTTGTGTTCAAACCAGAGTTACGTGATGATGGCATATGGAAAATCGATTTTTCAAGGAATTCTGATGAGTTAATTTTAACAAAATTTGGCATGTAAATTTATTCTTGTAATTCCACCCGGTTTGATCCTGTTGTGGTAGGCAAAAAGGTACTGTTAGTTATATAGTGAATTTCATAGCTATTCCTGATTCTTGGTCATGAAACCACTTTATTGTTGTAAAAGCAATGCTCGTCAGGACTCAACAGGTTTTCGGGACCTTTGATGAGGGATAAAAGGATATTTTCACATGTACATGTCTTTCTCTATGTGTCTTAGGCGCAATGTGGAACTTAGGAAATATGGATGTTATTTGAATCACATATTGAGTACCCAGTGAGGCTTAATGGTTACATTAAAAATTAAGATTTAAGATTAGGATGAATGTGATAGAGATGAAGTAAAGGTTTAGACTCAATTTAGGGCTAAGGTTAAAGTCAAAATCAAGTTTAGGGTAACGGATAGGGTTAAAGTTATTGTTACATCGCAGTTAACGTTATTATTAGGGTTAAATGTAAGGATAGGGTTTGGGTTAAGGTTGAGTCTGAGTTTGAGGTTTAGGTATAGGCCAGGGTTATGGTCAAAGTTAGGGTTATCATTAAGTTTAATGTTATGTATAAAGATACCAAGGTTAGCGAGGTTACTAGAGCTACCAAGGCCATCGGGGTTACCGAGGTTACTAAGGGTTTGCAAGATCACCAAAGTAGTCAAGTGTACTATGGTTACTAAGATTACCAAGGCGAGCAAGGTTACCAAGGAGACCAAGGAGACGAAGGTTAGCAAGGGGTTTATCAATCTTATAATTATTGTTCTCAAACAAATTCGTGACAATAGGGCAATGAATATCGTCTTCATAATATATTTAGGAATTTTGTAAATCGAAAACTGCAAAAAGATATGATATCTCACAAAAACAACTGTGTTGTAAAAGGTGTCCGCCAAAGAAAAACTCATCAGCCGCAAAAAGGATTGATATAAATACATTCCCGCCAAAATACTCGCATCTTGTCTCAATGATGGTGGTGGAGCAAATTTTTTTCAACGCTATTTGGCGGGGAGCTTGAATAAGGTTAATAACAAAATAAAATCAATGTTAAGAAATTTATGAAAGAACTTTTATCGTATAGAAAAAAAACGAGTTCCATACAAAGGAAAGCTAAATAAGGTTCTAAAACGCATTTTTATTTTCTATAAGACTGGAAGCTTCAAAATTATCAAGAAAAGAACATAGTAGCAAATAGTACCCTCGTTCAGCTCCCCGCCAATAAGCGTTGAAAAAAATTTGCTCCACCACCATCATTGAGACAAGATGTGAGTATTTTGGCGGGAATGTATTTATATCAATCCTTTTTGCGGCTGATGAGTTTTTCTTTGGCGGACACCTTTTACAACACAGTTGTTTTTGTGAGATTATCATATACTTGATTGCAGTTCGCAATTTTATTAAAGATTTTAAAATTTGTATGCATTTCAGATGGCTTTCAGTCCATCTTCATCAACACGACTAAAAATTATTACGTGGAAACTTTAAAAAAGCAAACCTGAACTAATTAAAGTGTGTAACAAAAAAGGAGGTAAATTAAACTTAAAAAATTAAAAGAAAAAAATTATCAAGAAAAGTGCACCCAAGGCTCCAGAAACGGTGAAAAGAATTTGTAAAACCTCTTGGTTTGACAAGTGCTCTGACAATGCTAGAAAGCATTGTTTTGCCTGCAAACGGGATAGTTTCGGAAAACCAGGCTGGCTTCATGCAAGGGTACTCAACAAACGACCATTTGTTTCTATTGTATAATTCAGCCCAACTATATTTGAAGAAAGGACGGCAATTGTATGCTCTATTTGTGAATTTTAAGGTAGCTTTCGATACTGTGGACCGTCGTTCACTCTTTTATAAATTATACAATAACTACAAGTTTGGTCAGGTTTTTGATAGCCTATATACGAAGGCAATGGTGTGAACCGGCAAGCAACTATCAACAACCTTTAGTACCTTTATAAGATTAGCCCCGACGCCTTCTCTGACTTCGTTAACTACATTTTGGATGATATGCCTGGGACCGTTGCTGCATTTAAGACGCTACTCAAAGGGCTCCTTTATGCAGATGACAAGGTGTTCTTTGCCAAATCACCTGAAGACCTACAAAGGATGATTAACCACGTTGAAGCATAATGCGCGCAGTGGAAGCTAATCGTGAACCTCAATAAATCTACAGTGATGATCTTTAAAAAACATTATCGACTAGTTCTGAACGAAGAATAGACATTCAACGGGATTGTTCAAGAATATCCGTACCTAGGCGTTACAGTTAGAAGCAACTGAGCAGTCACCTAAATCAAAAATTTTCAGAAAGCAAATGGGCGATTAACTCTGTGTGGCAACAATGCTTCAATAATAAAGATTAATCTCATTCGGCGAAGTATAAAATTTACAAAGCAGTCGCAAGGTCGATCCTTCTATATGGTGCGCGAACCTGATGGGGAGGAAAGAGATACAAAGTAGAAAAGCTACAACGATACTACCTGAAGCGAGTCTTTCATTTACCAACGACAACCCCGAACTATATATATGCTGTTAAAATAAAATAAAAATAAATAACAGGCGCGACAATCCAGTATTGAACTAAGGCCGCAGGATGTGTTAGTGACATCCTATTTCCAAGATCTTATCTGCTTTTTGTTGAGGTAATGAGATCAGCATCATGCTCAGCAGTGTTATTTATCCCCATAAATGGGTACTCGTTTAACATCTGAGTGAGATCATAGTCCGTCACAAGCTCGTGAGTTCGAAAAACACCATGATCCACGGTGAGATTCGAACTCATGACCCTGTGCCCCGAAGGTGCGCGCACTAACCGCTAGACCAGCCAGACTACTATATATGCTGTTGCTGGAAACCATTCTAACATCTCTATTTCTGGAAACATTGAACATCCATATCTGCTACCTAAAGAAAGTTTCCGCCATGACGAATATAGGCTACCGAAGAAGGTGTTGAATCATGCTATCCGAGCCAATACCAATACCGCGAATCTAACACACAACCTACAAGCGAACACATATAACAGGGAATTTAAATCACTTCGGAATTACAATGGGATAAAATTAGGTAAGAAAAATAAACTTAAAGGTCATTCTCATCTTGGGGACTATTCTAGTTGGTTTCTGATCGCTGTTGTTCTCTAATATATTTCATAATCACTTCTTGGTATCGTTTCACAGGATATTAAAGTGGTAGAAGTCCGCTATATGGTGACCGCCTAAATTAATATGAATTTGAGAAAAATTTCTTGCCCCCAATAAAAAATGCGTTCAAGCGCCACTGGGGAACCAAGGGAAATGGGGGTCTATTTTTCGAAATTTTTAGTTTCGAGTTAAATGAATGGGCCGATGTAGAGCACGTTTTGGCGCACATTTTGCTGAAAATTTCAGAGTCCTAGTTGCCTCCGTTCGAAAGATACAGCCATTCTAAGATGTGACCCAAAACGAAAAAAAAAATCTATTTCTCAACAATAGTGAAGTGGAAATTTCAGAGATCATCATTCAAAGATGCACTTCCTTGCAGGGATTTGGAGCCACACTTTTTTTCGCTCCGCTCCGCTCCCGCTCCGACCAATTTGAAACCGCTCCGCTCCGGCTAAAATGTTTTCGCTCCGCTCCATTACAAAAATACAACAAAACTTCATTGTTCTTAGTAAATATTTATTATTTTCCGCGAATTCATCAACTCAACTTATCTTATGTATGTATATCTACTCACGTATTATAGAATATGACTTAATAGGTGCGATTTCTTCGATCAAGTGCAGAACAGGATAGCACCAATTTCGTACAGATTTGAACATAAAATTGAGAAACTAAACTAATGTCATTTCCAGCAAAATAGGTGTACCGGGAATATCCCGGATTCTTGACTCCTTAGCTACCAAAAGCATTTAAAGATTTTACAAAAATGCTACCACTAAGACCTCCGTCGGAAAAAAAATGAATATGAAGTAAGATCACAAAATTTTGTCTTTGAAGCTTTTTTACACAGCTTAAACTGCTTATCCGATTTTTATTAGGTTTATTCTTAGGAAAAATTGTTGACCACGACCGAAAGAAAATATGTAGGTATCTTTAAATGTCTGTGGTAGCTAAAGAGTTAATAATTCGGGTTTCTTTATACTCCTATTAGGAAATATCACGAGGAATCATATTTGGGTGCCTTTATGTGATAGTTTCCGGACATCCCGTATAGAACGAGATATGTAAATTGTCCTGTACTCCATACAATAAAATGCACCTAATAACTAATTTGAATTAAAAAGGGCATTTCATTCATCGAGTATAGGACAGGACTTTTCTGTCACGGATGATCTTGAATTTCTTAACAATGAACAGTGATCATTATGACTAAACGCAAAATCTCTTTTATCACACTGAATTTCACAATAATCTGAGATTTCTCAAGTCTCTCAACGAATTCTTCGCCTTTAAATCGTCCATAATCATCAAATCGTGCCATAAAATGAAAAATTTCGTCAAAAAAAATATTTTTTTTTCTCGGATTTTTTTTTTTGATTTTTTACTTTGGAGTGGAGCGGAGTGGATCGACTTTTAAAGCAAAAATCGCTCCGCTCCAGCCGGCCAAAAACCGCTCCACGCTCCGCTCTTTTGCTTCGAAATTAAGGGTCGCTCCGCTTCAAATCCCTGCTTCCTTGCCATGACTTGCTTTTATTTTCCGTGTCCCCAATGTAAGTTCATGTCCGAGGAAATTCAACAGTACTTTCATTAACCCAATCATGATATCCCATTCAAAATAATCGAAAAGGAATTAATCGATTAATTGGAGTCGCCTAACGAAATTGGTGCCAATCGGAATGTTTTTTGACATCCTATCAACGATTCTGAGGTTCTTTTTTCCGAAGTTGCCCCCATCCTTCCGCTACAGTCCCGCAAAGTGGCTGTATTACTGCTTAGCGGACGACGTCTGGCAGCAGACCGAAATGACCAATTCTGTAACGCCAATCCAAATTAGTGTGAATCGAATGGTCGATCCCCTATCAACGATTCTGAAGTCTTTTTTCCTCTAGTGACCCCCGTTCTCTCGCTGCAGACACAAACATTTGCTGTCCCCCATTTAAAATGCATTGTGCCGCTGTTGCCGTTGCTGCAGTGTGCAGTGCAGTGCAGTTATCCAGTAATGACGAACATTTCACCAAATGGATTACTTGGAAAACTCAACTCGACGCCTCTAATTTGGTATCTTATATGATCTGTCAAGGAATAAAAAAACACAAATCAAATCAAAAATCAAAATTAAAAATAAGTTAAGTTTTTGAATACGTTTTTGGAGCAGTGAAAACTGTTTTTGGAGACCCTTCGTATTAGCAGACTTTTATACAAATCTTTGTGCAAAAGGAAATATTTGGAGTGATATTTCTTAGAAAACTAATCGCTAAAATTATTCTGAGAGTTTTGAATTTTTTGCATTTTGTTTTGCTCAAAATTTGGTTACAAATATGTTTTTAGAGTGTTGTGCAAATTATATTTTATCGATGCCTCATTCATTTTACATTTAGATATACCTACCTACCTAAGTATAAATGGCTATTTTCAAATAAAACGAATTTATTAAAATTGACCTGACTTTCGAAATATTTTGAACAAAAGCTCGAAATGTTATCGCAACTATTTAGTAGCTAAGCTAGCCACATACACATAAAAGTGGAGTGCTTGTCTTCCGTGATAATGTAAGCCGCTACCGTGGAACACGATTGAGGATTTTATACGATTTGCAACGGAATCCCTTTTGCATGTTTTTCCTTTCTCATATATGTTTTCATTGAAAAAATTTAAATTTTTGCATTTGTAAAGTGAAACGGAGCTTTACTTTTAATTAGCAATATTTTGAAATAAATTGCAATTCCTACACTCCTGATTTAAGATTTATTTTCTTGTTCAAAGATAAGTTTTTCTTGTTCCAAGAAAAGTTTTTCTGATTTAAGATGTATTTTCAACAAGAGTTGCAAGAAAAGTTTTTTCTTAAAATTATGCTTATTTATTTATTTTAAGCAAAGAATTTTCTTAGAACAAGAAAATACATCTTAAATCAGGCGGCGTTTGCGTATGGTGGTCAGCACTCAGTAAAACTACTTACTATAACCTGCTGGCGAAAGTACAAAGAATGGCTTCCATTGTTATAACTGGAGCCTTACGTTCTACACCTTCGGCTGGACTTGACACTGTGCTCAATCTGCTGCCGTTGGATATATTCGGCCAAAAAATGGCTGCCAACACGGCACTACGCTTACGTTAAACTAGTCAGTGGCAAACCCTAGAGTACGGCCACTCAACGATACTTCGAAACTTTAACCTCCCCTTGGAGACTGATTATACTAGTCCCAAGTATGCTTTTGGCAAAAACCACGATTGTTTGATTCCGTCAAGAGATCACTGGAATAACAATGCTCCCCTATCTACAGGGTATTTGGTATTCTATACAGATGGCTCTAAGAGTGATGAAGGAGTCGGTATTGGAATCCACTCGGATGGACTAGACATTAACTTGGCCCACTGTCTACCTGGCCACTGTAGTATTCTTCAGGCGGAAATTTCTGCAATAATGGAAACCATAACCTGGTTGAGAAATCATGTAGTCACGATGCGGGATGTCATCATATACACTGACAGTCAGGCTGCAATTCGATCTCTGGAATCTGTCCTGATTACATCGAAAACTGTTGATAGCTGTCGCTCAGCGCTTAGAGAGATGGGTCAATATTTTAACATCGTTCTCTGCTGGATACCAAGTCATAGTGGATTTGAAGGAAACTTCAATGCGGACCGTCTCGCTCGTAATGCGGCCACTATGACCTTTGAGGCCGACCGCAATAATATAAAATTACCAATCGCTTCCTGTAAACAGGAAATAGAAAGAACTGTAATGCACAGGGCTAGTTCAAGGTGGTCTAACGGCACCACATGTGCTACAACAAGATTAATTTGGCCACGACTTGACGTAGCCAGATCAACTAACCTACTGTCAGTAGACAGGAAACATATCGGCAAGGTGGTCGGGATCATAACGGGACACTGTCCTATCGGGGAGCACGCCAGGAGGCTCAGAATTCCCTATAACGACTTCTGTCGCAGTTGCGATGACGAAGAAGAGGAAGAAAGTGTTCATCATTTTCTTTGCCATTGCCCGGCATTGGCCGAGAAACGCAAACGTTTTCTTGGCTCAATGTATTTTCACGATACAGATGATCTGCGAGATGGGAGCCCACTATTGCTCAACAAATTTATTGCCAGCACGGGCTGGTTTTCAGCTTAGGTGTTAACTTTAAGGTACACTCGGTGGTATCACAATGGACCTATTTTTGGTCTAAGTGCGCTAAGTGTTTTATCACTTGGCGGCCACTACACCTTACCTAACCTAACCTAACCTAAATCAAGAAAAATCTTCATTGGCTGTTTTTTATTGTATTTTTTTCTTGTTTTTAGCAAATGATTTTTTCAGAGTACGTGACAGTGGCGTAGATAAGGGGGGGTTTAAGGGGATCAATCCCCCCCTTCGGTCACACATTTTTTATTATTACTTTATGTACGTAAAACAAAGCAAAAGTAAAGTTTTGGTGGAATTATTCAATGTGTATAGTGTTTAGTAAAAACGTGGAAGTATTTCCTGAACTGCAATAGAAAATTTAGAGCTTCCTCAAATTTTAATTGTATAATAGAAGCGTATAGATACAATAGAAACACTATAGCACAGGGCTTACGCTAATATACTTTTTCGTGTTGGATCTGCAATTCGCACAGGCAAGCACTACTCAAGTAATCTAGAAGTGCTGCTAAAAAAATTAAAAGCAGTGATTGAAAATTTGTTGCCGGAAATTCTTAGTATTCGTTTTAAAAATTTTAAAATATTGTGGAACATGGAGTGCTTTTCCACAGAAACGCAATTTCCAATGGGGGAATATACAGTACTTAAGATTATAAAGATTTCTTCAGGAGAATGGAAAGCTAATGTAAATGAAGAGTATACGCTGCAAAACTGCTTCCAATTTTCAAAACTGCTTCCAATTTTTGAGCGTCCCCTAATGTTTGACTTTCTTGACTTTCTCCAGTTGTTCGCAATTTTATTGTATTTAATACGAAGAACTCACAAAACTATAACCAAGATTCTTTTTTTAACTAAATCTTTAAAGAAAAATGTTTGCAGAAATTTCCAAAATTGAAAGATAGTTTTACCCAAAAATTGCAACACTCAAAATATCAAAAGACCTCTGGAGGCCTGTTAAGTTAATAATTAGTCAAATACCGTCCATTCCCATTCAAAATTGAACTTAATAAGTCACCAGAGGTTTTTTGATATTTTGAGTGTTGCAATTTTTGGGTAAGAATTGACATGGTTTCAGTTCTTTGAAAAAATATTCTGACTCCAATCGGGAATAATTATAGGCAAACGTCATACCATTATGAAAACTAGGGACAATGCGCCAACTTTTAAAGTTACTTGCCGGAAGGTCCCAGTGCAATTTTACAGTACAGTTATTTGAACTTAAAACAAAACAAAAAAGTTATTTTTGGGTTGGGATGTAGAGCATAAAAGAACATTTGAGAAATATTAAGATTTGCAGTTACAGTGGACGAAAAATGACAATAAGGTGTGCGTTTTTTTATTTTTCTTTAATTACAAATAACTGCAAAAACGAGACTGATTTTCTAAAACTATTTTTCTCATACCGAACACACCGGTTGCCGAATTATCGTTGGGGTTAGGAAAATTTCGATTATCCAATACAAAGCTTTGATACTCTAATTACTGTAGTGAAAATTTGTACGAAAATTGGAATACTGTTAATTCACTCACCGTAGTTAAAAAAGCCCAAATTTTCAGGACTAAGTTTTTTTTTGATATGGCAAAATTGCTATCTTTTTTGCACCAAAATTTGTTCCAAAAAAACTGCTAAGTTGAGTGTCATAAATACAGAAATTGTTATTCTGAAATTCAACATTTTATAACCGTAAAAGTATAAATAATTTTGCAAAATGATCCCCCTCCTCCCTGAAAAGCTATCTACGCCACTGGTACGTGACAATTTGAAATTTTCCCTGGATGCTACCCTCGATGGTTTTTTTGCGGGTCTGGGTCAGCAAACCTGTCCCCGATGTTGAAAAAACACGGCCGTAGTTAAAACAAGAGCTAAGTGTCAATGTGTAAATTTCACCAATCTAGCAATTTATTTATGCAAGTTTCGGGCCTCAATCTTTTGTTTTTGCACTCAAACATAATCAGAATGATTCCTGCTGTATAGTTCCTACCAGTTGTTCCCATGAAATAAAATAATATTTTATCTGCATGACATACAACAAACACGAGATTATGCCAACTCTTTCCCATACTCTAAACGTGACATATCATTAATTCGTCGGGTTATAATCGTAATCAGTAGTCTGCACTACGTATACGCGTTGAGAACAAAAACACCACTTCATTTGGAAATCTAAAATTCCCCGATTTGCTTTTATCTTCTTTTAAGCAACCAACATCCACCATAAAATGATTTAATTTCCAACCACAATGGCCGCACGGCATCGAGCCGCCAGCAGCAGCCCGCCAACAGATACATTTGCCGTAGGATTTCAATTCACGCTTGCATTGTATTCGCAATCCATGTTGACATATAAATCAATTTAAAAATGAAACCCATCTGCAAATCAACCACTATAAGGGTTGACAACGATTTCAGCTACCATTTGTTCAGCTTACACAATGTCGGAGCCGATGGTGATCATATTTTAGGGGACAAATTTGGTACGGAACAACTTGGAGGATTCGAGATACACGCACGTAGTTATCAAACGGAATGCATTTATTTGCTTGAATGTGAATATGATGTTGAATTTGATATGGTTATAGAAATCGTGGCTCATCTTAATAAATAATATACGCCCAGAAACGGTTTTCGTGCCAAAATACATCAATTCTATAGTGAGGTTTACCCTTGTTTTGCTACGATGGGATTTGATTTGGAATAGTGGCAGATGACATTATTTTTAGGCGTGGTTCTGGGTGGTATGATTGTGTACAATTGTAAGCAGTGAATTATCCAGAGAGAATTAAAATCACGTCATGGATAATAAAATCAAGCGAGTTGTAGCAAGACAGTTAAGATTTGAAAATTAATGCATCAATCGGTTGAAATGTGTGAATAAAGAAGGCAAACAAAAAGGGTGATAATGTCGCAGTAGTATTTATTCATGAACAATTCAGCTAACTGTTAAAAATTGATTTAGGTTTAGGACTTTAGTTCCGATATGACGTCGAATTTTCGGCCTTATTTCTTATGTAAGAGTATGCAATCAGTCAATTTTCCCTTAAGAATTGTTCGGACTAGCCAAGTAAATTAGTGACATTTGAAGCTGCTACAAAAATCGTTCACTTCATTTTTGAAAATTTAAAATATCTTGTCTTTAGGTCACTAGTCCAGTGCAAATGAGATTTTAAAGCGATTACTAGATACTAATTTCTAAAACGCTCTATAAAGTTAATAAACGAAAAAAATACAATTTAGTTCAATTAAACAAAGAAATTAAAAGAAAAGAAAAATCCATCTTGGTGGAGCTGGTTTTTTTGGAAAATTACAGAGAATATGCTTCATTTATGATATGCATTTTATCAAAATTTATAATTCAAAGTTCATCATTTGTTGGCATTGTTGGGTTGAAATTGCGCTATTGACTATATTGAATTGAACGCTTTCAACAAAGTGCATTGCTCCAGTATTCCGGCGTCTCTTTGATGACTCCACTTTGTTTTTAAATGCCAATTTATATAACTCGTCCATTTACTCAAATATAGAGTACTGAGTGTCGTATTCATAATTACACTATTTCATGTAGCCTTAAGGACATACGTAAGAAAAGACAGCAAATCAAAATCACGTCCAAGAGTACTATTCGGGCACTTTGAATTACATTTTAAATCGACGATACAACAACGATGTTGATGGTGATGGCTCTTTAAATTGTACCTTCCAGATGAGACCATCCACTCCACACGTAGATCGTTTTGCCCTTGATCTCTTATCCCAAAGTCAATGAAGTTGTTAATCTGCCGCCATCATTTCATTTTTGCGCATTTCAACGATATAAAAGTAATTCATCTGCAGACAACATGGCGAGCTTATGTATAGGCAGGTACACAGGATGTAGCAGCAGAATCGGCTTCAATATTATATACGCGAATACGTGACGTTGTATATTGGACAGACTATGGCTATATGACTCCTGCGGCTTAAGAATCGCGTTGAAGCCCTTTTCGATTATTATTACACGTTACTAACGACCATCACGAACGTTGTTTTTATGTTGAGCCATATTGCTGTTGTTGCATCGCGTGGTCGTCTTAATGATCGCGAACGGCTATGTAATTTCTCTAAACGTTAGTGCACAGTAAATTACGCGTTCTTTATGTACGTACAGTTCTTCTGGCATACATAAAGGGTATGGCCAAGAGCCAATGAAATTAATCCTTGATGAAGCAGTTACATGTATAGCCATCGAACGAGCTGTGATAGTTAGCCGATCAGAATTTGATGATTTTCAGGTTGAACGTTTTCAGAGCAAGTTTACCGATCAAAATGATGCGATAACGAGCTAGAGCTTGTTATAAAGATGATCCATCAAAATGAAATAATGCAGGAAAATGTTTAGCTATTTTAAATTGTTATGGAGGAATGAACGCGAGCTAGTATTATTTTTACCGTCTTGCAGATACTTATTACATATACATATATTATCCGTATAATGTTTTTTATTATTATAATATGCGCCTGCATCAGCTATCAACTATGTTGATATATCAAATTATTAACGCAGGATCATCGTTGATAAAAGGTTTGGTTCAATGTTATTATTCACCAATTCAACCGAACGCGAGTATAATACAAAAGTCGTGGTCGGAAAAAAAATGATTTTTCAGTTTTTTATGATTAATAATTTTAATTATTTTTGAAGTCGTAGAAGCTACAGAAAAATTTACGGAAGGGAAATTAAACTACATAATACATAATACATTTACAAAGTACAGTAGACTTTTTTGAAAGATTATAATACCCTATACGAGTAGTTAGCAATCTTATTAGCCAGAAGAGTGAAATTTGGGAGCATTTCCATTAGTAATTTTTCAAATATTCAATGCTTTATCTGAAGATTTTACGGATTGCAGAGAAGCTATATTAAGCTGACCATTTTGCTGTACTGTACAGCATTTTGGCCTGCCGTACAGCATTAGGAAATGTACAGCATTCCCCTCATCATACAACGAAACCTAATTCACTACATAATAAGGTCCTCGGTGAGGCCTGCGATCAGTCTTATCTGTTTTGTAAACAGGTGTAAAGTTTGACTCATGTAAGATATTTAGTAAGGTAATCGCATTTTTATGTTTGATTCATTTTCGATAAGTCAGGAACCCTTTCTGATCTATCTGAAATTTGGCACACATGTAGAGCTACTTGGTGCTTATATTTCGTCCAAGTTACATGCGGCCCTATCTATCCGCGTTCGGAAGTTACGGCTGCCCATATTGCAATTTTGAGTTTTCTAATTGAAAATTGCCCATTACTGGGAAATACGTGAGCGAAAATTATTGAAATTAAGAAAACTTGTAGAACACCATACTGTTCACATTTGGTGACCATTTTAAAGGTTTTAAAGTTACAGCCTATCACAAAACGGTAGATACTCCATGCGATTTCTCTATCAACCTCTATAGAAAAATTCATAATAAAGAAAGGACTCTGCAATTGTTTTTGGATAAAGTTTTTCCTACAATATGTCTTTCGAATCCGTTAAAATTTGCGTGCACAGTGGACCGGCTTGCATAGCATCACATCTAGAAATAGTATGGCAGATGATTTGCCAAAAAACCGAATTCTATAAATATGTGTACAGCATGGGGTCTTTGGCAGTCTGGACACCTTACTTTAGATATCCAAAAAGCATTTGACTCAGTCTAACATGACGGGATTCTGTATAAACTTATGAACCTTGTAATTCTTTTAACTAACAGAACTTTCCGCGTACGAATAGGGGACGCAAGTTCAATCCCTAAACCGATACCTTCAGAACTTCCTCAAGGATCGTGTCTTCGTCCTGTACTTTGCAACCTACACTGAGAAAAATTTGAACGGGTGTATCTCGGAAGATACGAGCAACTTCGTAACGGGCGAGGTGTCGTTTTATTGGGAATTTTATGTATGTAGTTTCAGAAAGTGAAGCCAAGGCCAAATCTTGGATGAAATGTTGGTCGTGTGGCAAATTTTGATTTAGTTCGGCATGTCGGGCAGTTTGACACAATTTACAAAAAATGCTATTACATTGTAACGGTTAAAAAAAGAGGGGTCCCGTTGTACATTAAGTTTCCCCAAATGAGAAACACTATATACCTACCATTAAAATATCCTCCACCAATAATGGGACACCCTGTATATTAGAACTGTAACTGCATTGATTAAACGTAATATGAAATATGAAATTTAGTATTCGAGTTGACATTTGAGACCTGAAAGTTCTTTTCAGACCGATACCGATAGATCGAAATCGTTTCGAACGCACTTAGTAATGAAAGTGTATTACTGAATTTTGAATAAATAATAATCCATTCATCAACGATATTTCTCACATGTTTATCTGTATAATAAAGAAAAAAACGAACTGTGAGCAAAAGCCTATCCAATAATATAAACCGCGCGAAAACTTGAACTGAAATTGCCTCTAAATGCTAATGTTATCCCGTGTGTACTGTACTTTATTATAATGATTTTCGTAACTAGACAATAGTCTTTCGAAAAAAAAATATAGAGATAATTTTCCTATTCGATATCGATATTATATGTTCTGACGAAACGAAAGATTTAAGAGAGTAACTTGCATAAAAATGTGCGTCTAAGTGTTTTTTATTCATAAGGGATGTGTTCGTAAAGCCGACCCATGCTATGTTCAGCAACCAATTATAAGCGATAGTATCGAGCAGTACCAAGTAGGTAAATGCTAAGCCAACGGCTGCGAAAATAGGATGTACGGCACTCTTTATGTGCTACAACCGATTTCGTAATCGTCGCTCCAATACCGTTAGGGCCGATTAGTTTCTACAAGTTCGGCTTCCATTTTGGTCTTCTTTCTTAAGTTACTGGTACAGAAAGAGTGACACCACCGTTTATCTATTATGTGGAATTGTCAAAAAATTGCTTTAGATCAGGAGACAAAATGTAGGGAGGGTTATCTCAATATTATACGAGTATGGTATGGTAGTATTGGTTCAAAAAACGTAATATAAATTTTAGTGAAAATTGTTTGTACGAAATTTTAATGGACAATTTTACGAATATGATGCTTGTGCTTTAACAAATTTTGTACAAGTATTTGAACAAAAGGAATTTTTGGGTCTTAGAGGGGCTTTAGACCTTCCCGTGGTAGCGCCACTGACCCTAGCACCAGATGGCTCTCCAGACCGTGGCACCCTCTACCCGACAATGAAGGCGAATCCAAATGGTGCCCATCCTAGCCAAGACCTAGTGGACCTTATAACCATGTGGGTCTTCTAAAGTTAACTTAGTTTGGCTGAAGCAGAAACTATTCATGCATGCGTAGGGTTGTACTAACAAGATAATGTGCGAAAGTGTGTACTATGCAAGTAAATTATAGCTCGTCATTTATTTGATTTTTTCCTCAAAATTTGGCACTTCTAGGGATAGTTGTAAGTTGTTAAATTTGCCACTTCTTATTTAGATTTTGAGAGATTGCAAAAAAAAACTGTATATAAATAAGAACAAAATATAACTTTTTTTTTGTTTTAAAAATGATGTATACACACATACATCTTAAGACTAAATTGCTAACAATAAAAACTATAAAAAAATATCATCAACTTATACAAACTTCAGAAGTTTCCACACATAAAAGAATATAATGTGCGTGTGTGTTAATAATGATTGTATACCTTCAAACTTCCTTCTAAATACATGTTTGCCTTTCCCCAAGAACTTAGATCCCAACTTAAATATCCAATCATTTGAATAAAGGGACTCAATTAGAAGGTAAAACAGTGAACTTATTCCTTGTACAGTACAACGGAATAATTAAATGTCAACCAGCTAAAATGATGGATTGACTATGGGGTCAAGCAAAATACCTTGCCTCCCATATAAAATTTCCTTCCAGTTAATTCTTGAAACAATTAACCTCAAATATTTTATTCAAATATGTATTCATATGCATATAATAATTTGTACATACGTATATGTTTCTTCTTTCTTTTTCTATGTTCGTATACGCCATATTAATTAAGGAGCGGCAAACTAGCATATAGCTGTGTCCCCAAACTAAAAGTTAAATATTCGTAGTTTAGACTAATGTTGCTGTTATTCATTTTGAAATAGAACTAAATAAATTATTATATCGTGTCCACGGTTCATTAAGTCCATAATTAATTCAGTTATTAGACCAACTTTAATATGATGGGCTCAATTAACCCCCGGAACAGAACAGACCTGCATATGGATAACATTGCCCTCCTATACCTAAATAGCATTTTTGTAGCTTGAATATTAAATATTCCTTTTGTTTGGTTGGCCTATCGGGAATGAGTTTTTTGTATGTATTTCGTGTGCCTGGTAAAGTTTCAATGTTTGAAGGTAATTTGGACGCGAAGCCTATTTCCCACCTTTGTGTTGGTGTACAACTCAAGGGGTCTGTTCGATAATCATGTTGTGCACGGTTCCCATTAAATGTATTCATTAGGGTACCACCATTTCTTTTTATAAGAAAGAACGTATCGTTTCGAGTTCACGGTTTATTGTTTAAATAGATAGTTCTTTTCGGAATGCAGTATGGCTGCTGGCAATCAAAAGAAATGAATCTTGATAACAGGGTGATTCAGTTTAAGTTTGAGTTAAAATAAAACTTATTAGATGAGTTTCATTAGTCCTAAAAAAAGGAGCATAATTCGAGAACTCTTTACCATACAAATCGTGAACTTCGGATAAATTTATACAGACAGTCAGTTGCTCTGCCCTGTTCTGGAAATACAAATACGTAGGTATTACATACATAACTGGTTCAAAAACAGACAACTCAAATTCTTTCTTGAAGACACCCTGTCTTACTATAGCGAAGAAGCTTCGATTTTCTAGAGTTTATTATCCCATTTAGGGAATATGTGATTGGTGATTGGAAGCGGTGAATTATTAAGGATTCTCCTAATTTGATTTTCCACTAAATGTAAACGAAACGATTGGATTGTTCGGTCGGACAGCTGTTTCGATACATAAAGACAATCACTTATTTAGAATTTAATAACACCATTGCAGTATCGTGCGTAGATAATAACAACTCTGCTATGAGAAAGGTTAAGTACAGCCACTTTTCAAGAAGATCGCTCGTTAGTGTATCGTGATATATATAAATGATACATATGGTGCATACATATATGGTTTTGTGGGAGCGTATGTTATGGCGGCGAATTCGAAGTTCATAATTACAGACTTCATGATAAGAAATTTTGTAATTGATCCTTTAGGTTTTTCTGCCAATAGAATTGATTTTTGGGAGAGTATACATGTTAAAGTTGGTTTAAGTATTATACTATGGGAATATTGATGTCTATCATTTGGCACACAGTTTTTTGATATTTATCTATTTTTATATACAGTAGACATTCAAAAATCTTAATTTCAGAAAACTTAAATCTTTGGAAAACTTAATCCATTTCCAACCGTAATGGCGCGTCCTATAATTTTCATTTTTTGTTAAGTTTTCCGAATGGTGTGCATCAAATGACCAATTTTGTGCGGAAACTATAATATTAGTTGATCAATGTATAGATATGTATTACAAAACTAAGTCTGGTTCCTGTTAGCCCCTTGTGCGGGATATAGCATAACTACGCCCCTTCTATGCCATCGGCTTTAGGTCTGACCACTTCATTTTCTATGATGCAACCTCATATTATAACGTGTTGTTTCCAATCTGCGTCCTGATTAGCTACATTTTGCCCTTTGATGGATGTTATAGGAGATTATATAAGGAGATTTTTATTGGAAACAATTGTAGACACGGAAGTTTGAAAATTAGATGTTATTTCTTTGGTATAAGCAAGCACCGACTTTACAATAACATCGAATACTCGGAGTTTGGCGCGCTTAGAAATGTTTTGTTGCCCTGGCCTTGTTGCTACGAGATTATACATCAGCATCCGCGCCGCTATTTGATTGTAACATAAATGCCTCCGAGGTAGCAAATTCAAATTTCAACTGCATCGCCCGAAATATAAATTCCTTGTTTTCGGATCCGATATCAAGTACTTGGTATTGGCATCGTTTATTTTGAGTCCAGCATTATGCATAACAATAGGTGACAAATAACAGCCTTGCCTCACCCGACTGTGCGCACTCCATTAGTTCTGAGAACTGCGTGGGATGCAAAATTTGGCTCCTTCCTAGCACTCCTTGATGATGGAAAGTAGTTTATCTGGTGTCTCCATTCTACGTAATACTTTCCAGATATATTCTCGGCCGAAAGGTTTTGCGAAATCATTTAACATGAAATGTAGTTGGAAACATAGGATCTGATTGCTCAATAATAATTTAGAGAGTGTTAATATTGTCGCTACATAAAAACCCTCATAAAATCCAGCCTCTTCATCGTTTCAAGATAATCTTTGCCATTAGTTTAGAGACCGCTGGAAGAAGACAGATCCCGTACAGTCCCTAAAACCCTCCTTTTCGGAGTCGTCATAGTTGCATTTTTTTGTTTATCAGCAATGTCGGTGTCCATTGAATCGATAACCCTTTTTACATGTGGCCTGGAATTAATTCTGCTTCAGGAACATCTTCATCAGCCGATAAAGATGCACTACAGTTTCACTTGCATGATGGTCAACCTGCTTTTCTGTTCTGCCATCCGGAGATGTTATGCCGCAAACACACAAAGAATTCGAGTCCTAGTCAATGGATTAGAATTCATTTAATTGGACTCGGATTCGCTGTGTGCTTTAGGATGCAGTGTGTATGCTTACTTCATTAATATGTCGAGTGTTGCAAGACTATAGACACGGTATTGACAATTCCGATAAGATTTATTAAATCCTCGATTTGATTAACAAATGTATCATATTGTACTGCAATTTGAATAATGCAAGTACATACATTATACGATGCATTTTGAATTTAGTGAATTACCATTCGATCTAGTATCCAGGGTTTTGACTCGATTAATTATAATTTAGATCAAGATTTGTTGGTAGTTTGTATCGGCTATTACTTTTTGAGCACGTAAAAATGCGGATTTGACATATAGCACTGCATGAAAATGTCCTTACTCATTTCCGTACCATTGGAAGTGTTAAGTTGACACCTGGCGTCAATCCGCAATTTTAGAAAGGTTTCCTTTCTCCGTGTCTCAGATATTGTGGAAAAGGGGGAAAAAATGTCTGTCATCGTCCACATCCTGCTAAGACTGCAGTTTTAGGCTAATTGATAACATCATCAGATCTTGTAATTACGCTTAGATTTTTAAACATAATTTTTTCCCCGAGTGACATCGTAAGGTTTTGTTTTTTGGTAAGTACCCTAAACTAAGTGTGTTTGTGAGCATGTTGTCCAACCAACCTCTATTGATCATTGCAAGAAAATATTTTGCCTCCAAAACCAAATTCTCTATGTTTCCTCATTTCATGACTTCTGGACTTAAATGTATTATTTACAACTTTGCATCCGCCATGTTTTACTGTTCGAGTGAAGGATACGTCCCACGAAGTTATCTAAGAAGTTAGTGGAATTTCAAGCCATTTCATCTGAAACGGACAACTTTCTTAACAAAAATAATGATACAATCGGCGGTAAAATGTAAAAAAAAATGACATACAGATGCCATTTATCGTTAATTGCATTGAATTTTTTGAACCTTTTCTAACAATATTTTTTAAAGCAACAATTTAAACTGATGAGAAATTTCAATTTTTGTCGTAGATTTTAAATTACATATGCTCGACCTCCTATAGAAATTCCAGACTACGATCATGATGTTTAAAAAATTTCGGACTTGCCATCTTCCTGAACGAAATCCTATGGCTCCTAGGTCTCCGGCAAAAAATGTGCTGTAGAAACTTGCCTTGAACTTCAATTAATATGATGCACTCGAAGGCCTGATTAATTGTCGCGATACAATTTCCCGTGAAATAAAATGCAATTGCACTATTTTAACTGGCGAAACGTTAAACACCGGCGTGAAGATTTTTTTCGCGAGACTTTTGAGTACCACAGTATATGTGAATTGGATTGTGGATTTCATAACCATCCCAATTTGGAAACTCTTATACTTACTCAAATGCTGAAAATAGTTATGATGCAGCAACAGCAGCAGCAACGATAATGCATTGGGCCGCTGTTACTGTTTCTGCATCTTATCTATTCCAAGCATAACTATATAACATATTAGCATGACCGAAGACAAATTAGAGAGGTCTGCCATTGCGGCTCTGGCAGTGCGTCGGTACTGTGGCTTCTCTTCATTTGCCCTAACTCCTTAAGGACTTTCGACGCCATAACTTTTCTAGTCTCTATGAATCCATATTTCACAGATGGGCGATAAAATTTCTCACAGGAGTGTTTTTTTTTAGTTTTTGTAATTTAGTAGGATATATCACATAGATACAATAATATATATTTACGTGCTATAGCTTCGTACTCTATTTGCAAATTTACCTACCTAGACTTCAGTAAAAATTAAGCATCATGCAAGTGCATGTTTAAATTGTGTAAATAAGAGGAAATAAGTTTTTAATTTGGGGATGAAATTAGCACATAATGCTCCAACGCGTTTTTTGAAAAAAAAAAAAAAAGAAGAATAATAGCACATAACTGAGCGAATTGCACCACGAATTGCTTTTCGGGAGTAGAATGAGTGCTAGCATCATAGACGTAAAATTTAGGCATCTTTTACTAAGCAATTTACGATTCTAAATGCAAGACTTCGTATCAATTGTGGACGCTTCAAACCTTCAAAGGGTTTTTCATCTGTAAAATGCAATTTAAAATAAAAAGATAAATACAAAAAATTGTCAATCTTTTTTTATAAGGTAAATTGATGTACTTCTTTACCTAAAAACACACTGTTTCTAAAAAAAAATTGCAAAACGATTGTAAAATGCTTTTTGTGGGTATCAGTTTCTTTCACGCCTTGCAGCAGCATTTTACTTCGATGTAGTTTTTATGCTTTACTTTACACTAAATCGAAATATGTATTGAATTTTTCCTTTCGGCTTTTTACATTTTTTTATTCGAGTGGTAGCCAAAAAGCCTCCCTTAAAATTGAGCGCCCCGGGCGACCGCCCGGCTTGACCCCCCCCCCCTTACAGTGAGCGCTGAGATCGCTTCCGATCCGGGTCATTTGTTTCCAATTGTTTTAATTGGCAACTAATGGTATTTGTTGAAATTAGAAATCCCATGGTGATAATGAACCGATTGCAGTTTGCGCTTAATTTTCTGAGCGTTTTATTTTGAAAATGTTCCCTAAGTACATAGTAATCAGTAAATGTTATAATAGTGTAGTTACTAGGTGATTTCAGATTGCAATGTGTGGTGGAGACATTTTTTTTGTTTCTTATATTTTTTTAGTCTGGCTGGTCTAGCGGTTAGTGCGCGCTCCTTCGGTGCACAGGGTCATGAGTTCGAATCTCATCGTGGGTCATGGTGTTTTTCGAACTCACGAGCTTGTGACGGACTATGATCTCACTCAGATGTTAAACGAGTACCCATTTATGGGGATAAATAACACTGCTGAGCGTGATGCTGATCTCATTACCTCAACAAAAAGCAGATCTTGGAAATAGGATGTCACTAACACATCCTGCGGCCTTAGTCCAATGCTGGATTGTCGCGCTTGTTATTTATTTATATTTTTTTGGGAGCTGAGCTCGAATCTGGAGCTTCCCACCAAAATTTCGTTGCGGAACATCGTCAAAACCGCGAAAAAAAACAACATTTTCGAAGTTTTCCCGTTTTTTAGTTTATACCTCCATGAAAATATTAGAGAAAACTTAATTGCGGGTCCAACGCGCCATTTATCATTAAAATGTGTGTATATTTCAGAAATCAAAAAATAAACTAGTTACGATTTTCGAATGTCTACTGTATTAATCCTTTTGCCAAATCCAGGTTTAGTTTAATTGAGAAAGTCTGCACTTATCGTCCCATTCAATACACAACTTGATGCGTATTTCTCCTGCTATACTGGGGGCTCTTCTCATCGAACTGACGAGAACCATCTTGATACGTGTAAAGAGATTAAAAGTTTAAGCCACGAGTTCTAAAGTAAAAATAACTGTAAAAACAATCTCAAAACAGCCATTATTTAATATAAATCTTTCAAAATGCCCATTAAGGTGTTTCTATTTTATTAAAATTCTGAAAACTCAAAACAAACATTCGAATTTCAATGATATTTCGGCGAAACGCAGCGGTCGAAGATAACATTTAATCTAAAGAAATTGATTTTAACGATCTAATTCCGGGAAATATAGTCAATAAACCTCAATCAAGCATACTATAGAGCCTACAAAACTGTATCTTTTGGAATCAAATCCAATTTGCACATTCATAAAATACAATTTCTTTAAATTGGACTAGACTAATTTCGCCATAAAATCGACACTAATCAATCATTCTACAACAAACTTGACACTTTTAAATCTTAAGATATCATCGCCTCCTTCATCCGCATATGGAGGTGAAATAAATCGATAATTGATTTATAATTCAATTTCGTTTTCAGTATTTTCTTTAATAGCTTTTTTTATTGCAAATTGGTTTTAGCTGCTGAATAAAGATCTCGAGGGCGATCGAAAAGAATCAAGTCCGATCAAATTTGGTAGATGTTTGCCATATGCCATGTCATGATTCACTGATGGGATCAGATATAATTCGATCAGTATACATACTATACATATAATGTGAATGGTAAAAAAATACAAAAAAAAATTATTTTAACAACTTTTTTACGATGCGCATAAGAATTTTTCATATAAAAAATATCTGACGATTTCAGTCGTCCTACGAATGTGTATCTATTAAACGAAGGAAAAAAAATTAATTTGATCTTTTGTAATTGAAACTCGAAAATAAATCATTGGGATCCTAAACATCTCATTTTGTAGTGCTTTTTGCAGATTGAACAGGTCGGACTTTTTGATCAAAGCAATGCTTGAAAGTATTTTTATAATAAATTGGAATGCATCGAACTATTGTAGTAAATTGGTGTTGCGAAATTCTGCTAAGTCAGTGTATGACGACGTGTATGTATTCCTCATTCTTGTTCATTATGAAGTGATATAAGTTTTGCTGGATTCACGTTTTTGAACGCCATTGTATATGCGAAATGCAATTAAAAGCTCAAGCAGCATAATTCGTTCCGGGGTAAACTTTCTTCTATGCGCCCCGGTACCAGACGTCTTCAGCCAATGTAGTCCCGAGAAACCAAATGGATGGACCCATGAAATAAAGGCAAATTTGAATAAAACAATCAGCTGGCCATGGGTTGGCTACGATATCCCGCCCATCATATTTCCGTTTTTCAAAATCCCGACGTTCATTATCCCATTCAATATCCCGCCTGTTCAAAATCCCGCTTAATTGAAATCCCGTCCGCTAATTCCAAATACCGCTTTTCAATATCCCGCTTTTTAATATCTCCTTATAGATGGTCAGAATTTTCAAAAATCGCGAGCGCGATTTGTGGAAGAATACTGAGTCTTCTCGCACGGGGATTTTTAAGTATCGGAGACCCACTGACTGTCTGGGTTTTCAGTAGTCGAGACTTAAGTATCCCGTGTATGTCAGTATTGTTCTGTAAGGGCTCAATTTATCATCTTGATCGAGAAAATAAACAAATATTCCGACGGATTTGGGCTCGAGTATCGCATTTACTGCTGGGAATCACATGACTATGATTTTTTTTTATTAACAATTAAAATAATTTTTGACGATAACGTGGTTATTTCACTATCCACTAGTGAGATTTTAAAACGGTGGAATTTAGAGGTGGCGAGATTTTGAAATGGGGTAATTTAATAATGGGGGGATTTTTAAGTGGAGGGATTTAGTAATGTCGGGATAATGTAAAGCGGGAATTTTGGTAAAAAGCGGGATTACGAACGGGCGGGATTTTGTTTTTCGGGATTATGTAGGTATGCCATTGGCCATTTATGTAACATTTCGTTGGAGGGTTGGAGATACGAAAAGAGGAAATCTGCGAAGCTCGGCGAACACCAATAACCAATACAGACTACCGACAAATTCTGGTGTAGATTAAAATTAATCTAGTCAAACCCCGGGTACCAGACAAATAAATAGCTTTTCGGAGAGGGGGGATCATTTTTCAAGATTACTTATACTTTTACTGTTATCAAATGTTGAATTTCAGAATAATAATTTCTGTATTTATTGCACTCCAAACAGCGCCCGCTCTAGCACTTACGCCGCCCCGGGCGAAAGGACAAATTGGCGCCCCTTAGTCACTATGTACCATGAACATTGATAGTAGATAGTTCATACGAGTATAAGTCGTTGTTGTAGAAGCGCTTCAGGATTTTTTTACTTTTGAATCGGGTGATTTTGGCAGCTCTTGGTCGTTGTAACACATCTGATCCATGATGGCTGCCTTTACGATTTGAGCCAACGCTATAATAATTTAGAATAGAATGTCTACTTACTGAGAGTCCCAAATAGTATGTAGTAGAAGCCTGTTCCGGCATCAATCATACTCTTAAGAGCGATTTATCACAGTTCGGCAAGGCCTTATAGAGAATTTGTTTGAAATTCAAAAATTAAAGTAAGTATTGAATTCCCCCAGCCACATTTTATTCACCATTGCCAGAAAAACAAAATAAATTGTACAAATGACACACGGAAGCCTGTCGGCTTTTAGAAAGACGTAAGAGATTGAAAATTAAAGCGAACAGTTGTTTCAACTAAAACAATCAACACATTTTAGAAACTGGCATCTGAGCGATTCAATTATCCGGGTCTCTTCGTGGACGAATTTCCTTAGTGGTTCTAGCTTGGGTGGCAAGCAGAACCATTGAAGTTAAATTGCTACCAAATGTGGATGGAAGTCTTCAAAATGACTGAAAAAATGTGGTGAATATAATGTCTTTGGGAAAGAAATGTCCGACACGAGGTATTTAAGTTATAACGCCTTTATGTGCTGTGTGTTCCCATTTCATATGATTTGTCTGGGGTTCAATATTTGTTTAGTGGACATGATCTCCTATTATTAAACAGACTAAACAAAAATATTAAGCCGCAACCACACTGATCGGGGTTTGCAAAACCACGCGCTGGAGATCAAAGTTGTGGACAACATACGCCTGCAGAGATGATGGAGAATTCAATTTTGTAATTTGTTCGGTATTCGGTCAACTGTTCGCAGTGTGGTTAGCAGGTTGAGTCCCGGCATGGTTCTGGTGGTTTTTAACTATAGCCCACGAGCATCCAATGATCGGAATGAAGTATAATTGGTATAGATAGATTGTATACCTTAAATTTGCACTATTTTGACTTCAATGACTCGAAAAGGATAATGTCCAGTATACTGGACTCCGGGCTATACCAACAGCTTTCGTTCCTATAGACCGAACGTCCAGTTAAATGGACATTTTTAAATATTAAAAAAAAAACTACTACAAACTAAAAACTACAAAATTTAAAAAACTTTGCCCTCGCAGTTCAATTCTAAGACTCACAGTGAAGAAATTTATTTATTCGCATTGAATAACGGCGAAAACTGAGGCAGTTTTATCATGTAATCTGATCTATGGAGCTGCGAAGGTGTACAAGCATGTTGTCTGGTAACGTTTTCAAGTATGAAACAAAAACTAAACTTTTGTCATAGACCGAGACTTACATTTCATGTCAAAACTATAGCCCGAAGTCGTTCTCATAGTCATAGAAATGAATGAATGTAGGTGTCCAGTATACTGGACGCGGGCTATATGGGCTGAGGTGTCCAGTTAACTGAACGTCGGGACTCAACCTATTAGGGGAATCCAAGGAGACAATCTTGGACCGATCTTTGAAACGTTACGCTATAAGCTCTCGAAAGAAAAAAATCTTTCCTTTTATCGCCACTAGCGATACTTTCTGTACCATGCGCCATATAGCGGAAAATATCAGAAACACAAAAGTTCTACTTATGAGAATGGATAGCAGAACACTCAAAATTTCGGCATGAGCGAATTTTCCCACTTTGCGAGCATCACAGACGTTTAATTTAGACAAATCTCACTAACAATTTTAAGATTCTAATTTCAGTTCTTTGTTTCAATTGTGGGCTCTTCAAAGCCAGGACTTTGCTTCTTTAAAACAAAACCTTCAAAAGAGAACTAATAATACAGTTGAGAAATTAAAAAATTAACGCGATTCCTACAAAAGCAATTAATATGCTTCTTTACTTAAATAAATCCTTATTTAATTTTTTATTTCGCCTTTTTATGGTTTCCTTTCCACTAAATCGAAGTTATGTTGAAATTTTCCTTTTGGCTTTTTCCAATTTTTTAGTCGAGCTTAGCGGAAAAGCCGCCCCTTAAATTTGGCGCCCTGGGCGAACGCCCGGTTTGCTCCCCCTTAGAGCGGGCGCTGCTCCAAATTAGAGTATCAGAGCTTTATATTAGGTCAGATCAGTGGTTTCCTAACTTTTCTGAGTCACGGAACACCTAGCGCTAGCATTGCCGCTTTTCTGACCGGAACACCTCAAAACAGGGATTAAAATAAATAAATATATGTCCAGAAAAGGGAAATTGTGAAGACGAGAGCTCGTTGGGAATGCCCAGTATGTAGATGAAGTACAGCATTTGTGTTTTTAAATCGAAATATTCCGTTAACTCAGAAATTCGTGAGTTATATTTCCAATTTTAAGACTTGTAGGACACCGTAGCAGCTACATATATTTGCTATAAATTTCGAGGCCCTAGCTATCAACCAATTGTTTGAAAAGGATACCAAAAATATGAGTAGAGTTAAATTTGAACAGTTAAACATTCCTGGAAAAAGTTTACTTTTGCTTTGTTTTACGCACCTAAAGTAATGATAAAAATGTGTGACCGAAGGGGGGGGGGGAATTCATCCCGTTGATCCCCCCTTATCTACGCCCCTGGACCAGATCGAATCGGATGTCACATTATTTAAATTGCTGTACAATATCGTACAATTGCTAATCAAATCGAGGATTGAATAAATCCTGTCGGAAGTGAGAATACCCTTTTAGCCACAGCAGTCGTACCTCTACACAGTGAAAATTCTTGGACTAAATTCTAATATTTTTGTTCTTGTATATATGAACACACCAATTTTTTATTAGATTTTAATATTTCTAAAAGAATGAAAATATTTTTTCACACCAGTGGATGTTAAAATCTAATTTTATCTCAAATTCATTCTAATACGAACTTTTTAAAATATAATGCTGAATATACTTCCGTGTATCAATGAGTGTAATTACGAGTAAATTATAATATCTTATTTATTACATTTAATACATATTGTATTCAAACCAAATAAGAAGTGTATTAAGTAAGAAGACGTCCGTGGATTTTAATTTAGCAATATTTTTTATCCAAATGAATGAACTGAAAAAAATACTTTCAATTACACCAAAAGAAGTTACTCTCGATATTTTTGGTATAAAAAAAACAACACAATTTTCGAAGGGAAAGAACATTTATAGCTCATAATTGAGTTTTGAATAACTAGCATTGACTTCTCTATAGGTGTTGGCGACATTTCATTTACCAATTTACACTTAAAACGCATAATAAATCTACCTACCTACAGTGGGATTCGATCCCAGGACCCTATGATTTGTAGACGAACGCCCTACCTACTAAGCTAACCAGACTAACTGACGAAGTTTGTAATTTATACAACATGTGACATCGCTCTACCACTAATATCACTGCGTAATATATCGCATATTAAATATTATTACATTTTTTAATACAAAGAGTATTCATTTCCACCTTATTTTGGATTGAATATTGTGTATTTTGAATTTTAATAAATTCTAGTATTGCATATATACCCGACCAGTGTTGCCAATTTAGCCGTTTTCCGGCCAAATTTAGCCGGAAACCGTGCTGTTTAGCCGGAAGAAATTTTTAATTCCGGCCGGCCGTATTTTTAGCCGGAATTGATTTTCTTCGGCCGTTTTTCCGGCTAAAATTATTTTATGATTTTTTTATTACTTTGAAACTAGAATCAATTTTTCAATGTTCACAAATTAATCGCCGTGAAATTATTTCTACATACACTAATTGTCGTGTATTAGAGTAAGTACATACTACCTATTATGTCCACCAAGAGGAAAACTTGCATTTATGTATCATGGGAAAAATTAGCCGCGGAGACTTGCCTTTTTTGAATAAATTTGGGGTAATGGGCATGTAATTTACTAACCACCAATATGCTGAATAATTTGCAAAAAGGAAGACAGTTTCTTAAATAAAATTCTTTGCTGAGCAAGTCTTGGAGCATGGGGGTACCCGAACATTTTTCAAAGTGTCAATTCTTTACCACATATAGCGTAATCATGTCAATATAAGTATGTACAAGGGTGAAAACCTTTTAACACGATTCATAGATATTGATAAAATCGTCGAAACTATGTAGTGTTCAACACTAACGTTGTGCAAGTAGCTTTCCCAGTAAACTATACCCCCCTATGAGAACGGATAGCCGAACAAAACCCCTTCTTCAGCACAAAAGCTAAGTGCTGAAGAAGGAGTTAAGTTTCCCCCGAAAAATATACTCACTTCAATATAATTTTTGTAGTTTACTGGTCAATCTACTTGCACAACGTCTGACGATTCATAGAACCGACACATTTTCGTTGATACAATACATCGTTTGTAGCAACAAATTTATCAAAAATCTATACCATTTCCCGACCAAGCTCATAATTTTGGAACATCAATTTCGTATGGAGCATCAAATTTCGTAACTATGGAAAATAAAATAAAATTTGGAGGGCTCTAATTCGAAAGTGAATAAAATGGTTATATTTTAATAAAGATATAAAATTATTCAGGTGCGATTATGCCCGATAGTTACGCAACGGACGTTCCTTTTACGAATTTCATGTTCCACAATTTCGAACCTAATGTGGTTTGTGATTATGGACTATGGACACCGAGAAATTGGACCTGTATACTTGTATACAACAATTTTGACTAGTTGAGCTATCTAATTCCGAACAAAGTAAATTTTGCCTGTAATGCCAGCGATTGGAAAATATATGTAATAAAACTAAGAAATCTGCTTCTGCATAGCATAGTTTACGGATAGTACCTACTCTATAAAAGAAATAAAACTATTAAAATCAGTATTTTACTATATTTCTTCGTAATGTGATTGTTTTGTATTATTTAGCCGGTTTTTTTGGCCGTTTTTCTGGCTGAAAGTTATTTAGCCGGATTTTCAACCGTTTTTGAAAAAAATATAGCCGGTTTTCCGGCTAAATTTAGCCGTTTTCTAAATTTCCAGTTGGCAACACTGTACCCGACTATATTACCAGTAGAATGTAAGACCAACTTGGTATATGTTTTATTACAAAACTTCACAAATGTATCAAATTCAATAAGCATTCAGGCTTACAATATAATTTCCAACTTCTTAAATATGGTAATATAATTAGGAATATATCATAATTCCTTCGCATTGAAAGTGAATACAAATTGGAATAAGTTTTATCAGTTTTGAATTAAATACCTTATTTCAACCCATTTTAATCCAATTTTGTATTAGCTCAGTATGAAGTGCCTGAAGGAATTGATACTTATTATATTAAAAAAATTATGTGACACCAAGTTTGATTAAGTTTTAATAGACAATATATGTATTATGAAAAAAAGTAATATTTTGAAAAGTATTAAATTTATATCTGTTTGTATTGGAAATTGGCAGTAATACATGGCATGGTTTACAATTTAGTCCAAGAATTTTTACGGTGTAGGAATAAGTGCCGAAAGGCGATTTTTTGGTTTATTCGATGAAAATCTGAAAAACCCATGCCGTGTATGCAGTATGCAGTTTGTATTAATTTCCCATCTCCTACTTTATAAAAATTATGAACGGTTGAAGCTCTTGAGCTTACGCATTTTGTGTAAAATTCAACAATTAGGTATATTTTCTTTATTACTTAATACTATTTTCCTTATTGTATCTTATACCTATTTTGCCTACACTGAAAAAAATGGATTAGACTTTTTATCTAAAGTGAAGTAGTTGACTTAAATTTAGATAGTTTTACCAAAGAAATAGCTGATTTCTCTAATCTTCGTAGCTCAAAATACTATTAAATTCGTTCATTTAACCACACAAGATTAGAAGAAAAAGTTTAGTCAATTCTTCCACAAAAGTTGTTGATTGTACTATTCAAATATAAAATTTAACTACAAACAATCGTTCTTTTTTCTTCAACACAATTTAGCTATCCAACATTAAACAATTTATAGATAATGAATAGCTGTCTTTACAAATGAATTAATTGAATTTGCAAATATAGTAGATGTTTCAACTAAAGACGAATAGAAAAATTATCCATATCTTCGTAACTGTTTCAACTACATAGAATCATAAGCTGAAAATCAACGCGAACTTTAGATGAATTCGACTATTTATTTAGATAACCATTCTAATTTTTTTTTCTCTGTGTAAGTACCAATTTATTAGACCTACATACTTTTCATTTAAAGATCTCGTATACACAAGGATCCGTCATACAATCATACGTGTCGCACAACAAACAACATTCCGTCTTTTATCTTATGATTTGTATCTGTTACTCTGACAAGGATGTAGGCAACTAGCACTTTGAAATCACCGACGACCACCAACGTTAAATTGTCATTGTGACAGCAGGAGGCAATGTTGTTAGTCACTCCGATTGATGTGATCCTTTAATTATATTATCTGGACAATTACTCTTTGCTCTATTGTTATCTTCACTCTTAACGTGTGCAGTGTCCTTCGCCGTTCAGTAAACGAGGCCATAGACTTAGGTTTTATTCAGTGTCCTTTATTCATATCCTTTTTCTTTATCGAAGGATAATATCGGCGACAGTGAGTTGAATTCGTACATTAATTTTAGTGAGTGCACCAGGGAAAAAAATATTTATAAAATATTTACGGATAAATAATAAAAAACAGACCCATATAGATTAATCCTTTCCCTTGAAAGTATCATGTCTTCATAGATTTTATAGAGGTGTTTTGATCAAAACCCCAATTTCGTATTATTTACAAAGTTTAAGAGAATTTTATTCAGTTGTTATAATCAGTTATCAAAATTAAATTCAAACAATTCGAAATTGCAATTTTAATCATTAGTTAGCAACCCAAAGGCTCTGACGTCAATCGCTTAAATTAAACCCATTAAAATATGTACGTTAGTAGACATAAAAAAATACTGTCCTCCACCAAACCCAAGACGCTGCAGTCCTTTTCGACCATCGCACATAATGACGGCATATTTCTTGTCATCCCTTCGTAGACACTAAACAGTCAGTGACCATTATTGTTGTCCGTTACAACAACAAAATAAAGTCGGTCCACAACAATGGATTTTGTTTTGTATCGTGTCTGCGTTCAGCCCCGTATCTAAAGTGTCACTTTTTTACTAGCCAGAATTTCACCTCATTTTAAGAAGAAAACGACATCAATTTCCGGGAACATTAACCTGTCTGCTTCGAAATACACTCTAGTAGACACACACACTATCGGTTGAAATATAATCCTTGAGCCCAATGCCTTCTGATCGGCATCCATTTCGTATGTATAAATGAGAACATAGAATTGACAATTTATGCTTATGGCGTTGACTCTTCCCGGGCTGAAAGGGTAGGAACTTTACAGGCAGTGTATAGAAGCAGTACGAGCCACTATAAAATGTGATAGTGAATGATTGAATCCAATAAGAGTGGCGTCGTCGTCGTAATACGTTAATGTGACCTGTAATAAAACTGCTGAAGACAGCGGGTTATCTTAAGTCGACACCCACATCAGGTGAAACTTAAAAGATTTAATGGGCAGTGCACCTGTGTGACATGTTTGATCATATATTTTAAGTACAAAGTTAAGTTGAAAGGAAACTAGTTTTAATATAGTGTGGAACAAGGTGTTAAATGTCGTATTAAATAAACGTTAAGACTTGTGTGGTCTATGGTGTTAAGGAGACTTCCAGGGATTCATTTAATTTATTTCAATTGTAATTCTTTATATGGGTTTCAACCAAATGGTGTTTGTTTCGGTACAATGTTTTATTCCTTTTATTCACAGAAAAGATATTAAAATTGTGGTTTGATGTGCCCAATGAAAATACAGAGTTTCATAAAGAGTTACGGCGTTTATTTTAAATAAATATGGAATAAACCAAACTCGCCAACCTTGTTAGATTTTTTTTCCAAAAACTTTTACAAAATCTATTCGTCTGTGTCTCTCTGTTCGCATGTTGACTAAATAGCTCAAGAACGGCTCAACCGATTGACATCAAATTTGGAAGGAATATGTAGAGTTGCTACCAGTGTTGTTAATTTAGTCGAAACCCGTACTGTTTAGCCAGTCGGTTTTTTAGCCAGAATTGATTTTTTTCTGTCCTTTTTCTTGCTAAAATTATTTTAGGAAAATTTAAAATCAATTTTGCTTTGAAAATAGAATAACATTTTCAATATTCACAACCAAAAGAATTAGTCGCCGTGAATTTCATTCTACTCACTGATTGTCGTGTATAAGGGTAAGTATGTACTATGTCCAACGAGCAGAAAAATTGCATTTATGTCTTTTTGTGCCGTGGAGACTTGCCTTTTTTCAATAAATTGATTGTCGATGACACCTTTATCTATGAAATAAAGTGGAACAGCATTGTTTTCGCAAGAGACAGACGTCAAAAACTAAGCGAATTGAATTTCACGATCATCAAAATTTTAACAGTATTGCATGGATTTCACCAGTGGCGTGCACTCCATATATGCAAATAAGCAGTGCATACCCTTTCATTTAAAAACATTTTCTTCATACAAGTTCATGAAAATAATTACTGATTTCACTGTTAATTCTTTCCTCAATAAATGTACCAGCGCCATCTTTATATAAATAGTGTAGGTTCCACTGACCTCGTTTTTTCGCCGACACTAGAGTATGCTCGATAAGCACCATTTCGCCGTGCTTGTAATCTTCATACGAATTGAAAAATTTCAACTGCAACAATGTTGCAGGTTTATATGGTGAAGAGAAGCACGCCTGCCTTGGCGTTGGCGAACAAAGTTGACGGACGAACGATGACTATAGCACAAGCGGCGAAAAATGTCGTGATAAGATTTGAGCAAAGGGAACCAAAGCGGAAATAAACAGTAGGTCCCAAAATGTGTCGTTCAGTTTTGACAAAATGTTTCCTTTCTTTGTTTTTTTAATATTTAAACAATGTTGAATTTATTATTTTTTGAAAGAGAATGTATTTTACTAATCAGAAACAAATTATAATGCACATTTTTGTACGGGGTTGGTGCATAGCTATGTATGCATTTTGTTAGTCACACTGTGTTATGTACATATTACAAAAGAAGGTTTGTATGCCTACAGTGTACACATTTGAGAAAATCAATAAATCTTACAATGCGAATGTTTGTATTTGTTTGATTGATTTAAATAATATTCAAGCACTGTTTTGTTAAGGAGGTTTTCACACTTGTACTTGATCTGGCCAGATTACGTAATCTGCGGTGTGGTGGATTAAAAAATGTATGGAATTTGACAGCTCAAATTAAGTAATTTGCACAGATTAGGTAATCTGGCCGTAAGTGTGAAAACCTCCTAACGTTACAAAGTTTTTTTTATTATACTTATTTTAGTGCTTTCTAAAATAAATTAGGCGGTTTTTCCTCATTTTTAGCTATCCTAAGATTACTCAATTACTTAGGAAACACTAACCTTCCTTTTTATTTCGACATATCAAAAAGCGTTTATACTCGTATTTATCATCTTTTCTTCGGTTTTAATTTTGCATATCCTTCACAAAATGGCTGTGCACGCCACTGGATTTCACGTAAGCTGACTATGTTAGTACCTACTCTAAGCAAGTAAATAACCAACAACCAATATGCTGAATAATTTGCAAAATGCAAGACCGTTTCTTAAATAAAGTTCTTTGCTGAGCAAGTCTTGCAGCATGGGTACCCGAACATTTTTCCATTTTTGAAAGTGTCATTTCCTAACTATACAAAGAACGTAATCATGCCAGATTAGGAACAAGTGTGAAAACCTAGGACGATTCATAGAACATCTAAATTTTCGTGGATGCATTACATTTTTTGTTAGGTTTGTAGCAAGAAATTTATAAAAACTCTGTTTCTTGGTCAAGTTCATAATTTTGGAACAAAACTTTCGTATCTTTGGAACATCAACAAATTGCGGAACATAAACAAATTCGTTGGAACATCAATTTCGTAACTATGGAAAAACAAATTCGCTATTAGGGGAGCTCAAATTCGTAACTGAGCAAAATTAAAAGCACTTCGCCCCCTGCTCGCTACGCTCGCCATCCCCCCCCCCCCCCGCTCCGCTTTGACGTTTCTTTGTTACGAATTTTATGTTCTACAATTACGAACTTGATGTGGTTATGAACTTGACCGAGAAGTGGTATATACAAAAATTTCTAAATGGGCTGTATAACTCCGAACAAAGTAAATTTTGATTGTAATGCCAGCGATTGGAGCATACTTTTAATAAAATAATAAAACTGAGAAATTTGCCTAAAGCATAGTTTACGGGAAGTACGCCAGATAATAAAATGATCGAAATCAGTTCTTTATTATACTTTTTTTTCAATTTCATTGCTTTGTACGATTTAGCTAGTTTTAGCCGTTTTCTGGCTGCAAAATTGTTATAGCCGGATTTTCAGCCATTTTTGTTAAAATATAACCGGTTTTCTGGATAAACTAAGCCGTTTTCTAAAATTACAGTTAGCAACACTGGTGGTTACATTATTTGGCACGAATACCTTAGAACTTGGTAGGTGAAATATGTCGCCTTTTTTATTTTGATCGGAGATCAGCGTATGAGCGTACTCAAATAAAAGGGCACAAAATGTATATTTCAAATCAACTACTTTTTTCTAGTTCCGAGTAACGGTAACGGAGTTATGGGTCGCAAAAGTTGAGTGTACGGTATTCCCCTCCATGGGCGTAGCCAGGATTTCAGTCAGAGGGGGCAGGCCCGAAATTTTTACAACATCATGATTTTCTTAGGAGTTGAAATTATCGGTCGCGAATGTGACGGTTAAAACTGTGTTCAGCAGCTCAGAAGCCATGAAATGAAACGCATGAAAATATGGGACTCCCACCTCAATTTTTCTAAACCACTACATATAGCCATATAGGTATGGATATCAAACTTTGCACGTCCGTATGAGCACACTAGTAGTAGTGGTTTCAAGCCACATGGGAAAAAAGAAATTCGAAGTTTGGTTTGAGCCTCAGCAGGCACACTTCAACCCTGGTTTAAAGGTTGGAGACGCTTCAATTGAACTTAATTTCATACGGCAGGCTGTTCATTATTAAACACCAGAATTTAATAATAGAAAAGAAATAGAAAACCATTCAGTGCTTCACATAAAAGTAATGTGAATATCGAATAATTACCGAGAATCTTCCAAATATTTAGGGAAAATGTCCAAATGAAACCAAAGGATATTATGAATATGGAGAATGAAATAAAAACAACGAAAGATTAAAAAACAATCAAAACCAAACCTTTTTTATTAACGAAAAAGTTCGTTGATCTAAAAAAAAATTATACGAAAACCAGGATTCCGGGTTATCAAAATAAAGGCCGCAGTGGAGGCTCTAACATGATGTATAGATATTGGCCGTCATTGAATCGTCCGAAGTCATATTTAAATTTTTGCGGCTTAATTTGGTTTAAACTTCACTTCTTTCTTAGAGTTCTTCATCGTGTCATCGGCCATCCCTCGGAGTTGAAAATCGCTTTCTAACAGGCACCAATTTTTTGTTTTTTTTTTTTTACAAATTTTGTTGTTTAATAATGAACAGTTTACCGTAGGGAGTAAAATTCAATAGCAGCGTATTGAATCTTTCAACTAGGACTAACACCGTTGTACTAGATGAACAAGACCATTGTGAGGGCTCGAGAGTACGAGATGTCAAAATACATATTCTGACGAGTGTATATTTACTTTAAATACTAAGCATCTTCATTTTTGCTGAAAAAAAAAGTAAATAACAGCAAATTTGCTTCTTTATCCGAACAGTAAAGATAAGGAATCTTGACCTTGGTAAGGGCGTTTCACAACGCCAAGCTAGCGTCTATTTACCTACACTAGTCGGCATATGTATTTTGACATCTGGTACTCTCGAACCCAGACATTGATTTTGTTTAACTAGAGCGAATAACGGTAAATTTCTTATAAGGAAATCAAAGTATGTACATATCAACAGCAATGAATATGCTCAATATTTTTCCTTCCGTTTTCGCACTCTCTTGCTATAAAGAAGAGAACAGATTGGTGCGAAATTCTGGTGCGGCATAAGTATTTTGACAATATTTTAATCTTTGATTGTACACCAATTTCTCTGGAAAAAAATTGACAAAACATAATTTTATTAATGTTTTGTGTTTATATTTTGAATTACAAGCAGAAAATGTGTCCAGTTGCTTGAAACATTGGAGAAAAATCAGAAATTAGAAGTTTGTTTTAAGCGGGTGTAGAGGCAAACTTCAACCCTGGTTTAAAGGTTGGAGACGCTACAATTGAATTTTATTTCATAAGGCAAACTGTTCGTTATAAAACACCAAAAGTGAATAAGAGAAAAGAAATAGAAAACTATTCGATGATCACAGAAATTCGATGTGTATATCGAATAATTACCGAAAATCCAAATATTTACGGAAAATGTCCTAATAGAGCCAAAGGATATTATGAATATAAAAAATGTGCCATCGGAGGCCGAGATAATAACGACCACCTTCGGCCGTAGTGGAGGCTTTGTCATGATGCAGGGATACATTGCTTACAATGGCCTAGGCTTCATAAGTTCAAATCACTGTTTTCAAGGCCAAAGCCTCTTTTGGTCGTCATTGAATCGTCGGAAGCCACATTCGATTTTTTTTGCGGCGCAATTTGGTTTAAATTTCATTTCATTCTTATAGAGCTCTTCATCGTGGCTCACTCATCACTCGGGGTTGACATTCGCTTTCTTTCAGACAGCGCCAAGATTTGTTTTTATTTTGTCTTAAAACATTTATTTGTTTTGTAATAAACAGTATACGGTATAAAATAAAATTCAATAGTAGCGTATTCAATGTGTAAACCAGGACTAAGGCTTGCATTTATCGATGCTCTAACCAATGTTTTAAATTCTGATTTTTGTTTATGTTTCGAGCCACTGGTGATATTTTTTACTTGAAATTCAAAATGGGGAACTCAAAAATTAGTAAGAATATGTTTTTTGCATCAATTCTTGCGAACAAAATGGGTGCAATCACTTTTTTTTCTCTTTTCTTTGCATGAGAGTCCGAAAGAGGACAGAACAAATATTGATCATATTTATTGCTGTCGATATGTGCTTTAATTTTGATAAAATAAATTTACCGTTATTCGCTTCAGTGAAACAAAACCAGTGTCGGGGCTCGAGAGGATGATATGTTAAAATACATATGCCGACTAGTATGTATATTCACTAAATCTCTCGTTATCGGCTCAACCGATCGATATACAATTCAGTATGCATAAAATTGTATATTACTATTTGGTACGCATAGTTTTCAAGTAAACCAACTCAAGTCAACAGGGTGTCCCGGAATAGGTGCAAAAATCGACTTTTTAAATATTCATGGGAGAGAGGTGTTAAAGTATGAAATTTACTATTCACGACTCAGTGCAACTCACTTGAAAAAAAAAAAAAACAAAAAAAATGATCTGTTTATCTAATTTGTTTAGAATGAATTTGGGAAACTATTGGCAATGGTTATTCTTTGTACCAAATAGTCCCCTTTAAAATAATCGCCATTGAAAGTTGTAATCCGGGTTTCGTCGAGTCGAGCTACCTCCCCAATGGACTATATGGTAGCTTCTGACGAGTAGGTCCATTGGGTGACAATACCCGGATTACAGCTTTAAATGGTGATAATTTTAAAGGGGACCATTTGGTATATAGAATAACACCAGAGGTTTTTCCCAAATTCACTGATCAGTTAAATCTAAAGCGCTTTCGTTTAGACCTATCCAACCGGCAGCATTTTAGTTACTTTATGCTTTTTTTTTTACTTAGTACCCAAAAAGATAAGCTCCAATCGTATATTACCTACATACCCATGGAAATTGTATTGCGGGCGCAGCCCTATGTACGCTCGGCTTGGTCAGTATTAATAATAACTTTTAATTTTAGACAACCACAACTATACACTTCATCCCTATTTATTTATGCTTTCACCTAGTCACTGTTTGTATCTTCCTTGAATCGATACTATGCTCCATTTGTATGTATATCAAAATCAACATAAGCTCAGCATTATCCCGTAAAGATTAATATACTCCCACTATTGACAATTATCTATATGTCAGAGCATGCATGTCCAATGACCGTAATTACATTCGAAACGAAGCATCTATTACAAAATTAAATGAGCATCAATTACAAAAAGCAGCAATTCAAGCTACACATGCACAGGAGATGATATCAGTTGAATAGATGACATGATCAATCGTTGGTAAAACTTTGTCCTCCGCAGTTAAACTGAAACATCAGCCGCGGCCGGCGCGGCATTGGTAAACGATCTCAAAGGAAGTAAAACTGCCTCAACTTAAAGCCCACTCACCATATAATGTTCAACATGATTTTACATAGTTGCAATACTATATTTATGCCATCATATGGCAAGGAATGGGATAAAACCTACATATTGGATCGGCGATCTGCACACCGCAAGCGCAACGGCAACGGGAGAAGACTTTGGTGAAACCATTTAGGTCTCATGTAATTTGACAGCAAATGTATTACTCTATCACGTAGACTTGAATGCGAGAGCCTTGTCGGGATCTAGCCGGCAAGTATCCAAGTATCTATAATGGAATATCTAGTACCAGTATCTAGTGCATCTTCCTGAACGAAGCACCAGTTAAATTACACGGTCGCCGGCAGCTGTAGACTTCCTATTAGAGATGTTACCTCGAATATAGATATGTATGCGTGGAATAAAGGAATCAACTTATTGGTATAGATGAAGATTGTCATGATTATTGCGTGTTATTCGGTCTATACATACTAAGAAATGTTTCGTATACAGCATAGGGTGTCCTGCATTAGGGAGTCTATACTGATGACACCATCCTGCCTTTTGTGATAGACCAAGAAAGTCATGAGTTGTTGAGAAAAATTAAAATTCTAAAAAATGCACTCTCTGAAACTCCAAAGCAACGTTTTAACCAAAACAAAAACATTATCCAACAGCAACATTTAAAAAAATCTGAAAACTAGATGGTGTAAATATGTCAAATTCAGATTTCATTAAATCCTGATAATAGTGTGAGTCCCCTATTAACTTCATATATTCCTAGAATCTAACAGAAATCTTCTTTCGCGCTGATCTGTTATTTTATTGGTTTGAACACATTCGTAGTGAAAAATACAGAAATTCTCTTACTTTCCACCATGTATTGCAACCCTAACATTAATAAGATTATCGAAATCAAAGTGTTCTTAAAATAACTCCCAGAATCGAATCGAAATCAAACAACAACTTTACCCAGAACATTAGTTTGCTTCGTAGTCGTAACAGAACAGTTCCATATAACTTTGCGCCGCACTGTCTTCTAAATATGCGATTACTTCTTGTTGCTAGCTGTCACACAGCAGTGTAATATAATTCCCAACACAATACCATATAATATCCTGCTTAAACGAAATCAACACAGCCATTTGATTCGGTATACACGGATACTGAACGATTTCGCTTATACTGCAAATATCCGAACTGCATCTGAGCAAGCACAATCGAATAAGAAAACCATGTTTCTTTCATACCAGCACCAGCACCGCTTGTAGAATCCATTCGAATCCAATGCAGTTTTTAAGGTACTCTTGAAAAAGTAAAATGTATTTAGATCTCGATATCACGTTGCATTTCTTTAGCCCCACATATCTGCACAAGATATAGGACAGTTTTGCATTGCTGCAGCGATTATTTGGCTTTGGAATAAGATAATTTATCGGGACAGGGATTTGTTGATGGCATTCGCCATATCGTATAATAATAATAACGATGAAGGAAAATATAAATAATAATATGGTTGAAAGTTGAAGATTAATGTCGACTTGATTTAAACTTAATTCGAATTTAAAACGGAGTACTTGGACATACCATTTATTTCGGGCTTAGGAATGTTGGCCATTTTTTATTACTCTATATAGCGCTGCGCTGCCAACAAATTTTTTAATTGGAAGTTTTCCCTTCTTTTATAACATATAAAACATATAAAGATATGAGTACGTATAACAATTAAATAGCAAAATTAAATAAATTTAAAAAAAAACGTGTAACAGTGTACTCACTCATTACGTTATTTTAGAGGCAAAAGTGTGGTGGAGAGTTTTTCCGTTTTTTTGGCTTATAACTTCGAAACTGTAGTTTCAAACAAACAAATTTAACTTTTGTGACCAAAAATAAAAAACCGTTGAAATTCAAAAAAAAAATCATAATATGGAACTTCTGTTATGTTATGTTGTGTATAAGTCCACATATATACACAAACGTAATCGAAGATTGTCTCCTATAACTAACCTAAAGAAATCTAATCAAAACATGCCAACTAGATTCTATTGTTTGGTGCTAAGTTCAAAATGCATGTACTCGTACATATCATAGAACGAACTTGAATTTATTTGAATGTAGGCCAATCAATGAATACACAAAAAAGGGGATGTAGAGAACATCGAAGGGGGTGACGATTTTGTCTGACTTTTATTTGAAGTTGTTACATACTAAGAGCACCCGGACTGGGAGGTCAACTAACACAGGGAGGTGGGGTTAAAGTGAAATTTTTGGGGTTATCGGCCTTATCTCGGAAACGGTGAATCTTAGAAAAAAGTGTCGTATGCAAGAATTAAAGCCCGCTAAATGTGCTATAAATTATGCGTACCTACATATGTATAATTCCTAATGGCTCCTCCAATTGGTATAGCTTAATAAATGTCGAAATGGGATTTTTATACCCTATACCCATAAGATGATGTGAAAAAAATATAAAAAATTGATTTTAATAATTTTATTTCTTCTTTGGAGTACTACTCGTAAACTATGTTTTATGCTTTAGGCATATTTCTTAGTTTTACTACAGTAACGAATTTGAGCTCCCCAAAAAAAAAACGGATTTTATGGGGAGATTCCAATATCTGTAGCGCCAAATTTTGATGATGACTTTTCATTAATTCTGATCTGAAACGATCGAATCTGCGATCCTTTTTGCGAAATCATAACGGTTCTCCAGATATTCAAAGTTTAACTTTTCTATGAGTCAAGTTCCGTACTTTGATAGGAAAGGAGGATATTTCCGCTTTATCGATTGGGCACAGGGTCTGATACAATCAAATTTATGTTTTGATTTTAGTCAGTGGTAAAAGTTACTAGTCTAAGGACTGATTAAAATCAAAACGTAAATTTGATTGTAAAGCGGAAATATCCTCCTTTCCTATAAAAGTACTGAACTTGCAATTATTGTATTAATTCTGGTTCCCAAATTTCGTGGGTGCGAGTATTAACTAATTGTGGAAATCTTGACTTATCGTTCCATTCTATACACCAACTGCGGTGCATGACTGTAATACTTTTGGCATGCTAAACAACAGACAACAGACACAAGACCTGATGGGTTTTGTCTCTTCTTCTTCTTCCTTGCCTCGTTCTTTATACCGCTCCACGGTTTCGCGCTGCTCGACCTGCGGTGTAGGCACATCGCCCGTTTTGGCGATAATTTCTCAGCATATTTCTACAGGCATGTCTATCTGTACGAAACCACAAAACTTTGGGAAAAAATACCAAACATTGAGGAAATTGAGGGAAACAAGTTTCGTCCCAATCGGGATTCCAGCCTCCGACCTTCAGTCACAAGGTCAGCAACTTAACCTACTGAGCTTAGAGGTCTCAATGCAAACATTCCAATGTGAATAACTCGATATTTCTCCCGCAGGGGGCTCTCTCCTCCCACAGACAAATTTCCGCTTAGTTCCCATTGAGCTGGTGAGTTGCCGTGCCAAAAATATTACAGACATACACTGCAGTTGGTGTATAGAATGGAACGATAAGTCAAGATTTCCACAATTAGTTAATACTGAACTTGACTAATAGAAAAGGTAAACTGTGACATTGAATATCTGAAGAACCGTTATGATTTCGCGAAGAAGGATTGCATATTCGATCGTTACAGACCAGCAGTAATAAAACGCCATCAAATGTTGATAATATGAAATGTCAAAATATATTTGCAAAAAAAAAGGTAAAATTTGATAGACAACGGGGCTAATTAAAAGTAAAATGTTATATTCGGTGCACTACTATTGATTCACAGCAAACTGAGGCAAAACACCCCCAACTTCCAATTAAAGACCGAACTACCCCACAGAAATGTCAAACTTTGACATTGAATATCTAAAGAACCGTTACGTTTTCGCGAAAAAAAGAGTGCAGATTCGGTCGATTCGAACTTGGCGCCACATATACCGAAATCTTGCCCATTTTATTTTCCATAGTTACGGAATTGTTGTTCCATTGTTGCGAATTTGTTGATGTTCCGAAATTACAAATTTAATATTCCAAAAGAGAAGAAATCGATGTTCAAAAATTATTAACTTGACCGAGAAAGATTTTGGATAAATTTGGTGGCTAGAAACCCAACAACAAAATGTCATGCATCTACGAAAATGTATAGGTTCTATGAATCGTCCTAGAAGGTTTTTACGCTTTTGCTTAATTGGATATGATTACGTTATTTGTGGTAAAGAAATGACTCGTTGGAAAATGGAAAAATGTTCGTGTGCTCCAAGACTTGCTCAGCAAAGAACTTTAGAATCCATCTCCCCTTTTCCAAATTATTCAGGATTTTGGTGGTTAATTAGTTACGTGCTTAGAGTAGGTGCTAACATCGTCACTTTACGTGAATCCATGCAAATATTGTCAAAATTTTGATGATAATGAAATCCAATTCGCTTGGTGATACTCACTTCGCACGAAATCCCCATCGGCTTTTGACATGTCGCTAGCGAAAATAATGCAGTTGCACTTTATTTCACAGGAAAAATGTCATCGTCACAATTATCTTAAAATTATTGAATAAAAGGCAAGTCTACTCATTTTTTTCCGGGAGACGTAATGTAAATGCATGTTTTTTTAAAATAGTTTTACCCGGAAAAACGGCTGAAAAATTCAATTCCGGCTGAAAATCCGGTGACGCTTTTTTTTTAGGGTTACGTAAGGGAATGTCAGAAGGTAAGCATATTAATAGAACATGGAATGTGGCCGTTACTCAAAACCGTTAAAAGTAACTGATATGAAATGTACTCGCCGTGCCTTTGATTTGATTACACGTCCATCTCAAATGAAAAGTAAAAAAGTCAACTTTTTTCACCCCTTCGGGGACACTTTGTTATCTTTGTACTAAATTCTAAGGTATTCGTATTAAAGACTTTAACCATTCTACACATTCCTACCAAATTTCAAGTCGATGCGTTGAGCAGTTCGCGAGTTATTTAGTGTACAGACGGAAAGACGAACAGACGGACGAACATAAATCGATTTTATAAGGATGTTTTGAAAAAATTTCGAAAAAAACCCTAAAAAGCAACAGTAACGCATTTGCCTCAGCGATGACACGATCAAAAATATAGCTACCTGTACAAATAAGCTGAGACCTTACCGCCAAAACGGGTGATGTGCTTGCACCGCAAGCCGAGCGACGCCATAGAGCGGTATAAATAACGAAGCAGTGCAGAAGAATGCTGAAAGGATAAAACTGGTTTATTCTAACTAGCCAATTGAGTTTAACACAGCAAAAACAAAAATCATTCAACCTGTTGTCAATGCAAAAACCCATAATAATCGCACCTGAACCATCAACTCAGCAGGACACCTGTAACAAAATATAAAAATTACTCCTACATTTTGTCGGCAAATATCAAAACATTTTCAAAGCCAATTTTCATTCTTTGTCACCTGAAAATTATGAAGGACTTTTTCAGATCATTGTAGAAAAAATCCCAAAAGGATACAAACATTTCCTTTCACGCACAATCCGGATGAATAACAAAAAAAAACAGAATCAGAAAGTCACAAAAAGACTTACAATCCGGATCAGTAACAAAAATCAATGTGTGGTGACAATGAAAACATAAACAACACAACAAGGCCTCCATTTGGATATACCTGCGGTGTATGCGCGCACATGGATTGCGCATTTTTTAACCCTCGGATGGTTCAGGTAAATTTTACATACGTAAATGGTTCAGTGGGGTCTGACAGACCCCAAGGCAAAAATCGCTCTAAAACGTAAATTTTTGCTTTTTTGCGACATTAGTTTGGACTGGAAGTAACTGTGAAGCCTTTTGATTAAGTGGTATATAAAAAAAGTGGAATTCGGACAATAGCTTTTAGTATGTGGAAGAAAAAACTAGGTGGTGTCAAATTTGAGGGTAATTTGAACTTATCACAAATAAATCAATATAAAAACTAAAATTTTAACAAAAGTTTATTTTTATTAGTCAAAACGTATTTAATACTAATTAACAAAGATAAGTACATCAACATTTTAAAGCTAAGGTTAATATTTTTTCTTAAATCGGGATCCAAAGTTAGTCAATATTTGGAGCATTCTTCTTCACAGCTTTTTCCTCGATGGTCTTAGCAAATTGGCTTTTTGCACTCGTTGCAATTGTATTTTGTCTTCCGATCATTTGCTCGTGGGCATAGAAAACATCTTTCCCTCTTTTGGGGACCATCTGACCCCATTGGGAGACCTGGGGCATCAGCCCCAGGGGGGGGGGGGTGTGCAAGCTGAACAATGCACAAAATGTCTTCAATATTTTGCACTGTGCTTGGGGGAATATTGCCCGATGATTTTCTCCTTCTTAGAAGAGGTTCGACAAGTGTACAGCCAAGTTCGCTGAGGAAGCTTTATGTATTATGTAAAATACCAACCTAATTCTTACGCTCAAAAAGTCATTTATTTATGTCTTGACTTAAAAAACCATAACGTAATGACACAATATTGAAAAGAGATCCTCATAATTGAAAACCAGGTAAAAAAAACGGCATAGTTTCGAATGAATTGGGTAAAAAATTAAAAAACCCCTAATTCAAAACACCCTAAATTTTCCATTTCTTTCAAATTTAACGTATCTAATTTCCCAAACGTACTCTAATTACAAAGTTTCAACACTTCCCGACTATTATTATTACATTTTATCGTTTGCCAAATAACATACTTTGAAAATTTCCCACAAAACGAAAAATGTACTTTTGTAAAAAAGACATACGTAAATGGTTCGTGGGGTCTGACAGACCCCAGAGCAATTTCAAAGTGCTATAACTTATTAACAAAATCACGAATTCAAACAAATTTATGCTTAAATGAACGTATGTGACACATACTTAAATTACATATGCATCAAAATACCATTCAACAAGTTTTTCTATGAAAATTTTAAGATTTAAATTTCTCTGGGGTCTGTCAGACCCCACTGAACCATCCGAGGGTTAATAACACACAGGGACCTCAGAGGTGTGTGTGGTTGACATCGAAGAAGGCGGTACAATTGAAAGAAAAACGAAGACGTGGGAAAAATTGATTCCTGGTAATAAATGGCGCTCGACGGATATCTGTTTTTTTTTTGCGAGTATCTATTGTGGACGTATTTGGCCATTTAGAATAGGTAGAATTAATGGGACCACACTCGTAGATATTTTGTGGGTGATCATTTTAGCGGATATTGTATAGAATCTATGAGGAAAAAAGTTGTAATTGTAATTTCGATTTTTTTAATTATATCTTTGCAGAAAATTAAAAAGTTAGGAATTTAGTGGAGTTTGCATATTCAATATTATTCACAAGAAATCTGGTTCCTTCGAACTTTTTTCTTTACCAAGTTTGCGTAGGAACTCAAATCGCACAGCGTACATACAATACATAATCTTACAATTGCGATTGCAATTTTCTGGAGTAGGTATGTCGTTAAGCACTTTTTTTTGCTTTTTTCACCATACCTACACTTTAGTCCAAAATCGGCTAAATAAATGCATTAAATAGAAATTTCTAAGGACGAGGTACATATATCAAGCAAACTTATATATCTATATATATTTTTCAACGGCAGTGAAATAATTTGAATCGGACAAGAATAAATGTTATGTTAGGATCGGGCTGGGCGAAAGAAGTAGTGCGTTGATTATATGACTATAGGGACCGTATTTTCGTACAATTGCACAGAAATGAACAAAATTGCAAATTTCATGGTATATTGCACGAAAATGCCCATTTTAGCATATAGTGACCGTTGAAAAATTGGTAAAACATGACTTCATTTTTTAGGACTTCAATGTATGTAAACAAAAATAAATTAATTTGGAAGAATTGCAATGAAACAGTTTTCGTAACAATCGGTTCCAAAAACCAATTTTTTCCTAAAAGAAGTTTTAAAAAAAATTCGAATTTATTATTAAGATTGAAATCAACTTCAAATATTTTAAATTAAATTTTTGTGAAAGTTAGAATATATAAAAATTAAGGTCTCAAAATATTTAAAATGTAAAAATGAGTCACTTTGCATACAAAAAATCTCGTTAAGTCAGTGTCGCGTACTGTGTGTACCTTTAAAACCTACTTAGTTTCGCCACTATTTTGATTCGTCCAAAATCGAGGGTTTGGTCATAAGCATAGGCCACACCTAATAATGCGCTTTTTAATAGATAATAGTAGGTCCGTTTTATTGGGTCAAGTACAGGACAGAAAAGCACAACTCCTGTGTAAAACAACACCTGATAAAATTATACGTAAGTTTTGATGCTAAAACGGACCTATTTTGAGTTCTAGAAAAATTACAAAATCAGGTTTAGAACACAAAGACGTAGATACATTATCATTATTTCCACATCCCATTAAAACAGGCGGAAATCTTTTGGTTTGCAGAGGAACTAAGGGATGCCTCTCTTCAGTCTTAATCCACGGGTTTCCTGGGGAGAGCTCCCTATCCCAATTTAGAGGAAAAATTTCCGTTTAATGCAGCTATTGTCAAGCGCAAACTAATTGGAGCTTATTCTTCACTTGACCCAAAAGAGCCGAATACTCATGAAACTAATTTAGTTTTTTAATTAAAAAAAATACCGGCGTACAGAGGGCTGCGCCCGCAATACGAGGGTTTTTTAGAATTTTAATGCATAGTGAATATTTTTTGAACATATATATTTTATATGCACGCTCGCACTAACATTTCAGATCGAATAAAATTGAAATACTAAATTTAATTTTTTGAAATGCGCTACAGAGTTCAGGAGGTATAGACAAACATTGGAGAAGATAAGCTGCATTAATAATTTTACTCCTGGATACTTTTCCAGATGTACCTCCTATTGGCGGTAGAACTCGTTCAGGTGGGTGGTCGTGGAACTTACACATATCCGCTAATCAGACAAAAGGAGGAGAAAGTGGACTGTTCACTTAGTCAATTTTCCTTTAACTCTTATTGCTCATCGCAGGTGAAAGTGCTTCATGTTAAGGGACGGGGAGGAATTTACTGAAATATACTAAGTCCTTCAAAAAATATAGCCAAAAGCTTGGAAGAAAGAACTGCTAATATTTCATGAGCTTTACGACGAAGGGTACTGAAGGGGTGAAGTCGTGGAGTGAGATGGCGATAGTTTAATTAAGTACGATAATTTGATCAACACACATACACAAAAGATGGAGAAATAAACTGCTTTCACAATTGTTCTCCAGGCCAATTTTGCAGAGGATTCAATGCGTATTTTGCTTTTGAGCGTTAGATTTTTCAATAGTTATTCTGATGTTTTCGGGTAGAGCCCCATCCGGTAGGGCAAATTTACAAATTTATTTTTGGATTTGGCGTAGCATATTTACCAGAATCGGCTTATCCGTTCAGGAGATAAATGCGAAAGTGTGTAAGAAAGAACCGTCTCAATAATTTTGTTCATTGTGAATTTTGAGCTTGTTTTAATTTCGCTATTCGGGGTGAAGTCTATTTCTACAGACACGTCTATCTTGGATCATGTCATCACTGAGACCAATGCGTTGTTGTTGCTTTCCCATTTGATACATTCAGATGGAGTTCAATACCGTGGTGCAAATTTATTCAATATTGAATTAGTTCAGGAGATATAGACAAAAGTATTTGAAAAAAAAACAGTTTTTTTTTGCTTATTGTGAGTGTTTTGCATATTTAAATAGAGACATTCTGGTTATAGACAAATCCGGTGGAATCAATTTACTGAAATACTGCAATTCGTTCAAGAAATACAGAACAAAATTGAAAAAGGACAGTCTTCATAATTTTGCTTATTGTGATTTTTTCCGAAGTTTTCAATACATTATTTTGCTATTCGGGAAAATCTTCGAAAATCCGCTAACATGTTCAAGCAATTCAGACAGAAGTCTATGGAAATGGACTCATTATGAATTGCGACGCGAGGTTCAAACAAAAATCATAAAATTATTAACCCCTTAACGACCACTATAGTAGCATGACTTGGTTTTTTTTAAGAAATGGGAAAAATTGCTTTGATCAACATGTTCTTCCCAATTTATCCGAACTTGCTATACTTCTAATCGTATTCGGTACAGACTCAAATACGGTGCAGCAAATTTACTAAAACCCCCTAATCCGTTCAAAGTGGCCAAGGAAAAGAGCTTCCTTCAACATTTTGCTCATCTGTTCCGTATATCCGACTTTGGAGATATAGACAAAAGTATTTGAAAAGGAACTTTTTTAATAATGATTCTTTGTGATTTTTCGCATATTTCAACATTTATTCTGGGTATACACCAATCCGCTGGAATCTTTTGACTGAAATCTGGTAATTCTTTCAAGGAATACAGAAAGAAATATTCGGAAAACAAATCTTTATCATTTTGCTCATTGTCATTTTTTTGCATGTTTCAATATTATTTAGATATTCAGGGAGAATCCGCTAAAAGTTCAAGAAATATAAAAAAAAAATATGTGAAAAAAAACTCATTGTGAATTGTTGCTCGTTGTGAATTTTCTGTTTACTTCAATAGCAGTATAGCTATTCAGGTCGGAGCCTTGTGTAGACCTATAAGGTGGGGTCAACTTACTGAAATCCTGTAATTCGTTCAAGAAAGACAGAAAGAAGTAAGTAAGAAGAAAGAATTGTCTTCATAATTGTGCCATTGTGAGTTTTTCATATGCCTCGATGGTTGGCCTGTAACTTTGGGTAGAACCCAATCCTGCGGAAGAAATTTACTGGAATCCCCTCATATGTTAAAGAAATACACGCAGAAATAGGTGAAAAGAACCCATTGTAAATTTCAGCTCATTGTGAATTTTTTGCATGTTTCAATAGTTATTATGCTATTCTGGCCAGAGCCTAATCCAACAAACCCAAAATCTGTCCAGCCGTTCTCGAGTTATAAACTAACACGACTTTCTTTTATATACATATATATAGATAAATAGATAAATAAGAATTGTGGACAGCATTAGCGCCTTTCATTCTGTTCTACCTTTAATTAGACCAATCCAAAAATAGATTTACTATTTACCCAGTTTGTATAAAAGTACTCCAAGGCAAATCTACATGCATTTTTCGATTTAACATTTATGATGGCCTTTGAGCAAAAAGAAACTCAGGCAAACGTAAGGATGGCTTGGCTTTATATATGAACTGAACTGAATTATTAGCTGTAAATCTACTATGTACTACTGTTTTTTCAATCAAGGAAAAGCAACTTATATGAAATGATTCTATTGTGTCCCCTGACATAAGAGCCCAAGCAAGCTTTCCTATGAGTATTGAACAAGTGTACTTTTGCAGCTATTCAGGGACACCCTGTTAACTTGGTCCTACAAACTTCAAAAATATTTGTGGCAAAGACTATTACCATTCTATGCATTTCCACCAAATTTCATGTTCATTGTTTCATCAAGTTAAAAGATATGCATTGAAAAAATGCTTAAGAGTCTTCCCTTGCATTGTGGTTTGAATACAGTTATTCGAATGAAAATTCATAGACATATTCCCTATGTAATTTTCCAAAAACCCTTAGCAGAATTTTCATATTAGGAAACTTAAGAGGGGCTACACACGAACAAATTGAAATTTTCCAAATTTACTGTTATTTACTTTTCCTTAGCAAAAGTCAACAGTCTTAATATTTAACGTATATAAGGTCATACTGACCAATCTTCGTGCAAAGTTTCATATCGATCCCTATAACGGTTTAGAAAAACGGAGCTCGAAAAGGAAGTTTAACTTTAAACGCCTATAACTTTTTACCGTTACTCGAAACTGGAAAATTTTAACTGATATGAGATGTACTCGTTTAGATCTTTGATTTAAATACCCAAACGTCAATCTCCGATAAAAACTAAAAAAATCAACTTTTTTCAAACGTTCGGGACACATGGGCGTAGCCAGGATTTCGGTCAGGGGGGGGGGGCAAGCCCAAAATTTTTGAACATCATGATTTTCTTAGAAGCTGAAATTTCCGGTCGCAGAAATATTGTTAGCAAATTTTAGAGTAGCCTGGCTTGTGGTTGGATTGATGCAGAGGGTCATGGATTCCAGACTCCCCGTGAACGAATTCATTTTATGGTGTTTTTCGAACTCACGACGTACGTGACGGACTATGATGTCGCTCAGATTGTGAACAAGTATCCATTTATGGGGATAAATAACATGCTGGGCGTGCTGTTGATCTCAATACCTCAACAAAACAGCAGTTTAGATCTTCGAAATTGAATGTCACTCACACATCTGCGGCCCTAGTTTACTGGTGGACTGCCACGCATGTTATTTCTTTTTGTTTGCTAATTTTAAAGTAAAATTTTTAAAATGGAGATGAGAATGATTTTCTTCTGCATTCTGATTACATTCAACTGGCCTCCAATATCTGCCTTTTAGAGCGAAGTTTGTCTATTTTCAGTGCATTTTTGTATCTCGGACTGCATATTCCACTTGCGAAATCAGTTGTTTCGTCTGTCACTTTCATCTTAGCAAAGTAGCATCGTCAGAATATTTGTAAATCCTATATTGATTGAAATATGGTTAACGGTTTTAATAAGATTTCCTCTAAATTTATCAAAGTATTAACAGTGGCTAAATTTTATTGCTGGTATGATTCAGCTAAAAAATAAATTTTGATTCAATAACTTGAAATACCCGCTCTGTGGCTCACTCCGTTGAGTCGCACTCTACGATGCTAGTAATCTAGAGGTCCGGAGATCGAATCTCGGCGTGGTCCAAAATTTCCCACAAGGGGCTATACGGTACTGAGAAGAAAAAGAAGAACTTGAAAGACACTGAAATATGAGACCCGTTTCTTTACAAGGTCCTTAACCATGGAAGGTCATGCTTATTTTTAGTACGGAAAGGTCATGCTTCGTCGATTCGCTCAACTTTGACGCCTCATACAAATCACCCTTTCTCAAAATATTTATAAAATTTGACAGATTTTCAATCGTTAGTTTATTTAGAATGGAAAAACATCGATTTTGGAGCCGATTTTTATGAGTTCGAAATGTAATCTTCCTAAAATGAGAAAGAATTTTGAGACATTTTCCTGATTTCTCCTATTTTTGTCCTAGTAAATTTTTTTTCCATAATTTTTGAAAAAATAGGTCCCACATTTCAAAAATAAACATATTTGTTACGAGCTAGTTGTATGGCCACAGACTTATCGTCGAATCGTCAACCAGCCATAAGAGATACTGGAGTTCTAAAAGTTACACAAAGTTCATCCTTCGTCGTTTCGACGACGGCAATTTCCAAAGATCCAACTTACCCTGCTTACTTCGTCTAGCCGCAATGTACCCGGCAAGTACATCGGCACGGTAAGTGCTGTACGAAAACTTAGCTCCAAATAATGAGAATTGTCACGAAAAATGGGATAAATTTGATGATGCGTAGTCGATTCGACGAAATAAAAATAAAAATAAATAAATGCAATTGCACTTTATTTCACAGTGAAAAGATGTCATCGACAATCAATCAGAACGCGAGTGAACATTTATCTTAAATTGAGTGAATAAAAACCAAGTCCATACCTTTAAGGTAAGTACTGAGTTCACCTAGCGAAAAACTTGCATATATGTCTCCCGTGAACACGGTGCCGTGGAGACTTGCTTGTTATTCACTCAATTTAAGGTAAATGTTCACTTCTGATTGATGGTCGATGACATATTTCCACTGCTAAATAAAGTGCAACTGCATTTGTTTCGCCGGCGAAATGTCAAAAACAAATGTGGAGACTTTCGTGTGAAGTGAGTACCACCGAGCGAATTCGATTTCACGATCATCAAAATTTTGACAGTATTTGCATGGATTTCACGTGAACTGACGATGTTAGTACCTACTTTTACGCGAAACTCATTTCCTCACTAAAAAAAAACTAACCAAGCGCACATCTTGTTGCTGAGAAACTATTCTTCGTTGGGTTTCAGATGCGAAAATCAATTAACTCTTTATTTCTCTGGCACGTCTTCTTTGAGACCGAAAATTGTGGAAGAAAATTGATGGAAAATAGTTGTTTGTAAGGAGATATTCTTTCTTCCACGAGTTTGGTATAAATAAATTCTTTGTTAAAAACAAAGATCTGCTTAAAGAATCGCATTTTCTATTTTCGTAGCAATGTTCAGGACCTGAGCAGCGGAATAGTCTAATGTCCCATACACACGGAAAATCCAATGGTATTTTTTTGGATTATTGTTCCGCCAAAATCCAGGAAAATTTATATTTTGGCAGAACGAAGAAATTTCAGTTTTTAATTTCCCCCCAGGTCACGGAGCTGCGGGTTCCTACCTTGAATAACCAAAATAAAACAATTTGTTTGAAGAAAAACGCGCCATTAATATAAATTACTCCGAAATGCGATTTCATTATGAGTTTTTCTGGCTTCAAGTACAAATGCAAATCAATTCCCCGGATACAAATATTAAAAACTTTGGAGAATGATTTCAAAATCGGGTTTTCACCGAAAATATACAAATAACAATTTCATAATGTTGCTTTGAGCTGGAACCACTGCTAAGTTGAAAAATTTTCATTGCCGAACACAACGCCAAAATTTGACACGATTTGTATGTCAAATTCTCAAAATTGGACGTCTATAGACGTTCTGTCCGGGAAAGGGTTAAAAATTTCCGTTTTTTAACGGAAAAATATCGTTCCTAGTGAATGGATCTTACTACAACCTTAAACTTAACTTAGTTTTTTTTAAATTATAAGTCCGTAAACTTATTTTTTTTTTTACTTATTCCTTAACCTCAAGGAAATAGTGCAATCGTCCTAGTCTGAAGTGAATTTGGCTAACGCAATGGTTGATTTGAAGATTTGAGTTTCCCATTTCTCCAGAGAATCTCTCTTGGACATTCCACCCTGACCTTCCTGAAACCCAACCGTCTTAATTTGAATATGAGCAGATTTTTTTTTTATGGAAGCTGATCAGATTTACTTTTTTTTCCGTTTCCCCACTCCAGTATTGCAAACATTAATTTTTCCCTGGCTTGTGTCGAACTAACAAAAAACGGGAAATTACATGTAGCAACAAACTTCTGTGCAACATTTAGCAACTGATTTTGCCTATAAGGAGTAATGCAGAGTAAGGCTCGACAAAAAAAAACAAGAAAGAATTTTTCAAATCAATTATGCAATTTCATTTCTAAATTTTATCCATTAATAATATCTTTTGTTCAATATCCTCAAGCAAACCTCCTTCTGACCATCCCTATCATATCCTTTTCACATTTAATTTTTCAATTTTCATTCTACAGATCACCCACGTTGCGCTACACTCATAATCTCACTCCACGATACAGGTAATCCCACTAAAATACGCTTTGACAATTTGTTTGCCAATTTGCCGACAATTGTCCATCAAAATATTTTGACTTGGACAATTCCGAAACATTAAATCAGACCCAAACAATTAACCTAAATGGTATGATGCGGCTATAGAGCCGAATGCGTTGGTCCTATAGCAAAAACGTAACTGATACCAAAACGAAAAAAAAAGGTGCACGCACTTATTCTTGCCGAAGGATAATAACAATGCTCGACCATTATCATTGACCGAAGTCCGAGGCGGGCCAGGATCAAAGACGATGATGATACGATGAGATAGTATCCTTTCTGAAAGAAAAATCGTCTTTAGACTGACATACAGATAACGTAGAGGAGTTATGAGTACACAACACTATGGGGTGTTTTGTGTATGGCACACACTCAATACGCGCGTATAAACACGAAAAGGTACGCGAGGATTTCATTATTATTGGAGGAAATCGCACAAGCCATTTATTATCGGAGGGTTTTTATACGTGGTGGCGGTGGGACTCTACGCGTTCGCACTCGTATCTTAGGACTTGGGTTTTTGCTATTTATTCAATACATATGTGCCTGACCGGCAATTTAATAGTGCCATCAATGGAAGAACGAAATTACGTCTCTTGGTACTGTGTACATACGAATACGAATGTTTTGCGGGTTGCAGGTATCGTAGGTATTCTATTCCTATAGAGTTGAAATTGCGGTTTTCTATCGATTGAACCTGATATCGTACCACTCGTTCAGTTTTTGTGGTACTTTTCGCCATTTTTCATTGAGTCAATTGCGGACTACACGGTTGGGGATGGTTTCTTTTAAATTAATCGTCTGACATTTTTCACGTCAACATAATTGCATGACTGGGATACATTGATCATATAATTCGAGGCATCTAACAATGGATTAGATGAATTTGTTGTCGTTTCAAACGACAGTTTACTGCAATAAGACACGATTTAAATGCTGATTTTGAATTATAAATCTGTTTAGTAGTCCAGTACAATTGGTTCAAAATAGCCCCAAACCTAAACATAAAAAAAAATAAATTTTTAATGCCAAATTATTGAATACACTCCCTAATATACGCAGTAAAAAGTTACACTAATTTGCGCCATGGGTTAAGGGGGGCGGCAATGGTCAGAGCACTCCAATTTTTGGTACAAATCAATTGAATTTTGTTATCAATATACAGAAACGGACAAGATCTTATGACGGTAGGTCTATTCTATCAAGAGTTACAGTGCGAAATGTAAAACTCAAAAAAATTTAAATTCACTATAATACTTTTGGGTCTAAGGTATAATTTTCTGCAAAAATTTCTAGAGTGTTATATATCATTACAAAAGTAATTTTATGTAGTTTCGTCCTCAGGATATTTCAAGATCAGACTCATAGTTTTCCAGATATTTGCAAAAAAACTGAATTTTCACCCCTTTGCCACCCCCTCCCCCTTAACCCATGGCGCAAATTAGTGTAACTTTTTACTGCGTATATTGAGCAGTGTATTTAACAATTTGGCATCGAAAATTCTTTTTTTTTATGTTTGGGTTTTGAGCTATATGTACTAGACTATAGCTTCAAAATCAAATTTGCTAATAGCGTAATAGCTCTGTGGCTCACTTGGTTGAGTCGAACTCTATGATGCTAGTCATCTTGAGGTCCGGAGATAGAATCTCGGCGTGGTCCAAAATTTCCGTACATATGCGGATGGGAAATAAAAAGTGCTTTCAACATTATATACACTCCGCAATGATATGCAATGAAACGTTGACTCGAAATTGCCTATAAACAGCTGAGTTAACGCACCATGGCCCCACATAGCCCCATGGTACTGAGAAGAATAGTTTTTAAACCTTAATGACTTGTTCCTACAGGAATTTCAACCCATTTCACCCCTTTTCCCACACTATCTAAACACCAGTTTCCATAAATCAAAACTGTTTGAATTCATTTATCCCTTAAGTCTCTCGAGGCGGGCCAATGAATAAATTAGATAAAATCCCTTTCCCGGCATAAATTTCAGCTCTTAATTTCAATAACTGCCATGAACTTTCACTCTCTCTCTCCCCCTCTCTTTTCCGCATTTTGCGTCTAAATAGAATATTCACCTAATTAAATGCACGAGAGCGAAATAGCCATGAAACATTTCGAGTGCCTAACCCTTAAATAGGCGTCACAATTGAAAATCATGTTTGCCATCATTATCAGGACGAATACAGCCATTTTATGAACTCTCAAACTGGAGGTCGGTTATGCGTTGCCGATGGCAATCTAACGAAGTGCTTTTGCCAGTGTGAAAATTGGGGGAGATTTCTGGTGGAGTAATTTCGTCGACGTCGAGCCTTGCGTTTGTCGAATAGACTGCCCGGGGGTTGAGAAGTAAATTAGTTCAGATACGAACATATCCTTGACTGTGCTGTATACACACATATATACACAGATCGAGAAAATTTCTTTCGCCAACTAAACGTTTCGATTCTATCAACGCCATTATTGAATTAAGTCGAACCCGGTATAGGGGTGAATTTACCATTAACATTGAGTTAATATTATGCCACATTGTTTGTGTCCAGAGTCCGGCCGTGTCGTCCCTTTTGGAATATTTTCGCATATCTTTTACTATACTCGTCCATAGAACTCAATTCACAAAATTACATAAAAATTTCGACCCTGCAGGGTTTTTTTTTCTCTGGGACGATTCAATGTAACATTTTGGGGTGTGCTATTTTTTGCGGTTGTATGAAGTGGGCCGAGTATACAGAGGGGAATCAAAATGTTTTTCAGTGTTAGTTTGTGCGGCACCCCTTGACAGCTGGCTGACTCACAGAAAAATCATCTTGGGAAATATGGGAACTGTACAGATGGTCGTGTGCGCCGTTGAATATACACTCGAGGCGTGGGATGAGCTACAAATAAGTGAAGTCTGCTTTTGGCTCTTGATATCATAAATTGAAAGAGATAATAGATTTATTATCATGTAAACATGATTCAGCTAAACCAACTGAATTATATGCAGTTAATGGTTTTCAATTAGGGTGGAAAATGTGCCATGCTGAATGGAATGGATTATGTTAGGGCGATGGGGGCGGAGGAATGACGTATCATTTTATGAAGACGATAATAACTAAAGATTAAATGTGAAGCGTGAAGCTTTTTTTCATGGTGGTTGTTTTTACTTTAGTTACATATACATATTCAAATATGTATATTTTTGTTTTTAAAATTTAGGTTTCTTTTGGGGCATATGCCAAGGACTTTTTTTAGAATTTGGTTTGTTTATTTAGTAATTACTCATACATATAATAAGTATAACCGAATTTTCTATTTTTTTTTTATAGATTCATATACACAATATATCGTAATTACAGTAGGTTGTAAAAATAAACGGTTTATGTAAATCCTACATTTTTATGCATGGTTCATATTTTTATAATAATAATTTTTTACCTAATCAGGAAACTTACCAGACCAAGAACCTGATCACTAAAATGGTCCCGCCCGTCGCTTTGGGTGGAATGTTTTGGGGCGGCTTTTTAGCACAAAAAAAACACAAAATTGTAAAACCCCGAAATGAAAAATTTACAAATGCTTTTTTTTTTGCAATTTATCAAAATTTGATTTCCGGAAGATTAGGTTTAGAATTGTTGTTTAGTTTGTTGAATCGCAGAAAGCACGTCCACTAACTGCCCGAAAAATTCATAGGAAATTAAAAATAGGGAATCGCAAAAATTCTACTGTGCGAAATTGCATGCCCAACGGTGCAATTTTCGTCATCAGCTTTCGCAGCAATTAAGCTCTAATTCATCCGACCTCATCGCGACTCCGGCTAATTGAAGCTTATTTGCTTTGGGGTGTGTATCGAAAACTACTCCAGAAGGTTAGTAATGAAAATGAACACCATTTTTTGCCACAACATTTTCCAGAGCGAAGTTTTCCAAAATGTGCTGAGTGCTTTAATATAGATAACAATATTTGCATTGATTTTCGATTCGAAACATTCCTGTGTGGCATTTGTTATGTTCTTTCTGTGCATAATATGTGGCTCGGGGAATTCAATAATAAGCTTTAATTTTGATATTCTAAACGAACTATCTACAAAGATTTAGTGTATTGTGGTATTGTACTTAAGAGTATTCATAAAAGCGGAACAGATTTCTACTAAATACTATCTGGGACTTGTAGGTGGCCAGAGATTATATTCTCTATTACTAGAGTATCGTTTCGAATCCTTTGTCTTTTAAAAAAAAGCTCCCACGTCAGCGGCTTCCACGATGTAAATCGTTTCGAAGCCACTCGCTATTACAAAAACCTGCAAAAATCACTCTATTCAAAAGGTAAAAATCTCTTCAATCTCTTTTACATCTGGTCCTCTTGCCCGGGCGGCCTTTTTCTAATTCCCGTTAACATGTTGCGAGTACACCTGCTCTACCAATTTTTTGGGATTCGACTAAAAAGCTAATTGAGATATGTACTGGGCTCCTGGTATATTGAAAAAATGCAAAAAAAAAGCTGAAAGACGAAATTCACTTTGGGGTAGTGCAAATCAGATTTGGGTGGAGCTTTTAATCCAGTAAAGCTGTCAATTTAAATATAAAAATTAACCTATCGCCAATTTTTATTGTTTTGAAACCGCTAGGGTCCTATAGGAGTGTGGAGCCTAAAAGGTTTCAAAAGGACAAAAAATTACACATGTGGCAGATCAAATCAAAGAAGATCGATTTAGTAATATTTCTTTTGTTTTTTTTTTTTTAGTTAGCCTTACTAACTATGTTCTGAAGAATGGATAGACAATACATGGAAGACAATACCTTTCATTTTGCTAAAAACCCCGGGGCCGAGGCTAATTTCGGGCGCGGCCGAAATTTGGATACCCTTCGCTTGGGCTAAAAGTTTTTTCGGGCGTACCTATGACTTGTATTTAATCCCCCTCCTCATACCGACTTGACAAAAGTTTGGGCTTGGTTGAAATAAGTGGGCAAATAAAAATATTTACTCGGAAAATTATATTGGGGTTGCCGGAGCATGACCCCACAGTACGATTCCATTGGTTTTGAACATTTTAGTTGCTTTGATAAAGACACATTAATTCAAGGTTTTGTGAAATTGGTGTAAAAAAAATTTTCTTACAAGAACCAATATGGGGGGTTTGGTTTGTATGGCAGCCCCATGACCCCATGGTCCGACTTGATTTAATCTTACAAATGTTTTGTGTCATCAATAGAAATACATTCGTGTGAAATTTGGTTGAAATTGGTGCACAAATCAAATAGTTTTTCTTAGAAGAACCTAATTTGGGGGGTTGGATTTGTATGGCAGCCCCATGACCCCATGGTCCGATTGTATCCATTCTTACATATGTTTTGTGTCAACAATAGAAATACATTTGTATGAAATTTGGTTGAAATTGGTGCACAAATAAAAAAGTTTTTCTTAGAAGAACCTAATTTGGGTGTTAAGTTTGTATGGCAGCCCCATGACCCCATGGTGCGATTTGATTCATTCTTGCATATATTTTGTGTTATCTATAGAAACACATCTGTGTGAAATTTGGTTGAAATTAGCGCACAAATGAAAAAGTTTTTCTTAGAAGAACTCAAATTGGGGAGCTTGGTTTGTATGGCAGCCCCATGACCCAGTGATCCAATTTGAGTGAATCAAACATACAAATAGCCTGCAACAATAAGAAGCACGTGTGCAAAATTTCAGCTTGCTAACTTCAATACCCGCCGAGTAAAACGCGTCGCAACAGACAGACAGACAGACAGACGGACATGCTCCAATCGACTCCCCAAGTCATGCTGATCATATATGTATACTTTTTATATGGTCGGAGATGCTTCCTTTAATGCGTTACAAACTTCATGACAAAGTTAATATACCCTTTCACTCTATGAGCGAAGGGTATAACGAGACCGAGGCTAATTTCGGTCGCGGCCAAAATTTGGATACCCTTCGCTCTCTTCGGGTTAAAAGTTTTTTGGGGCGCACCTACGACTTGTATTTAATGGGTTGGGCACGATATCCCCAAACCAAAATCCCCAAATCAAAATCCCCGAAATCAAAATCCCCGAAATCAAAATACCCAAAACCAAAATCTCCAAACGAAATTCCCCATTCCCCATTTGAGGTGTGATCTAAGAATGGGGAATTTCTTCAGGCTATTGTAGATGGTAAATGATACATGTTAAATGGCAGATGATAAATGGTAGACGGATGGAAGCTTGTAAATGGTTGATGGCAGATGGTAAATGGTAGATTGTAAATTGCAAATGGTGGATGGTAAATAGCAAATAGTAGATGGTAAATGGTAGGTGACTTAGACAATTGTAATTGTAGTAGTCCTACTATGCAATAAAAAAATCACCGTCGTGGACTGATATACATATATGCTAATCAACGGCAAACTTTTTGAAGTGACACAGAACAAAATCAGATAATGTGCAGGCGAATCGGTTCCAACAATAAGCCAACCAAGTTTTCCGCGAATATTCGTTCGGATGAGGACATGTCTCGACGATGTTAAAGAAAACCTAATATGTTTAGAACGATATATGCAAACGTTTATTCAATATAATGTACTCGAACATTTTGTTTGTGCTAATCAAAAAAAAAGTTAGTATCGATTTACGACCCTCCTAGTGCCATTTACCATGTACTATTTAACACCTTCCATCTACCATCAACCATCAACAATTTACAGTCTTTCATCAACCATTTACCATCTACCATTTTTACTACCATTCATCTACCATTTACCAGCATATTTCGGGTTCGGGTGCTTGGGGATTTTATGATTGGGGATTTTGTATATTGGTATTATGATTATGGGGATTTTGTAAATGGGTATTATGATTATGGGGATTTTTATAATATGGGGATTTTGATTTTGGGGATTTTTCTACGTTTGGGGATTTTGTGATTGGGGAATTCGTATGGTTCCCGTATTTAATCCTCCCTCATTCTTTTCCTTCCGTCTTCATAAAAGTTCCGTTGCGTCGACAAAACAATATTTGTGTGGGGTTTGGTTGGAATAAGTGGGCAAATCAAAATATTCACTCAGAAAATTTTACTGGGGGATGCGGGAGCATGGCCCCATAGTACGATTCCATTTGTTTTGACCTTTTTTGTTTGCTTTTTTGATAAAGACACATTAATTCAAGGTTGCAAAAAACCCTTCCGTCTTTACCTTTGAAGCAGTTGTTCGCACATGCAAAAGCGCCTCTCAACATCTCTTGGCTTCAACTCGTACGGAACCCAGTGGCCTTGCTTTTGGATCATTCCCAGTGATTTTAACTGCTTGGATATGGCTTGCTGAGTCCCTTCCAACGAAATTGCGAACTCTTTTTGCGTTTGGCACGAATCTTCTTCGAGTAATTTCGTCAATTCTTCGTCTTCAAACTTTTTTGGCTGGCGATGAAACCACCGAAAACACTGTGCATGCGAAAAAGCATCGTCACCGTAAACTTGCACGAGCAATTGATGACTCTGAGCTGCAGTGTGTTAAAATCACCTCAGACCTCCTTATTAGTATTTTTTTCTTTTATGCACAAAAACGTTTCTAAAAATCGGGTAAGGATGTTCGAAAGTTTCCCAAACCATCGAAACTGGCAAATAATCCCCGTGAACATGATTCGTTCGCGGGGCACACGATTTATATACATATATAGAATCTCCATCAAAATGCATTGCTTCATATTTCATTTCAATTCTAATTTTTCCTTTACCGATTCCTGGGTCTGGCAAGGGCTTTAGCCCCTCCCGTGGCTGCGGCACTTAGATTACAGTTAAAACCATATGAATCTATTACAAAAAAAAATAGTTTAATATTTTTTATCATTAATCAAATTTAATTATATTTTCTACAAGTTACTGGCTTAACTCTTTCGTTTTACACTAAAGCACGATCAAACGTAGTACTCTTTGGAGTGATTCTGTACTATTTTTTTTCTTCGGGAAACAATCAAGTCAAGTGACATAATAATTTAATATACATAATTTAGTTTATTATCTTAGTTTATTTAATTTTTTGTATCTGAAGTAGTTTTTGCAACTTAGACTATCAAGCTATAACTTTAATATGAAAATTTGGCTTGGACTACGCATCGATGACTTACATTTTACCTTGGCAGCACATCATATCATAACAGAGTTATGTTCCGCAAGGTTACGTTACGTAATAAATTATATAAACTCTTTACGTTTTGATTAAGTATTTTTTCGGGCTAACATTTAGTTTGAAGAGCATAGTCCCTACACATGGTGTTGTGATACCATCCGTGCCTATATTTAATTTGTGAATCGGTGGGCATACATTTCACGGAGGTGTTCTTAAGATTTTTCATAATAAACATTTTTTTCGAACAGATTATACCTTTCAGTATGTGGTTGCATTGGGTTGATTCTACTTGTTCTCCATGAAAAATCTTAGTGATGTGGTTAAAATTAACAAACGTGTACATATCTAAAAAAAAAAAAACTTTTAGGGGTGAAGATTCCACAGCCGCCGTATGACTTAATATTCCGATTGTGGGAATTAAAATATATTTTTAAACGGCCTAGCTGGTTTTGAAATTAAGATAAAGGTTTGAAATGTCGTCCACAAGGTGCAGGCCGCCAGATTATGGTGGGCTTTGTTTTTTTGTAATCCACTATACTTCTAAACGTAGCTGCTGTATAAACATGGAATCAGACTAATGCAAAAAAGATTGAAAATTACATTTTAAAACACTAAAACACAACTTTCAGTATAATATTGGAATCTGTCGTGTCTTTGTATCTACATTTTAAAAATGTCTCGAAAAATGTTAAACTGCAACACGCATTCATTTATAATTTCTGCCCCTGGTAAACACTCAGCTATCATGAATTTTCCTTTAACAAGTCACGATATAAGCAATTTTGGAAATGTCCATAAATTTATTAACCAAGATATAGCCCAAATGCGCGAGATGATCAAGAACAACTCTCTGTGTCGCATACCTCCTCTCCCGTCCATACATATATTTTCATGTTCGCTTATAAAGGCATATTCCACGTTCAAGCGTACTACTATAAATCAGGAGTCCATTTTCAAGGAATCGATATACCTGATACTATAATATTGAATAAAATCGCAAAAGAATAAAGATAAATAAGAAAAAAAAAGATTTTTCAGTAAACGCTCATGTTTTGCTGCTGACGTGCAAACATTTCGTGGCTGTCGATTTCCACCATTTAAATGCAAATTTTTTTTTTCTTATCATCAAACCCCCGTCGCGATCGCTCATTCTGAGCGGTGATCGTATGGTGAAGTTATTGGTGTGAGGGATCTTTTTTTCGGAAAATATTCATATATGCGTGCAGATTTTGTATATAGTATACAGAAGGGACATAGATTAAATTTCATTCGAAATACACCAACAAATAAAACAAAGGATTAAAAAAAAAAGAAATCAGATATCATTGGAAAGTGAATTTTGTCAAGAATTTTCGACAAGAATAGTTGCATGTATCCAAGTCAAGTGGTATAGGTCAGTTGTATTTTTACCATCGCATTTGAGTTGAATCAATCTAAAAAAAAAATTTAACAGATTTTGTAATGACGATGATACTATAGTGAAATTAGGTAATACCCAATCAGAATATAAGACTATAGCGAAAAGGATCCAATATGTATATACAAAGCTTGTACGGTAAATTTTTTTCGCCAAGACCAGTTAATGCTAATTGAAAGTCCTAACCCCATTTAAGAGGACATCGGTTCTGTATAGCTTCAGACCTAACGCTCAGATGGAATTTTGTCGGATCAATAATCGACATTCCTTTACAACGAAGCCTACACAATATTATTGCCTTGTCGAAACGCTTTCTATAAATATTTTTCCTAGATTACTTACACAGCAGGAGATTGATTTTAAAATTCAACAAGCCTCTGGAATTCTATTCGTCTGGGAGATAAAATGCGAACATTGTATATACTCAAGATTCAACGCATACGCGCGCTTAGAAAGAATGATCAACCGAATTACAAATTTAAGGACAAACATGGAAAACGATGTGTAACATCTATCCAATATGGTTTTAAACGATTAATAGAATAAATTCCTGTTAATCGAATATTTTTATGGTTAATTTCAACACATGATTATATGTCAACGTATTCGAATGCGAATGCCTAATACAGCCCAAATGCACAACAAGTATATGATCAAGTGACTAGTCGTAATACAAGAAAAATTCTTCGACAAGCATCACCTCAGCTATGGATGATCGCACCGACTATCACAAGTTTTTACCTTGTTGCACTGCACTTGCCCTCAGCAACAGAATAATTTTATTAAGATCCAAGTTAAGCCACCATGTGTCTGTCATCTATTGCATTGAATTGCACGGTGCATATCGCTTAGTACACACATATATACAGCGGAACAGGCTAATGATGCGATATTGCCGACGATATAGGATCGTGTGCACATTTGCTAATTCGCCCAAACATGGAGCACGATTTATGTATTAATTTACCATTATGAAATGTTAATATCAGACAATGTCTGAATGTGGATACCCCGTTGCGGTCTTCAGCCGAGATATCTGGATTAGGCCTGACTTTGTCTATACGATCGGATCGTCTGTTCATGTAAACGATGGTGGTACTTGCCGTAAATATCTTCTCTACAGACTGCCTGGGACAAGTAAAGATGCCCATAACATCTTAAGTGCATAATATACTATTCGCCATCAGTTTTAGATATTTTTCGCGAAAGCGAACCAAGGAACATTCAAGCCTAGACAAAAAGTACGTACACTAAAGATAAGGATTAAAGAATAGATTTAAACTGAGTTACCGTTATGAATGGGTGATCCAAACCCAAAAACATATAAAATTTTGGATAAATGGGGTGGGAAGGGTGGAACCGGTTGCAATCACAAGGGAGTGTAGTATGGCCAATCTTAACAAACGAAGTATAATTTGACATGGAAAAAGTCCAACAATTCTATTTATATGGATTTTTTATCATTTGAGGATTTTGGAATTTTGGTTGGGGATTACGTTAACGCTTCTCGAAGATATGTTAGCTTATATTAGTTCCAAGAACATAAGACTTCTGAATCTTCAGAGATGGCTTCGCACACTTATCGTTTGCGAAATAAAGGTAACACTGGTATATTCATGACAATTGAGAGAAAACATCCCACTAAATCTTCAACAACGATCGATCGAAATCATAGAGTCACTGCGAATGTTAACAAAAGCCGTAGAGACACAGTAGTGATTGCAACGTAACTTACAACTAACCACTCCGAGCGCATAGCGCAAATCGAGCACGCAGATTGCCTATACTCATATTACAATATTCCGCGTTTATCGAAACAAAAAACTACCTTCTTCTGCACTATGTTGAGTTGTTTAACATGAATTTTATTTATGTTGCGGTCGAAATAAATTTATTATTTGCGTTTAAACGACATAATGAGCTTCGTCGTATGTGACCAGAAAGAAAGAAGCGCAGTACACAAACTCAACGCGGTTTCCTTATCCCTCTGCAGATAAATGATCAAGTTTTTTATGAAATTTATGATTCGTCGCAAAAATGGTCGACAATTATGGTCATCTTTGGGAAACAGTTAAAAAGTCCAGGGTTTTATAAACATGGCCAAATGTTTTATGGACAATCATGTTGTTTGCAACAAAGAACCTTAAGCCATATCGGTGAAACGATAAAACAGCTTAGTTGAATATCTTCGGAAAGATGTAGCTGACGTTGTAACAGTGGCTTTTTGTGTATTGAATTTCGTCTTATTTTCAGCGAGATTGAAGATGTGTTCATGTATGTAGGTGCGCTGAACACATTTATGAACGAGGAGTACATTTTGGTCTGCCACACGGTTGGATTGGATGATTAAAACGGCTTTTCATCAAGTTTTTGATATAAACCTGTTTATTATGGTGTTGAGGTAAGTGGTTTAACATCTTGATAGATAACTTGTAATGATATCGCTAATTATGTGAGAGAAATGTTTCAATCGGTATGATATGAGGGACACGAACGGACGACAAATAATATGGAGAGATAAAAATTATGCTCCCATAAAACTCTATACCCAAATATGTAGGTACATGAGAGCCAAACCAAAAATTATAAAAAATGTGAAATGCATATGCCACAAAAACATTGAGCATAATAAAGCATTTTAGAAAAATTGTACTTGTTTTCATCAATAAATGCTTGTAGTTAGCCATGGACGTACGTATAGCCAAAGAGAGAGAGTAGAATGGGCTCATAGTATGGCAAAAATATATGAATGAAAATTCGTTAAATTCGAGCGAAGCAACATTTTATGGGCTTCACACACTGATTTTCGATTTTACATATGTGTCATCCAAATTTCTCATTTTCATCATTATAACGCTTTTTCGTAATACTGTCTGTAATTTCGACTGTTCCTCTATATCATCTTACAGGGGACAAACTTCGGCCAGTTGCGTTGCGAAAATTGGATATAAAGGGTTTTTCGGTCACAAAAAAAAATTTAGTGCAATGGTCTCCACGATTCAGTGGTAATACAAACAAGGAAATCGGTGTCGCAACAAGGCTACATTTTAATTTTAACTACATATTAGGAACTATCGACGGAATACGTATAAACAACGTGGAAATCAAATTTTCAAATTTTTGGGACAGAAATTTAATTTTGAATAACTATACGAAAGAAATACATAGTAGAATTAGGTATCTACACTCTAAAAAGTGAATTTAAATTTCCGCTGAAAATGCGGTAATTTTACACTTTTTCCCGCTTATAATCACATACAGAGTGCATTTTTCAACAATTTCTGTGTCAAATAAGAAAATTACACCAAAATCGGTGTGAAATGTATTTTTACGCTAAACTTCTGTATAATTCAGATTTTCTGGTGCATTTTTACAACATTTATTGTGTTTAATTCGGATTTGTGGTGTATTTTTACAACGTGCAGTTGTAGCGTGCTCTCCAGTTGTCATACTTCAATCGGCTGTACTTAGCACAGTGTATCACATTTTCCGAAAATTCTCTGCATTTAGAACTCATGTGTACACGCTCTGTGGCTCACTTGTTTGAGTCGCACTCTACGATGCTATAGTAATCTAGAGGTCCCGAGATATAATCTCGGCGTGGTCCAAAATTTCCGTACATGTGCGGAAAGGAAATATTTAGTGCTTGCAACATTACACTCCGAAATGATATGCAATGTAACGTTGACTCGAAATTGCCTATAAACGGCTCAGTTACGGTACTTAGAAGAAGAACAAGTGTACAGATCGCACAAAAAAGACCATATTGCAACCTCTCATGTAGACGAAAAACTGATCTCTCTCTCTGAACTGAAATCTTTACAACGAAAAAAGAGTGAAACCGCATTAATTCCTATTATTACGGAGTGTTTTTACACATAGCACGGTGTAAATTTGCTAATATATTGGAGTACTTTTTTAAACATTTTTTATGTAAAATTACACTTGATTTGCAAATTTAGATTGCAGAGTAATTTCACTATTATAATAGAAGGAAACAAAGTTTCCTTCTATTATAAGAGTAAAAATTTCATAGAGTGTACATATGGCTATAGAATCCTATTTTATAGGTCATGGAAGCGTCAAGTAACTCCGTTATATGTTATTGTTTGATTGAAAAAATCTTCTGAGATCAAAAGAGAAGCTTTGCCAATCAGACAATCTCTTGTTGGCAAGCAGCAGTTTCTACGGATTACGATTCGGGAGCTAATTAAAAGAAAAAAAATTTACTTGAACCGTATCGAACCACTAACTAAAACAACCGCAATACTATCAATAATCACACTGGTTTAGAGGCGAACCCAAGGGGGGATTTAGGGGATAAAACAGCCCCCGAAATTTTAAAATGAAATTTATAGGTATGAATAAACTTCACGCAACATATCTTTATTGATAAATCAAATACCTAAGTGATGATTTTCACTGACTATCGTTTTAGAGTGCCCATAGACCTTCCCATCGATTGAAGCAATTTTTTGATTGCCCGATAAATTAAAAGGTGTATGCGATCATCCAATCCATTTTTTTTATTGGACGTGTGGTACATAAAAATAAATAAATAACAGGCGCGACAATCCAACATTGGACTAAGGCCGCAGGATGTGTTAGTGACATCCCATTTCCAAGATCTTATCTGCTTTTTGTTGAGGTAATGAGATCAGCATCACGCTCAGCAGTGTTATTTATCCCCATAAATGGGTACTCGTTTAACATCTGAGTAAGATCATAGTCCGTCACAAGCTCGTGAGTTCGAAAAACACCATGATCCACGATGAGATTCGAACTCATGACCCTGTGCACCGAAGGTGCGCGCACTAACCGCTAGACCAGCCAGGCTACCGGACGTGTGGAACATATCGGCATGAAATTTTTCATACAATCTGTCTTGATAATCATGTGTTTTCAGTTGCTGATTTATTGGCATAAGCCAGTGGTCATTCTTCATGTTGTGGTTGTGGCGGTCATTGGCTATGTCCACACATGCGCGCTTTCGTCTTCCCTATCGTCTTCAAGCTCCGTTTCCACTTTCAACATTGAACTTGTCACTGATTGCGTCAAGTAATCAGAAGAGATGAATGCTTCATTCTATCCACATCTGTTCATTATTTATCGTTAGAGGCGCCACAGACCCTCCGATCAATAGGCCAGATTTTTTGATTGCGAGATAAATCGGATGGTGTATGGGACCATCGGATTCAATTTTTTGATTTGACATGTGGCACGTATTACCAATGCAATTTTCCGTACAAGCTGTCATGACAATCATGTGTTCTCAGTTTCTGATTTTTTGACATAAACCTGTGGTCGTTCTTCATGCTTGTGGCGGTCATTCTCCATCAAAGTAGCAATGGATGTCTATCTTCCATCGCCAAAAATGGTATAATTTTCGCTATTTTGTGTTGGGTCTTGTGGACCGTGAGACTGTATATTTCAGATTGCCCGATAAATTACCTAATGTGTGTGCTGTAGGGCGGCAGATCGATTGTGGGCAATCGATCGGCCGAGAAATCGTCAGGTTTGTGGCGCCCTTTAGATATGTGTCGCGGCTTTGTTCAGGACAGATTAATGATAAATTCTTTCGTTAATAGTATGAGTTCACTGAACCAAATATTTCTTCATATGGACGAATTTTTTTTCGTAAAATTTTGAATAAAATTTTTATTTGATTTGAATAATAATTTGTTGCATTGAAAAAGTACGGGTAGATTTTTAGAAAAAAAGTTGCATATTATTCAATATGAAAATTTTGTTTTTCGTTTTATCAAATTAACTAAATTTTCATCAGTTTTATTACTATTCGCTTACAATTTTTAATCAATTTGAAGAAATCGCACTTTGTAAAAGTTTTTCTTCGTATAGAAGAAATTATTCAAACTGACGATTTGTTTGCGCTAAATTATTGAAAGCAATTGTAAGATTGACAAAAGTTCGTCAAAATAACAAATTCACAATTTGTCAGATTCGTCAAAAGGATAAAACTTAATCAAATGGAAGAATAGCATCATTCTTATATTTTATATATATTATATTTTATCACAGTGAATAATTTAGTCATATTGATAAAATCAATTCTTCAATTCTTCTCTTTTACGAAAATTCTTCACACTGATGAATTTATAGTAACGCATTTTCTGTTTATTTTCGATTTTCTGAGTAATTTTTGCCTTTAAATTTTAATGGAAATCTCAATTCCAAAAAGAAATTTTTTCATACAATTTGTCAGAAAGAAAAAAAATAAAAAGTGTCCTGGCCGAGTCTCAATAAGGCGTCCGCCATGCAGTGTGTATCAAGTAGTGCTTGTCTTGAGAAAATTGGAAGTGTATTTCCTTTCTGGCGCAATGGCAGTGTGAGTGGACTGGCACGCAAGCGGACCGAGTTCGAATCCTGATTCTAACACAATGGGTAATATGGTTATTTGTATATAAAAAAGTGTTTAATAAATATTGTGAGAGTCTTGAAGACATATAATAATAAATGAAATTAGTTTCAATACGAATAAGACAAGACGCAATGTTAATTTTTATATTTAAAAAAAAATGAAAATTTCTTCATATTGACAAATTATTCATCAATTTACAATAATTTCGTAATTATTCAATATGACTATGGTATTCTTCAATCCAAATAACAGCTTCATTGACCGTATTTTGATGAAATATTCTTCATATTAAATGTAAATTCGTCGAATTTACGAATTTTTTGGTTCAGTGTTGTTGACATATTCAACATTTGGAATCGCGTTCAAGAATGAATGCCTTTCTTAAATAGCGCAGACATCCCAAGTTTCAATTGTCAAAATGACGAAGACGAACCCGAAGCCGACTCCATCGAAAGTAGCAATGGATGTCCATCTACCATCGCCACAAAATAAATAATTTTCGTTACGTTGTGTTGTGTCGTGTGGACCGTGAGACTGTCATTTCAGATTGCACGATAAATTGCATAGTGTAAGCGATGTACGGGCGTCAGATAGATTTTGTGCAATCGATTGCTCAATCAATTGGTCAATCGATCGGACAGTATATGGGCCCTCTTAAGCTCAAGGTCTAAAAGTTCATTTAAAATGTTGTATTTCATAAGCCACGTTGCAAATACAAATCACCCCCCCCCCCCCCAGAAATAAATTCCTGGGTTCGCCCCTGCACTGGTCTCCATTTTTAACGGACAACTATAATTCAATTTCAGCTGCCAACCTCAATCCAGCATTCAAATACTCCGAGAAGTGGCTCGCATAATGCCTCCATGTTGCGGAATTACTATCAAGGGCAGTACCCAATGGCAAGTTAAAACTCTATTTATCATCGATATTCGTGTGATTAGAGCCAGGATTCTCACTTAACTGCAATCTTAGTAGATCTATTGCAATATTTACGGAATTTGGAAATATACTGCACTGGAGCATAGGTCGGTAGATTTAAAGGCAAATTTGCAGCAAATTTTTTTAGGTTAAATAAAAAATACCTGTTAAATCTTACACAGAAGCTTGTTTTATGAAGGAATTTTCTTTTTTATACCCGTCACTATATGTGAAAGGATATATTAACTTGATCATCAAGTTTCAACGCACAGAAGGAAGCACCTCCGACTCTGAAAAGTATATATGTATATTATTATTGATCAGCCAAGTGTGTTCCTAGTAAAGTCTCAAAACATATCCCGGAACGGATGGAATCGGAACACGTCATAGAGCTGCGGTAGAAATTACTAACACAAAAGAAGCTTAAGTTTCATTCAAATTTCGGCCTCGGTCTCGTTTTTTTTGTCAGTTCGACACAACGTGTGCAAAAACCAAAGTTTGAAATGGGGCAAGGGAAAACATAAAAAAAAGTTTTAAAAATTGTTCGAGTAGAAATCAAGCGCAAAAAGAGCTGTTTGTCTGAAGGAAAAGAAATGCATTTTTTGTTATTTTGATAATTTTTGAATACTAATTTTACCCATTTCTACTAAAAATGCCTTTCTAACTTTGCAAATTTACCAGTCCTCAAAGTACCGTTATACAATTTTTGTGAGAATTTTTAAAGGGAAATCAATTTTGAATTTTTTCTAAAACTTCAATAAATAAATATCTCTTTGAAGTGATGTCTCCTATTTGAAGTCAAAGAAAGTAATAAACTGTGAAGTTTCATGATGCTGAAAGTTTAGATGAAGTCAATAGGTTGACTTCCCTAAGTTTAAATTTTTAACTATTATTTTCACAAAAAACACTATAGCAGGATAATAATAATAAAAGAAATATATATACGTACATATATCCCAATTCTCTTTAAAGTGATTATGTTCAAAAATTGCATTCAAAAATCGGGTTAATTGCTTAATTCTTTCTCTGGAAAAACAAATGCCATTTATTGCATATATATTTCTCGTTATTGCACTAGATGTTAAGAAAAATTGTTATTTATTTCTCTTTCTGCCCAGATTACATGGTTTGTGACCCGAAGCTTATTTTAGAAAAGGGAATATCTCTACGAAACTTTGAACCTCGGTGCTCCCATCATTCAGAAAACTCTTGATACCGGGTTTTCCAAGCATGCCCAATGTAAAAACACATGCCCCTAACTCAGCTCAATCGGATTGAAACCAAGGATACTTACCGTAGGGGGCGCTGAATAGTAGACACTTTTTTAAGCTCGTAAGACTATTTATTGGGCCTTTTCACATTGTAAGACAAAACCGTACGGCACAAAAATCGTACGATGACAGCTTTTATAGTGGCCGGCAGACAATAGCATTGTTCATTTCACATTGTGGTCTAGCTTTGGAGATATTGAGCTTTAAGTCGTGCAAGAAAATTATTTTTTCAAAAATCTTCAAATGCCTGTGGCAGCTAAAGGGATAAGCTAAGGGGGTATGTTCGATACAACTTTTTTGCTGTAAATCAACTGAGGAATCATAATCTGGTGCGTTTATGCGGCAGTTTCCGGACACCCTGTATAAGACTTACTTCTAAGCAAAATGTAAGACAAAATTTCAAACTTAATTTGCACTCACTATTTGAAAGCTCCCAGTTGCCCTATTGCTTATATCACTGAACCAAAAAATTCGTAAATTCGACGAACTTACATTTAATATGATGAAAATTTCATCAAAATACGGTCAATGAAGCTGTTATTTGGATTGAAGAATAACACAGTCATATTGAATAATTACGAAATTATTGTAAATTGATGAATAATTTGTCAATATGAAGAAATTTTCTATTTTTTTTTTAAATATTAAAAATTAACATTGCGTCTTGTCTTATTTGTATTGAAACTAATTTAATTTATTATTATATTTATTCAAGACTCTCAATATTTATTAAACACTTTTTTATATACAATTAACCATATTACCATTGTGTTAGAAGCTGGATTCGAACTCGGTCCGCCTGCGTGCCAGTCCACTCACCTTGCCACTGCGCCAGAAGGGAAATATATTTCCAATGTTCTCAAAACCTTGCAGTACTTGATACACACTGCATGGCGGACGCCTTATTGAGACTCGGCCACGACATTTTTAATTTTTTTTTTCTTTCTCACAAATTGTATTAAAAAATTTCTTTTTGGAATTGAGACTTCCATTAAAATTTAAAGGCAAAGATTACTCAAAAAATCGAAAAGATACAGAAAATGCATTACTATTAATTCATCAATTTGAAGAAATTTCGTAAGAAAGAAGAATTGAAGAATTGATTTTGTCAATATGACTAAATTATTCACTGTGATAAAATATGACATATATAAAATATAAGAATGATACTATTCTTCTATTTGATTAAGTTTCATCCTTTTGACGAATTTGACAAATTGTTAATTTGTTATTTTGACTAATTTTTATCAATCTTACAATTCATCATCATCAATGTGGCACGATATTCCGACGTCGTCAATTGGTTCCAATAATTTAGCGCAAACAAATCGTCAGTTTGAATAATTTCTTCTATTTGAAGAAAAACTTTTACAAAGTGCGATTTCTTCAAATTGATAAAAAATTGTAAGCGAATAGTAAGAAAACTGATGAAAATTTAGTTAATTTGATAAAACAAAAAACAAAATTTTCATATTGAATAATATGCAACTTTTTTTCTAAAAATCTACCCGTACTTTTTCAATGCAACAAATTGTTATTCAAATCAAATAAAAATTTTATTCAAAATTTTTACGAAAAAAAATCGTTCATATGAAGAAATATTTGGTTCAGTGATATCAATGAAAGAAAAGTCATATATGTATATTGTTTATAATATTACGTTACGTTAAAACATTTATTATATTCTTATAAAAGCCTTATTAGTAAGTATATAAATGCCATTTCAGACAGGTGGCATAAGGCAGTTTGCAAATATTTATTTATAACATGCTCGGTGGCTGACTTGGTTGAGTCGCACTCTACGATGCTTGTAATCTTGGGGTCCGGAGATCGAATCTCGGCGTGGTCGAAGTACATGTGCGGATAAGAAATATAAACAAATATACATTAAACAAACGACTGAGTGAATGCACCATCGCCCAGCAAGGAGTTACAGAAAGAAGAAATACTTATTTCAACCTTTTATTAATGGATATATTTTAGTTTCGAAATGCCTTAGATAATTCTTGAGATAATTCTTAAGTAAGAATTATTATTAAGGCCTTATCTAAGCCTTTGCTATATTCTTAAAAAAGCCTAATTATTAATTTTATAAATGCATTGCCAGTAATTCATAAATAAGTCCTACAATCAGGTATATATAAAAGATTTGGAAGCTTTAAACCTTACCACCAATGACATGTAAGCCTTTTAATAAGGAGTTCCTCTTGTGAAAGACTAAGACTTTTTTGAATAATCTTTTATTAAGTAAGTCTTATTCTGTTCGAATATAAGACTTATATAAAACTTTCCGATTTTGCTGGGAAACCACAGTGAGCAAACACTCCCAGCAAAATCTGAGTTTTATATAAGTCTTATATTCGAACAGAATAAGACTCACTCAATAAGAGATTATTCAAAAAAGTCTTAGTCTTTTACAAGAGAAAATCCTTACTAAAAGGCTTACCTTAACATGGGGCATGTCATTGACGGTAAGGTTTAAACCTTTGAAGCTTCCAAATCTTGTAAATATACCTGATTGTAGGACTTATTTATGAATTACTAGTAATGCTTTTGTATACATTCTAATAAGACTTTTTTAAGAATATAATAAATGCTTTGATAAGGCATTAACAATAACTTTAATTTAAGTATTATCTCAAGCATTATCTAAGGCATTTCGCAACTAAAATATATCCATTAATAAAAGGTTGAAATAGGTATTTTTTCTTTCTGTAATTCCTTGCTGGGCGATGTTTAATTTATATTTGTTTATATTTGCGACTCAACCAAGTGAGCCACAGAGCATGTTATAAATAAATATATGCAAACTGCTTTATGCCACCTGTCCGAAATGGCATGTATATACTTACTAATAAAGCTTTTGTAAGAATCTAATAAATGCCTTACCGTAAAGTATATTATAAACATTATAAATAACTTTTCTTTCATTGATACATAATTTATAATATTGATCTCACTCAGATGTTAAAGTAAAGTATCCATTTACGGGGATAAATAAATCGGCAGAGAGTGCTGTTGATCCCAGCACCTCGCACTAAAATCCGTCAAGATCATGTAAACAGTTGTGGTTCAATGTCAGACTGGCGACAGTTTTTTTTTATCTATTTATAAAGAATTTTAAATATGTAATTCACGCATTTCAATCTCGCTGCCCGCGGCCATGTCCAAGCAGCACAATGTGTATCAACACAAAAATCGTGAAATTGGTAAAGTGACAAAAATTCAGCCGTTGAACTCAAGTATACAAAAAAAACTATTAAAACTCGTCAAAAAGTCAGTGGCTTATTCTAGCTTAAGCTATGTTGCCTAGAAATTTTCCTTTAAATACTAAAAAATTGCTGATGGTTATTTGGTTTGGGCGACCTGGATGATCGGTCTGACAAATTTTCTATCATCTGTCCAAAATTTGGCGCAAATTATTTGACAAATAGTGGTTACTTGAAGATCATTCAAATTTTCGCGTTTTCGCTTCTTGTCTCTATTCTTTTAATGTCCTTAAAGTACATTTTCGAAAGATGGAAATTCTCAGCGATAATAGCCAAGCCGCTAGTTAAAAGTAATATTATGTAATCAACTCATCAACAATCAACTCGTAATAAGATGATACAAAAGTTTTTGAAATGTTTGAAAACAGGCCCGGGCCTGGTTTTGAGTTTGACACCTCTGGTATAATTGAAAACATTTTTTTATAATCTTTTTGTATGTGTAAACAATAGGAAACAATAAACGCTTATGTTTTTTTTTTAATATTCACCCTTCCACCATGCTGTGAGTAATTGATACGAATTTATAATGTGCAATACATACTAATCATCAAACTGACCCCTGACGCGATAGTCTAAAAAAGTTAAATTAAAAAAGTTAAATTAAAAAAAAACAGTGATTTGATCAAAACAAATTACAAAGTACGAATGAACCGATCATTTTTCCTGACCGCTCAGATTTCTTCATTTCGTAACCACAATAATGATTCTCAACTCAACAATCTTGTTGCCATCAACCTGATAATGCATTAGCACAAAACCTTTGGCGGTATGATATTCTAGTCTGCCCCTTTTTGTAGCCATCATACATGCTACAATACCAAGACCATTCGGGCCTGTTGTCTTGAATACATATTTTCAATTTATTCTTTTTTTTTTGGCGTGATTTAATATGCCTTCGCAGAACACAAACTCATCTTAATTTTCAATTCCATCAAATTATGTATGCCGTCGTCTATCTCGACGAAAATATCTTGTAGTTTCGGTTGTTCAAGAGTTATTCTTGTGTTCTTCGTCGTCCATAATTGAGGAGGTTCTTCATTCACCCCGCTGAGTGTGTTCGCCGGGATGAAAACCGAGAAACTCTAAAATTAAAACAAAAAAACGACGAATAGCGTATAGAACAGCATCGTTCGATACGTATTTCTCGGACTGTAAAGTGCTCGAAAATTCCATCATTTCAAATACCTTCTTTGGTCTTATGACTTCATACATACACACGAGATAAATAATAATTAACGAAACTCGAAACAAGAAGATGGAAGAAATGATTTTCAAATGAAGACAAAAGGGCTCCCCGAAAATAAAAAAATAAAAACAAACGTATATGAACAAGTATAGGCCGGGTCCGAATAACTTGAAATAAATAGTACAGAATTCAATATGGCCGTCGAAACGCAATTATTTACAGACGATGCATTGCTAAAGTGCGTCCAATCTTCATCCTCTTCGTCCAAACATATATTATACCATTAACGCTTGTTCCCTGCTGGCTGAGTTAAATGGCTGCGCGAACGCGCAAAGAAAAAAGTTGTTCACGGCACAATCTTTTGTATTTTTCTCAGCTTAATTTATTCGAAATCAAAAAAGGTAAAAGATAACCCCGAAAGTCAAATCGAGAAAGAACAAAAACCCAAAGTTAAAACCGAAACGATGAAGACGGCGACTATGATGATGATGATGACGACGATCGAATCGAAAACAACCAGATGAAGAACACAAAAAAAAAAGATTCAACGCCCAAAAACTGTAGAAGAGCGCTTCATCATTATCTTCATTTTCTCGTTTTCTAATCGCCTTTAGAAGAACACATATAGCCGCGCAACTGTCAAGCCAACGAATGGCCGTTGCGCCGAGCACACCGATATATAGGTACCTACAGCCAGTCCTCTTGCGCTGTGAAATCCATGGAGAGCCTAATAATCATTTCAAGGCCCGAATACCTGGTCAATATCAATAGGGTATAAAATGGGCCCAGGCCAAAGGAGGAATAAAAAAAAACTGGGTCCATCATTTAGATGTTGATGTTGTGTAGCATACTTTGAGCCTATTGGCGGCCTTAATCGACGAATACCTGCGCGCATCGCAGCTGGAACGTCATTTTGCTGAATTTATTTATTATGTTATTAATAGCAGGCTGCAATGCATTCCGTCAGGACCCTCTATGGTTCGAGGTTTAGATATTTATTAGGAAGGCGCAGTTCAACGAAATTGATTCATCGTCGTCCGTGGGTTGCGTAAAGGGATGTTGTTTTTTGTTCGTCGCCCAACTTTAGTATTGTTTAAATTGTTTCGGTTTGATTTGTAAGGTTTACATAGTTAGTAAACGCTATAGCTATATTAAATTATCCGAAGTTCTACTTATTATTTACCCTTGAAATTCTTGTTTAAGATTTACGAATAAAAAATTATGATCAACTATGTAGTCCAATAGCTTTGACAAACGAATCAAAAAGAACCGTAGGATGATATATGTACAATTTCATCATGGCTTGAGGAATCCTGAGGAGTAGGTACACTTTCTTTTTTCAATTTGACCAGTTGGTGATGACGCTGGAATCCTCAAACTTATCCTTGCAATTACGCCTCAACTCCATCTAACTTTCATGCAATCATTGTTTTTCCTGCAATGGAAAATTTATGTATTGTACTCATCCATAATGGAATTGGTCATGTTCGTATAGTTCACTCCAATGGTTTTGCCAATTTGCAAACGAATTCGATTCCCTTATCGATTTTAGCCAACAAAAATGTAAGATTCAATATCGTTCGGGGTGCAAACGGCTTGTGGCGCGGCCACATCGCAACGTTTGGTTTGGAGCATATTCAATTATTTATTAAGGCAACATTCAACATGAGCCACCATGCTGCTATATGGCGTTCTTGGAATTAAACATGTCCGTGGATTGGAATTAATTAACCATACATTCGAATTTGGACGCAGACCTGCACGGATCTTAATGAAGTGAGTTGTGACCGGACTGGTAAATTAACAAGTCGAGATTAATGGCTAGCGTCCAACCGTTTTCGCTGACTTTGTAGATATATAAAATTCCACCTTTTGTAGCAATATAAACATTTAAGATCTTTATTTTCTTCTTGTTTTCAGCCTCTCATCTTTAGTACCTATCATTTTAGCGACGTTTTTTTTTCTGTTTCATGTGTTGAATGTATAGACCCCTTCTTGTTTTTGGCTCTCTTTTTTATTCTGCTTCTTTTATTTTTTTATTTAACAACGTCGACATCTTGAATTAATGAAGATTCACAATTATCTTGGGCGCTTAAAATGTGTTTAACTATATTTTAATAAACTGGACTCGCGCAGTATGCTGTATAGAGACTCATATAAACATCGTATCGTATATCTTTTGCCAGCAAGCCCACCAAAAGATATATCCACTCACTCGCATCTATATACGAGTCGTAAATGAATAACACCAGCGAGACGTGTTTTGCCGCTAATTAACGATTTTAAAGTTTTCAGAATCCGACAGTGAAAAAGACCAATGAAGACTTACAAAAAAATTAACTGACTTCATTAAAAGTTGCTGTCGCCATTTATAAAGTAATAACGTTTAGTTTCTTTTATATTTATTTGGGATCTTATTTAAATTTATCTATTCATGGATTTATGGGCATATTTAACATATAATTTAAAGGAATTCGAATAAAAGATGGCCAATGATTGTAGCGACAATAAAGAGGAATTGAGGATGTCAGTGATTGTTTTTGAGGGCTTATTTGTGAACCAAACGTGCTAAATGAATTAAAAGGTAATACCAGATACTCAACATGAAGAAATGAATATGTATAATTTACGTAAGTTTTTTTAACAACTTCCATTGCCCAACTCATTGTAGTAAAGCCGGGTGAAAATGGATAAAAAATACATTTGATTTGTTTTACGAATCTACTCTAGGAAATAGATCATGAAAAAGCACCGATTATTGCAAAAGGTTAAGTATATCTGATTTTTTATAATAGTATATTGTACAGCAAGGCCGTGTGGCTTTAACTCCAAGTTTCGACCTCTTCCTCCTTATGCTTCCTTGTTAGCAGCGACCGCTCTAAGGGGGGGCAAGCTGGGCGGTCGCCCAGGGCGCCAAATTTTAGGGGCGGCTTTTTGGCTAATACTCGAATAAAAAAAAAGATAAAAGCCAGAAGAAAAAATTCAATATCAATTTCCATTAAGTGGAAACGAAACCTACAGATGAAATAAAAAGTTGAAAGTTGTGTTTTGAAGATGCAGGCTTTGAAGAGCCCACAATTGATAGAAAAATTTACTAAAGATTTGTGTTAATTGTACGTCTGTGATGCTATCCCCCGCCCCACTTCCGAAGTTATGCGCTATTCAAATTCTACTTTAAAATAGAAATTGGAGATTTATTTGCTAATTTCGTCCTCCAATTGAACATTTAATACCTCTTCTTTTGACCAGCATTAGGGATTATATTTGATCTTTCTATGCATGATTCCTTGTTCTCAGTGGCGGCTCGTATACAATAATACTGGGGGTTCACAAAAAAGAAAACTAAATACGATATCAACGCCTCAAAATCTATTTTAACGTATACTTAAGACTACCTACTTTGAATTAAAATTATTTTATTTTAATGTCATTCTAATTCTTTGCGAAAATGACTACTTCCTCAAGCCTGTTTCCATCCTGTTTTCCTGCATCTCCTTGTAACTGCGAACACAAATCTAGATTTTATAACTAAAGAATCACTGCCAAGAAAAAAAACGTTACGAATCAGCAGCACACCAACATTTATTTTTTATCGTTTAATTGGCATTAATTTTTTCCACAAAATGCTTTTCAGCTCAGACAAGGCAAACCCAATCCCAGAATATTGAGCGTGAATTTGTTGTCCTTAGAAAATATCTTGTCAAAAAATTTCTAAAGTTAAACATAAAATCTCTAATCATTCTTATACCTATATTCTTTCATTGAAAATACTCACCCAAAATTCATACATTCGGTTCATGACAAGTGGTGTGCTGTGCAGGCTGTGCACGACTTATTTGTGCACAAATTCTAGTGTAAATTTTGCACTATCCCCTCGCTCCGAGAACCCGTCGCATATCTGATTTTGGAGCGAGTGCACCAGTTCATATGACTGTGCACCAACACTGTGGGTGTTGGTCGCTGGTCGAGATATAGATTCAATGCATGACTTGGGTACGTATATCGTATGTGCATAATGTACGTACGCTTCTTAGAGTAGGTTGCGTCGGGCGGTTTGTTCTTTTTTGTGAAGTGTTTTATTTAGCACATTATTTCTTTATTTGTTGATTTGGTTGTTTTATCAGGGGGTGCACGTGCACATGTGCACATATGGGCGAGCCGCCACTGCTTGTTCTTACCAAAGGGAGATCCACCTAATTTTTAAATAGAGGACGAAATTATAGAATGTAATCTTATGATTAAGTTTATATGTGGAACGTCGCAATTTAATATCCGGAAGTAAGATCTAAAACGTTATTTAAGTCTATTGAATCAGAGGATAGCACGCCCCTAAAAAAAAATGAACCTCCGGATAAATTGATAATAATTGAGAAATAATGAGTCGTATAAACACTAAACTCATAAAAGCGGTTTTGAAAACTTCTATAAACCTTGGCGGCGATTTGACTTGAATTCGCCCGATCTCCTCGTGGATGGATCGCTTCAGTTGGTTCCGATTGCATTGATTCAACTAGCATTTAAAATAAAAATATTTTTAGTAAAATGCTTGAAAATTTGAGAAAGGTAAATCGAGAGCGACCTTTGTCCTTTTAACGATAAATGGGGTCTCCATGAGTATTACTCTTGAATACATCACATGACCTTTGTCACAAAATTTATCCCTTGCAAACGAAATGTTTTTAAATCCATTAACTTCCCAATGAAAACTTCACGTGAGGAATCCTTTATTCTAACGGTAAAACATGGCGGACAGCAAAAACTCTATAAAGTATACATTTAAGCCCAGAAGTCATGTAGTGATGGAACACGGACAATATGGGCTTTTTGGCGTCGAAATATTTTCTTGAATTAGGTTGGTTGGGCAACATGATCGGAAACATAGGTCGTTAGGATCCTCACAAAGAGAACATAGGGCATAATTTAAGTTTCGAAAGGCTAGGTCACGCAAACGCGGATAGCATATGGATATGATGATGTTGATGACACCTACATGCGGGTGTTCAAGTTTTGGATATCAAATGCCTAAAACTGCAGTCTCAATAGAATTGTGCGGATTATACTTTTAGAATCCCTCTGTCTCGGAATAACCGACCAGCCTGAAATCTTTCTTAAAATTGCGAGTGAGACCAGGCGCCAACTGAACACCACCAACACGCAGACTTGTATTGTAGTACTGAAATGATCATACGTAGAGCATCGATTTTTTATGAGGTAGTACAGCAGTAAGAAAAAAATGTATACTTGATCAACCGGTTTCTTTTTAAAACTTATACAGTAAACCGAAAAAGTTTACTCCATATTTTAAGCAAATTTTGTTTCAAATCTAAACAATTCAATTGTTTTAATTATTTTAGTGAAATTCGGTTTATTTCTTAAGAAATCCAAAAGTTTTATAAATTTTTAAGACTAAAAGTATTATAAAGTAAACCAATTGGACCTTAATGATTAAATTTTTTTAATAAAACCAGACTTATATTAAAGTGTGAACTAAAAGTTTAAAATTGAGACTAAAAGTTTAAAAGTTGTAAACTCAGAGTTTAAAATCCAAACCATGAGTTTAAAATTTAATCTTTCGGACTAAAATTTTAACTTTAAACCAAAAACAGTTTTAAGTACTTGCCATATGGCCAATTGTTCATGGAATAATAAATAATCATGAGGTATAAGCCCTCTGTGGCGCACTCGGTTGAGTCGCACATGCTAGTAATCTAGGGGTCCGGAGATCGAATCTCGGCGTGATCCAGGGACGTAGCCAGGGGAGGGGTCCATGGGGTCCGGACCCCTCCCGAAATGTTTTCAATGGGCTTTGAAATTTCAGTGATGATAATTAATAACATAAAAGCTGTTATAATGAACATGTCAAAACGTTGGGTTAGCTGGAAATACGTTTTCTAAGGGATATTGGCTATGAATCGCGTTAAAAGCGATAGCTGCAAAGAAGTCAACGTGTGTTAGAAATTAGGAATGAGTTCATTTGAGTCCCCTCGCAGTTAACATTAGATTTTCTTGTCCTAATTGGCTCTATCAATAAATTACCCGGTTTTGGAAAGTAACCTCTTCTCTCAGTTCTCTCACAGTTAATTTATTTTAGATATGATAAAGTTGTTCCTTTTTCATTGATAAATTTTGTTAAATTTCTACAATACCCGGAGGACAAAACCGAGAAAACCTACATTGAATCCGATTTATCTGAAAGTATTGGTTTTCAAGACCAGCTTCATGTTTTATCACTCAAGGTGTTTGATCGACCGCTGTTCTTTCTAACCAACTGAAATGAAAACGTTAAGTACGTTATTTTTTCGCTGATATAATATTCCTTCAATTTGTTTAGTTCTCAAGTCTCCAAGTTTTTCTCCTCTGATTAATTTATAAAAGACCACGGCCAAGATTCTAAAAAATACATAAATTAATTTGACATCTTTAATGACACCAGCCCAAATGATTTTTCTCCGATTTGTTTAAAGAAATTTGCAGAAAAAATAAGGTATCCCCTTTCTTTGCTTATTTAACCAATCACTCTATTCTCAACACTGGAATTTAAGCTATGTCCTGCCTCGTGCCCACACTTAAAAATGGCGACAAAGCTGAGACTGAAAATTATCTACGAACTAGCATTCCCTCGTCAATCCTTCAATTATTTGACCTGGAGGATGACCAGGGTTACATCCTTTACACCTCTAGCTCGACCACTAAAAATTTTGGTTTTTCAGAGGTAAATCTACTACTACAAATCTTATATTAAAACGAGACCGAGGCTAATTTCGGGCGCGGCCGAAATTTGAATACCCGTCACATTTGAATGAAACTGAAGCTCCTTTTGTGTTAAAAATTTTTACCGCAGCCCAATAACGTGTTCCGATTCCATCTGTTCCTGGATACGTTGGGGTTAATCCAGGAACACACTTGGATGTATTTTGGTTAATATTCAACAAGAAAAAAAGTTGTTCTTACAAGAATCCAATATTTGGGGGTTGGTTTGTATGACAGCCCTATGACGTAATGTTCCGATTTCATCCATTCCTAAATATCTTTTGAAGCTTTACTAGCCTAAGGTGACTTGATTCCCGAAGGCCCAATGCAGTACAGATTCCGGAACTCGGTTTTCAGGCAAACCATCAATCGTACCATTTTTATATTTGTTATTATTCGCTTAATGTTATCAAAACAGCAAGATCCCGATGTGATCGCATTAAGCGGCGTCGATTGTATGTCACGAGGCTACCACCATGACGGATGCCATAAAACGACCACATATTCTCCATCGTTTCATAAGTGATATCTTCCTAAACGGAATACAGCAAGAATAGTAGCTTTTATTCTGGGAAATGTGTGGTGAACCTTGGGAAAGCAAGGTTCCAGGGACGTAGCCAGAGGAGGGGTCCAGGAGTCCCTAACTTCCTACAGTATTTCTAATTTGTTCATTCCTAAAACTCTGCCGAAACTAAGCTTGCAGTCAGATAAATTGTGTCATCTGGACGAAAGTAGTGACTATATAATAAACAATTTGGAATACACAAAAAATCTGGTGACCCAAAATTGGGATCGTCTTTCATAATGGAAACTTCAACAAATTTCGTAAGAACTCATACAGGCTACACAATTTGAAATAAAATATTTCCCTGTAAGAATGAAGAATTTTTTTTTTTGAGCCGTGCGTAGGGAAGGCAAAAGCAGCATGACGCGGGCACCGAATACGCGATCGTAGTTTCCATAGTTCCATAGTTGCTGCTTCGTGCATATACCATGGCCCACGAGCCCTTCTATATTTGTACAGAAAATAAGTTTTTGGCGTAGTAGACGTGGCACTCTCTGCTTCCGATGCTAGCAGAGCAATTAAGTAATCGTATGCGTGCACTCGTGCTCGCCCAGCCTCGTCAAGCGATAAAATTGGATTCGACACAGGAACAGTGAGACAGGAGGCATATTATGCATTGGGACAGCGCCGAAACTAGTGTCTACAATTAACAACAAAATTCTAATAATGTCATAATTTCTGATATCCAGCTAAATCCTGGCTACGTCCTTGCAAGGTTCTGTTGGTACTAAAGAGGATCCAAAAAAGATCCCTCAACTTATAAATGTTCTCATAGACAAAACATCATCAGCATGTAAAGTGCAAATGTATGTTTTAAGACGCAAAGTTATAACAGGCATGGGAGAAGTGTAGCCAGGATCTCGTTTAAAAGGGGCAAACCCAACATTTGTTTAACACAATGAACCCGAATTTTTTTTAGGATTAGGAATAGGTATTTTTCAACTTTTGAATTTCAGTGCTCGAAACCGCAGTCTCAGCAGCATTGTTGGGATGATGATGGCATTTTCCCTATCTCTGACTATTCGTGACCCTGAGACAAAAATCATGAAGCTGTTTATTTGAAGTACGAAAATTACACCTCCTTGTACCTACCTATTTAAAAGTTTCGTTTTGTTTATTACAATAGATAAATTAATACCGCATTGCGTAGAGAATTCTTAAGCGGATGGCGACTCTCTGGGGATTTATCGCTACTTTATTGGATTTGGTCAACATATAGAGGAAATCCTTGCAGAGTTCTTTAGTTTGAATTTTCTTTTTCCTAAAAGAGGTTGATAGGGAATCGGATGGAGTACAGTAATTTTTCCATCGTTTTGTGAACGATTTAAATCGCATCTTTACATAGCTGTTACTTCTGAGTATTGGCAGCTATAGATGCTTGGGATTTTCACCTAATACGGGTAGTGTGGTCCTCTATACATGGCTGTTAAATTTCAAAATTTTACGCACCAAAATTTCCGAATTTGGGACAATTTTCGATTAAATCGATTGAACTCCAGAACGCAGATAAGTAGCACCTTGAAATTCGGAGACAATGTGAGCGGTGAGCGCCAAGTATAGCTCTACAGCTACAAGTGTGAGCTAGAGCCTTGAAATGCTCACAAGTCTGCCAATTTTCAAATTTATTGGACACATTTTATATAGTTTTCGATTAGAATAGTCGAAAGTGCGATTTGGGCAGCTGTAACTGTCGAACGCAGATATGCGACCCTAAAATATGGAGAAATGTAAGTAAATGTAATCCCCAGGTTGTGGAGCTACCTGGCGCTTACATTTAGGTACATTAAATTTCAGAACGATTGACCAAGCAAAGAGTTTCGAAATTATCGAAAATGAATGTTTGCCACATGAAAGTGCGATTATCCTGCTAATAATACCTAACAGACTGACTACAGGCCTCACCGAGGAGGTTTTTATGAAGTCATTTAGGTTTCTTTGGTGTGGCGTTGGGAATGCTGTACATTTACTAATGCTATACGACAGGTCAAAATGCTTTAGGTATTGTACAGCAAAATGGTGTACGTCTGGCCACACATTTGGGTGAAGTTTGGTTGATTGATTCATAAAGAAGAAAGTTGTTCATGCTAGAACCTAATTTCCAGCGGTTGGTTTGTATGAGAGCTCTATGACGTAGTGTTCCGAACTGCCGCATAAACGCACCGGATTGTGATTCCCCATGTGGTTTCCAGCAAAAAAGTTGTACCGAACATACCCCCTTAGCTTAACCCTTTAGCTGCCACAGGCATTTGAAGATTTTTGAAAAAATCATTTTCTTGTACGACTTAAAGCTCAATATCTCCAAAGCTAGACCAGCTATAGTAGTGAAACACAATGATTATTACAGCCAATAATTACCTATAAAATAAAACTAATCACACTAAAATCCGATAAGAGGTTTGGTTTTTACAGAGCTTCAAAGTCAAATTTGTGTGATTTGACCAAACAACAATATGTTTTTCCATCTCAATTTTCACCAACTTCTGCCAAGGTGAGGTGCTCGTACGATTCTTTTAAAAATTGGCGCATAGTCTAACGATGTCTTACATCATTTTATTCTAGCTCCATGATTTCTAACAGTTTTTATACGTTAAGTGTAGAAAACTAGGGTTAATTTTAGCTCGAATTCAATACAATTATTCAATTCCTAGGGCTACCATACAAACCAACCCTCGAAAATTACGTTCTTCTAAGAAAATGTTTTTCTCTTGAACCAATCTTAACCAAACTTCACCCAAGAATGTTCCTAGTAAAGCCTCAAAACATATCTAGAAACGGATGATACGGATGAGATCATAGGGCTGCTGCCCTTGAAAATTGGGTACATTTAAAATACTTCTTCTTTTTAAACCAATATTAAAGCCTCAAAACATATCCAGGATCAGGGGCGCACGCAGAAATAAATTTCGGGAGGGGTTTTCGAGAGTGGTTGAACTGGCAGCATCTGGTTATACCCTGTTGCATACATACAAATTGTATTCAAATTTTACATTTGAAAAAAAAAATCAAATAACCCAAAATATAGAACCGATTGCCGAAATACATTTAGTTAGGTTATGGAACAAAACAGTTCTGGTACGGCGTTTACAGAACACAATGGAAAACAATTTGCAAAAGACGGCACAGGTCGAATTATAACCCAAGGTCAAGGCAATGTCAAGATCGTGCCTGTTTTCGATTAGATTACTTTAAAGCTTCCAAAACCCTCAACCCACCACATTTCAGCCACTTTTGCAGTCCTATGTACCCTCAATGTGCCAAAACATCATTATTTCAGGTAGTACTGACACTCTTATTTTAAGAAAATAATCATCGTTTCATTTCGGAGGGGGTTTGAACCCCCAAAACCCCTACCTAGGATCGCCACTGCCAGGAATACAAGGAATCGGAACACGTCATAGGGCTGCGGTAGAAATTATTAACACAAAAGAGGCTTAAGTTTCATTCAAATGTGACAGCTATTAAAAATTAGACCGCACCCGAAATAAGCTTCGGTCTCGTTCTGATATTATTTTGATATTTGGTACAACTTTTACTGAATGAAAGGCCAAATAGACAATAGCAGTCAGATATGTTTTTTTTATCGCGGGGTCTTCACAAAGCTAAGGCGATGTTTGATAATAGGAATCAGTAACAGTAAAATGTTCATCGAAGTCTTTACTTCAAACTGCTCAAAGAAAAACTCTTCGCTCGAGAGCACTTCTAACTTGTTAATCCGCTTTAAATCTAGCTTCAATTAGTGAAGCCTGTAGCTGTAGAAAAGCGGCCGCAAGTGCTCAATAATCTGCAAAAGCTGTTCTGGGCAAAGTTTTTATAATCAAGTCAAAATAGTGATTGATAGCATCAAAGATGATTCGGCCTAAATTTTGATTGAAAATGTCCGTGAGCATTTGGATGATGACATATAACTACCCATTCCCAAACTTGAAAAGTGTAAATAACCAGTTTTAAGTTGAAAGACTTGTATTTCCTTATTGTCGATGAAGATAATTTATTTTCCAAATACGTATTTCGGCAGCTATTTGCTGCCATCTTCAGTGGACTAATGCTTAAGTCTACAATGTTCCATATATTTATATTACACAATATTCTTATTACTAATTACCTTTTGCCTTTTAAGCTAATTACAAACTACCTACTCCAGGTATCAGCCGGAATAGCTGAATATGTCCGTTTCCTAGGTCGGTGCTCAGCCTCGTCTCTGGGTTTTCCTTGCCTATGTAATAGCTCTCGTAAGCGTCTAGTTTATGTGCCTTGACTTCCCCGATTATTTCGAATTTCGTCATTTTGTGCCCCTCTTCGACAATATGCTTCGCTACTGCTGATTTTATATGCGTCCTTTTCTGTTTCTTGGCCAATTCCGCTTCTCTGATGTGTTCCTTTATTCTCGTGTCTACAAGGCGTTTCGTCTGGCCTATATACGTTTTCGGGCAATTGTCACATATTAATTTGTAAATGCCGCTTTTTTCCTGGGGTTTCTTGGGGTCCTTCTCTGACTTCAGTATCGATTTCAATGTAGTTCTCCTACTAGATGCTACCACCTCGATGTCGTATTTGTCCATCACTTTCTTTATTGGGGCAAAAAAAAAGATGCTGCAGATGTTAATACAGCACTCAGGCGCAGCGGTTACTCGGATAATGCGGGAAAGTAACGCCCCGTAGAGAGATATAGGAATTGGCCGAAGCCGTTCACCTTATGAAACGCCTCCTGCATAGCTAAGGGTCCGCAGTTATACCACAACTGAAAAAGATATAGGAATTAGCCGGAGCCTTTCAACCTTTATCTTCCCCCTTACGGGAGATCTCAGTGGTTTAATACATTATTTTTCTACGTAATGTGAAGTGTTTGACCATCTTTATCTTTCAAAACTGGTACTAAAGCATCGCCCAAAATTTCAGTGTTGTTGACTTATATTGACCTAGAAGACGCTACCACTACTCGTTTTGCTAGGAAAAAAATACAAACAAAAAAGGACTCAAACTTTTTCATAAGAAATATACATAGTTAAGATAATATTTAAAGCACATTATTTTTTGGTTAGTTTTAGCAGTCCAGGCGTTCCCTTGTCGATCATGGGCTTCATTACTGGCAATTTCGCTGCAATCGATTTTTCGTCAGCACCTTCTTGTGAACGGTTCGCATGAAATTGTAAGGGTACAGTTGAGCAAGATTGGGCTGTAACTGGTAACGTGATAGTTTCTTAGGGATTTCGGCTTAAAGTCAACATTAAGAAGTCAACGACAGTGGGGCGACTCAATGGATTTTATTGGCTTTTTAACTTTCGTTCTGCCAAATGAGACAAAGGCGGATTTGAATTTTGACAGAACGAAAATCCTGGCTCTGGCTTCGAATCCATAATCCATGGTTTCGCCGTGTGCATGCGGCCTTAGAGAAATTAGTTGGTTTCTTGTCGCCTAAATGTTAAGATTTCTGAGTACCCTTTTTTTACTGAAAATCGCATTTGGGATCCCTTGACAGTTTATGCGTTTATGCGAACATTTCCCGATGCCATGTATTTATTTGCGATTTCTCTACACAAAAACTGCCTAATTATACACTATACCCATAAGATGGTATAGGGTATATTGTTTTTGTTACGACGATTTATGTAACACCTCGAAGGAGCCACCGGAGGTATGGCAAAGTATATATATAAATGATCAGGGTCGGTCCCTGATTCGAATGAGCCATGTCCGTCTGTCTGTCTGTCTGTCTGCAGGGCCGGATTTAGCCTCTATTGCGCCCCTGGGCAGTAACGAATTTGCCGCCCTTCACCACTAGATAAGCTTGAAGGTAGCAGTTGTCACCTCAAAAAGGAAATGTATACGAAACGTTAGCGGGCGTATGTGAATAATTGAAAATTTCATATTGTTTACTAGTAAGCGTATTTTGTTTGCATGAAAAATTTTTATGTTGCTTCTCAGGGGAGGAATCCAGGTGTTCCGTGCAGCTCCCAAAATTGTTTTAGGAATGATTGAAACTCCAATGATAACATAGAAAACTGTACAGTTCTTATTACATTCGGCTTTTCACTTTCTTTAGAAATGCGTCCATGTTTTCTAAATTTTTTTCTTTGTCGATCATTTTGGAAATAATTTGCGAATTACTCCAACAAATAAAACATCCTATATTAGCATCATATTTAACCAGAAAACGTCATACCGAATAAACCCAAAATTATGAAATCTTACGGTAAATTTTGAACACACCTTGACCTAATTTGTTTTCAGTGATAAAGATAACGAAAACGAATTGGGAAAGCACTTGCTGATGCTATTCAGGAAAAATCATTCGATGCCTAAAAAGTTCTAGTTTTTCCTTATTTCAACTATTACCTATCAAATTAAATTATTAAATAATTTTTTATTTTCGGTGGAATTTTTTCGTTTTTCTCTGAACAAAAAATTGCAAATTCGAAAATTTGAGCTTAAAAATTCTTAAAAATTTAGTTAAACCTATTCACCCGACAAAAACTCAAAAATTTGATAGCCAATGCGGCATTTCTAATAAAGAGACTATGACCTCTTCCGAAACCAAATCCTTGCTTCCCAGCGAATTTGATGTGGGGACAAATTTAAAATTAAGTGATTGAACACGAGAATGTGTGGTTAGATGAGTTACTTGCTTGAGGGCGTTTTGAACTTTTCAAATGATCGCTATTACCAAAAATATTTTTGGTTTTTCTTCAAGTCTGGGGCAATTTTAGAGGCTTGAAAACAGGAGCTGGCAGCCAAGTACTTGCGTATTTATATCTTTTAATGTGGCTTCAGGCATAATGCTTAACATTTTGCGTAGTCCCAATTTTTGAAGGCGGAATCACATTAAAAATTGAGTTGAGGTTACGATTAGGTGCTTAGGATGAAGACGGTTAAACTATGTACTTGTATGTATGCACTTACAACCAAACAAATTAAAAAAGCAAATTATTTTCTTCAATTATGTTTGAGTTTTCAAAATTCATCTTTCCCATAATTTTAGATCAATGAAAAATTTAAGAATTTGCCGCCCCTTAAATTCTGCCGCCCCGGGCAGTAGCCCAGGTTGCCCATATGGGAAATCCGGCCCTGTGTCTGTCTGTCCGTCCGTGTGTCTGTCAGTTCGCACGATAACTCCCGAAATAATGAAGCTAGCGTTTTGAAATTTAGGTCAGATGATTGTTTTGATAAAAGCTTGGATGGTATTGAAAATGGGCCAAATCGGACCAAGGGTTCCCCTACCTCCCGTACAAATGACCCCTTCATGATAGTTTAATTCGACAATATTTTTCAACAGAATATCGCTAGCGACCTGAAATTTTCATCAATACCTAATTGTGACATATGCTTGAAGTTGGTGCAAAGTGGAGAACGTCCGACTACCCCTACCCCTACCTCCCCTACAAAGTTATATTCAGCCATATCTTTTGCTAGAATGTCGCGAATTAGTCTAATTAGTATCAAATGGTAGCCTTGATATGATATTAAATATATGCCAGGTCCCAACCATCTACCCCTCCCTCCCCTACAAAAAAGGTGAAATTGATTTTTTGGGTTTTGTGTGCCTTCTAGATCTGTACATGGGTATAGGGTATACACTCATCGTGCTATTCGCACGATTAGAACTCGGTCTCGTTTTTCGCTTGTTATGAGAATTTTCGGAAATAAAAAAATATACATATCTAAATTTGCCTTGAAAAATTTTAAATTTCTTAGTTGTGCAATTTTTGTTGTAATTTCCACAACCAATTCGTGAAATCTAGATAATTTGTATTATTATTGTCTGTTACCTATGATTTGTAAATTAAACTATCAACAGAGAATTGGGCGTAACTAAGGGTGAGAACGAAAAATATTCTCATGTTGAGAATAAATCGAAGTCGTTGCTCTAGTTCACATATAGTTTTGGATTGATATTCAAATATGCCAATAGAGTCTTACAAATTGGAAATACGTAAATACGCAGAAGGAATAGGAAATAATATTCTTGTTGCTTGCTTTAGTCATACACAACATCCGTTAGATGCCAATTTAAAAGATATACAAGAAATATAGAGAATATTCCCAGGAATAGGTATCGTAAAGTTATGATTCTCTAATAATTGAGATGGAGCGCTATAGAACGAGGCAAGGATGAAGAAGATACGGATATGAATTGAAGATGCAAAATAGCGAATTAGGCACTTTAAAAACATTAAATAGTGCTCTTTTGCCAGGATTATTTTAATTGGAAGCGCTATCGGAAATTATGACATGATGCCAGCATTTTGAAACTTATCATATAATCCCATTTAAATTTCCTTCCGTTTCAGGATTAAGGAAATCAGTGAAGGCTGCTATGCCATGTGGTGATCTCCAAATATATTGACTTAAACAATATACATATATATTTATATTTTCATTTCAAATCAACAATTGTCATTCCCAGGATCTTATTTAAAATACCTTTTGAAACTTTTTTGCATTGCAATATAAGGAATTCAGCATGTACTGATAATGAAATGAGTCGCCGGATACAATTAAATCATTTTTAAATACTTAATAGCTTCTTTCAAATTTTTCCACTGTTTGTCTTTTATTCTCATTATTCTCTTTAAGGCGTAAAGGATCCACATCAATTTATGAGACAGATTTTGATTCAAATCGTTGTTCACCGTACTCGGTGATGTTGTTCAGGTAAGCCAAAACCACTCATTTCATTCACATCACAAGCACAAAATACACTCTTGTACAAATTATGAGTGAAACGTTATGCCTATTTACAAAAACAGAATGCATTTGGAAGCAACATTAATAGTCCAGACATCAATTCAGCAAATATCCCCAGGATTGAATATTTGGTAAATGGGTTGTGTATCCAATAATAGCCTTGTTCTAAATTACTGCGGTAATTGTATATGATAAGAATGAGGTTGCGTCTTTGCTATAACGATTGAATGGGAAAGAAAATACATTTATGAGTGCACACAATTCAAGCAGTGAATCACCATTATGCTTGAAATAGAACGAAATGCATTAAGACAGCAGACGGAAGCAGCACCATGCATTTTAAATGGATGGCGTCATTTTAGTAGCGGCTTGTTTTGCTATACGTTCTCATAGGGCGAACTTTTGTGTTTCCGATATTTTCCGCTATGTGTTTGCTTTATGACGGGCGGTAAGATAAGTATCGCTAATGTCGATAAGAAGAACAAGAAAATTCTTCTTGCGAGAGCTCATAGCGTAATGTTCCAGAAAGTTGTATGGAACATACCCCCCCCCCTTAGCTGCCACAGGCCTTTGAAGATTTTTGAAAAAATCATTTTCTTGTACGACTAAAACTTCAATATCTCAAAAGCTAGCTAAAATAAGATGATTATTACAGCAATAATTACAAATAACCTATTCTCCCGCTATTATCTGGGCACAACATAAAATAAAACTAACCACACTAAAATCCGATAAGACGTTTGGTTTTTACAGAACTTCAAAGTAAAATTTTTGTGATTTTACCCAAAAACATCTCAATTTTTATCCAACTTCTGCCAAGGAGAGGTGCTTGTACGATTCTTTTAAAAATTGGCGCATAGTACCATAATACAAATGTAAAAATGGACGAAAATCGGACATGGGGCTGGCGTACAAACACAACCCCCCCCCCTTTTTTTTGGTTCTTCTAAGAAACATTTTTTAAATCATGTGAAGTTAGCCGCCTAATTCTTCGAATCGCTTCGGAAACCGTTTGTGTGGGGGCGGCTACGTTTGTGCATGATTGTGCAACAATAATTTTCGTTTGTGCATCGCTAATTATTTAAATATAGCACTTCGGAAAACTTGGAATGTGAAGTTGGCCGCCATTTTTCAAATATGGTCGGATAAGTATGAATTTGACATCAATCGATCGGAAATCGTTTGTGCATTGATTTGATTTGGTACCGGTTCGTTCGAAATGGCAGAAACCCTAAGGTAAATTTAGGTCGCTGATTTCAAATTTAAGATAAAAAACAAGGAAATTTTTTTTGGGATTTCCCGCCCCCGAATGGTACCCTTGTTTTCTCTGGGAAATACTCGTCCAATCGGCGTGGTAGAAACACTAAGGGTAAATTTGGGTCGCTGATTCCGAATTTGATATCAAAAACACGAAAAAAAAGGGTACCCTGCTTTTCTCGGGAAATACTCGTCCAATTAGCGTGGTAGAAACACTAAGGTAAATTTGGGTGGCTGATTCCGAATTTGATGTCAAAAACAAGAAAAAAAGTTTTGAGGTTGCCCGCCTTGAAATGGTACCCCTCCCCTGTTTTCTCGCGGGAATACTCGTCCAATCGGCGTGTCAAGAAACATTACAAGAATTGTGGGTTACTGATTCCAAATTTGAGGTCGAAAACAAGAACATTTTTGTTGGGGTTGCCCACCCCAGAATTGTACCCCTCTTTTCTCGGGGAAATACTCGTCCAATCGTCGTGGTAGAAACACTAAAGTAAATTTGGGTCGCTCATTCCGAATTTGATGTCAGAAACAAGAAAAAAATGTTAGAGTTGCCTGCCCCGAAATGGTACCCCTGTTCTCTCGGGGAAATACTCGTCCAATCGGCGTGGCAGAAACACTAAGGTACATTTGGGTCGCTGATTCCGAATATTAGGTCAAAAACAAGAAAAAAAATTCGTGGTTGTCCGCCCGAAAATGGTACTCCGGTTTTCTCTGCACCATATGTTTCTACAACTGACGTGTCTTCCTCTACCTTCAATAATAATTTATTGCTAATACTTGCGCTGTCGAAATCATGCCTCTCTTATCGATATCTCAATCTCCCTATCAGCATCAAACAGCACGAAAGCAACCTCTCCATTTACATGATCATACATACAATACAGCTTGCCACTTCGAAGCCGATCCAAAGAAAAATCATATCCGCCCATGTAGACGATTTCATCGGCGGTAATGCACATTACAGCTGCTGAAAAAGTACGCTTATTCGGCATGGAATGGTTCCTCATCGTACAACTCGACGTCGCAGCAGTCTGAACGGCCGCAGTGTGAACGGGCTTTAAAACACTTGTTGTTCGATTTTAACCCGACATGTCCGTCAGTTTTAACTCGGAACCAAAAAATCAACTCCTCGTTCGGTTTTAACTCGGTAAAAAAAACGACTCGTTCGGTCGGTTATAACCCGGTATCAAAAAACCGGCTCATGGTTGAAGTGATTTTTCTTTGGATCGGCTTCGAAGTGACATGGTGTGTTGTATGTATGATCATATAAATGGAGAGGTTGGTTTCGTGCTGTTTGATGCTGATAGGGAGATTGAGATATCGATATGAGAGGCATGATTTCGACAGTGCAAGTATTTGCAATACATTGTTGAAGGTAGCGGTATACACGTCAGTTGTGGAAACATACGGTGCAGATTTGGAGACCCGAATGTACTTTAGTGTTTCCGCCACGCCGATTGGACGAGTATTTCCCCGATAAAAGAGGGGTACAATTCTGGGGTCGGCAGCCCTAACAAAAAATGTTCTTGTTTTCGACCTCAAATTTAGAATCAGTAACCCGAAATTCTTTTAATGTTTCTTGACACGCCGATTGGACGAGTATTTCCCCGAGAAAACAGGGAAGGGGTACCATTTCGGGGCGGGCAACCTCAAACCTTTTTTTCTTGTTTTTGACATCAAATTCAGAGTCGGCGACCCAAATTTACCTTGGTGTTTCTACCACGCCGATTGGACGAGTATTTCCCCGAGAAAACAAGGGTACCATTCTGGGGCGAGTAACCCCAAACAAATTTTACTTGTTTTTTATCTTAAATTTGAAATCAGCGACCTAAATTTATCTTAGTGTTTCTGGCATGTCGATCGGACGCATATTTCCTCGAGAAAACAGGGATGCCATTTTGGGGACGGCAGCCTCAAAAGAGTGCGTACGCTTCAAACTAGGTTTCATTGCTCTACTTGTTTCCATAAATTACCTATTTCTGATGAAGGCGGCCGTGAGATACTCAATGGCTGGAAGGTCGAGATGTTTCAACATGGTCATCGAAGTGCCATCTGGTCCGAGGGCCTTGGAGTTTTTAGCATTCTCGATGACTTTTTTTAACCTGGTCCGCGGTAAATGATGACATGGTGTCAACATTCCGGCTGCGAACCCGTCTTCTAATTTTGCGCTTAAGTAAGGTGACCAGACTCCCGAAGGCCCAATGCTGTACACATACTTGCGGAATACGGTTTTCAAGCAAATCCTCAGTCATACTTTCACGTTCTAGGTCCGAGGTCAACGCCGGAAAAAAAGTTGTGAAATTCTCTGATGCGCGACAGAGACAGAGAGGGATCTGAGCGCAGAGTAGGGAGAGGTACAGGATCTGAGTGTACGTATGGACGGGCCAGAGGTCTAAATTCTACAAATTACCTTTCATAGACTTACCGCTCGCTGCGCCTTATCCTATTTCCCAGCAGCGCTACCTATCAAGAATGTTTGTTTCTTAACGTCGTTTTTAACACCTTGCGTGCCATGTGTCACCGGTGAACACACTAAACTCGATTCCTCACAGGCCAATGTGTCACCTGTGAACACCACACAATTATTCTTCCCAGGCCAACCAATTTTTTTCAGGTTTTCGGCGGATTTTAATGGAATATTTTTTAGGTGTGTTTACTGATGATACAATGGCGTAGTTTCAACTCAAATTCAACGTGTGTTCACCGGTGACAAATTGGCCCGTGGGGACTTGTCGGTGACACACAATACAGAAGGGCAAATTTAGTTTGCGTTGTTTATTTCCTCTTTCTTGTATTTTTGATCCTTTAAACTGAAATCATTTGTCTTTCTAGTCAAAATATGAAGTAAAACCCATTAAAAACACTACAAAAAATCAAATTAACAATGTAATAAATTATTCGCCATAATATCGTGTGTCACCGCTGAAACAAATTGAATTTTCTTTTCTTCCAAACGATTTTAGTTTTTAATGACTTCAATCAACTAAGCAGTAATTACAAATGGCATAGAAAACGTCAATCTACAGATATATTACGAAAAAAGAACTTTAGAGTGCTTTCTACAGTGTAAATCGAAGTATGAACGACGAATGAGACCTAGAGGCTCATTACAATACAGTTTATTACAAATCTTATTCAGTTATTCAAAAACTAAAAATATTATTATTTTTGAGTAAAATGTAAATTAAAAAGAAGACTACAAATGTGTCACCGGTGACACATTGGCCTGTACAGAATGTCTTTATCTGTGTTCACTGGTGACACATGGCCTGTGGTGAATCATTTGTGAAAACCTAAAACAGACAACCGTCAAAACAAACTCTAGTATGCAAACATTTGTCGAAAATATGTTAAGTTTCTGATCATTTGTGTGTGTTCACCGGTGACACAATGGCAGCCAAGGTGTTAATTGACTCTAAGGAAATGTGGGAAAAAACTTTATCTAACACCCATGCCGAGTCCTTTCTTTAGAATACATTTTCCTATAGAGGGTGATAAATGAATCGGATAGAGTATAGTGGCTGATTTTTCAATCGTTTTGTCATAGGAAAAATAAATTAAAATCTCATCATTTGACGGTTGTAACTTCTGAACCTTGGCAGCTACAGCCTTGAAATGTTCAACAAATGTTTGCCAAATTTCAAAATTCCACTCAAGAATTTCCAAGTTATGGACCTTTTTCGATTAGGAAACACAGAAGTGCAATTTAAGCAGCAGAAACTTCCGAACGCGGATATATGAGCGCCAAGTAGCTCTACAATTGCAAATTTTTCAGAGAGATCGGGAAGGGCTCCCTGTTGTCGAAAATGAAAGATTTACAAACATACCCAGCCAGCATTTAACACATTTGTAATCATTATTTCATGCAACACGCGTAAGCACATATTGCTTATTCATTCATCACGTTTTCATACAAGCAGTATATGACGATGTCCCCCTATTTCATGTATATACGCATTTGCGCCTTATTACGGATAATCATTATAAAATCGTTATTCGTAAACATTATGTAATAGTTACGTTGCATACATTTTTAATGCATCAATCGTAAAGACTACATAATCGTTAGTCATAAAGATTACGCAATACTTATGTAACATATATTTTTAATGCATTGCTCGTAAAGAATGTTAATGGCTTATACGAAATGGATCAATAATGCATGATTCGTGGAGATTAAAAATGAATTATGCTACATATATTTATAATGGTTTATATGGTTACTGAAGATTATGGAATGAATGTTATATTTTTTGATAGATGAGTTTTTAAGACGATGTTCTTGAATGGAATTGAAAGTATATGAACACTTGAATCAAATTAAATGTGTTCAAGTATATTTTAAAAGTTGGCCTTGGTTACCTTGAAGTCGCATATCATATTAAAGCTTGATGTCTCATCTTTATTTTGTACCAATTTTATCAAAGCTTACTGATGATTGGAGAGAATCGGCCGGAGACAAAAAACCGACCGAAAATAGGATTATAGGTACTTGTATGAAAACAGTGTAACTCTAAGATTTTTTTTAATTAAACAAAGCTTCTTGAAGGAAATTTTAGTATTCATTCGCATAGTTTTTGCTACTATACCTAACCTAAGAGGTTTGGTTTTCACAGAGTTTCAAAGTCAAATTTGTGTGATTTGACCCAAAAACAGTCAATTTTTTCATCTCAATTTTCTCCAACTTCTGCCAAGAAGAGGTGCCTGTACGATTCTTTTAAAAATTGGCGCATAGTCTAACGACCATTTCTTTCTTACATAATTTTATTGTAGCTCCATTATTTCTAACAGTTTTTATACGTTAAGTGTAAAAAACTAGGGTTAATTTTAGCTCGAATTCAATACATTTCAATTCACACTGCTCCTAAAGATCTGCAATTGGTAAAATCTATTCAAAGTATGTCGAAATCGAGCTAAAATTAACCCTTAGTTTTTTGCATTTAAGGCATTAAAACTGTTAGAAATAATGAAGATAGGATAAAATGATGTAAGAAAGAAATTATCGTTAGACTATGCGCCAATTTTTAAAAGAATATTACGAGCACCTCACCCTGGCAGAAGTTGGAGAAAATTGAGATGGAAAAATATATTGTTTTTGGGTCAAATCACAAAAATTTAAGTTTGAGGTTCTGTAAAAAAACGAACCTCTTATCGGATTTTAGTCCCGTTAGTTTTATTTTTTAGGTGAATTTGTTGGCTGTAGTAACCATCTTATTTTGCTATTCTAGCTAGTCTAGCTTTTGAGATATTGAAGTTTTAGTCGTACAAGAAAATTATTTTTTCAAAAATCTTCAAATGCCTGTGGCAGCTAAAGGGTTAAGCTAAGAGGGTATGTTCCATGCAACTTTTTCCTGGAAAATACATGAGGAATCACAGTCCGGTGCGTTTATGCGGCAGTTTCCGGACACCCTGTATATATGTAAATTAACAAAAACCTAGCCGAGTAAAACGCGTCCCAACAGACAGACAGACGGACAGACGGACATCGTCCAATCGAATCAGCTCTTCACGCTGATCATATACATACATATTTTATATGGTCGGAGATGCTTCCTTCAATGCGGAGATGCTTCCTTCAGTTTCATGACAAAGTTAATATACCCTTTTCGCTTAATAAGCGAAGAGTATAAAAATTAGTTTATGCGAGGGATCAAAATGAAGACCAATGGGACACTATGCGCTGCGCCCAATACCATACTACGCTGTGAATCACTAGTGATTTCAACGTTATCTATAAATCACCTGGCTTACGATTTCCGAATGTACAAGGATTGTAAGTAAATGTTTTATCTAAAGTTTTTTTTAGTCATTAGATTATTTACAAGAGTAATGTGTATAAAAAAATCTGTTGAGTTTTGAACAAACCGAGACCATGGTCCTTTTGGAACTAGGTAAATAAACTATCACTTACTTGCAACGTTATGATTTCAGACGGACAAAAAAGAAACATGTTAAACACAATAACACTGAGCAAAAGTACATCAAAAATAAATCGCGACCTACACACTTTTTAAACACTTTCGTTTTAAAAAAAAGTTTGTTTTTTCATCCGATTGTTGCGGACTTAGGTACGCAGTCTCAACGAACGGAAGAAATCACGAAAACTAAGCCCATCCAATATCCAAATAATGGGTTTCAAATGAAAAAAAAAATAGCTATACATTGTAGTGAATAGCTGATGCGTGGGCATTCCTTCAGCTGGCCATCATGTGTTGTATTTCAACAGCGTGGTCTATCGATACAGAACGTCGACTTGTGATGCATGAAGTAAAGATTATTTTGGTCTATGTTTACGATATATGATGCCAATGCTGGCTGGGTAAGAGTGCGATTATCTCGCTAAATATCGATCGCACAGGGTATAGGCAGTCATGATTGTTCACAGGCCTCATCGAAGAGGTTATTATGTAGTGAATTAGGTTTAATTGTGTGGCATGGGGAATGCTGTACATTTTGCTGTACATTTCCCAATGCTGTACGACAGGTCAAAATGCTGTACTGTACAGCAAAATGCTGTACGTCTGGTCAGCTTAGCTTAAGGCCGTCAGACTTGGGATGTTCAATAAATTGTTTATTGAACAGGCTCGCGCACTGAAGAGGATCGCAGGTTTTTATCATGCCAAATTCAATGGCGTTATTGCCCTTTTCTTTCCGAGGATTGGAAAGGGCGCGGACAGTAGACCATAATTTGCTGACACCTTTATTGAGGTTACATTCATCGAGGTGCTGATTCCATTTCGCCCTCCTATAGTCTTTAACTTGTCGGTCGATTTCGGAGTTAAGCTCCTGAACTTTGGGATCATCAGGGTGAGCGCTTCTGATCTGATCACGTTCATCGGCTAATCTGGCGGCACTAGTGGGGAGGTTAGGCCGAAATTTCAGGAATAAAACGTGCCGCAGCTGTAGTAATGACGTTCCTAATATTTTTCTCGGCCTTATGTACGTTGGTAGGTAATGGTAGCTCGATGAACTTCGCCGACGAGTATGCTTTGAAACCGTCCCAATCGGCTTTCTTGTGATTGACAAACGTTCGCTTCTCAGACTTAGTCAGGTTCGCTGGTTTGTCAATTTTTATAATGATTGGGAGGTGATCAGATTTGAAGGTACGTATTTCCCATCGAGTAGCAGCGATTAGGCTGGCACTTACAATAGTTATGTCAGGAGAACTACTGCAAGTGCCTACGACTCTAGTCGGCAAGTCTTCATTGAAGCTCAGTGATCATCGTGTATGTCGTATGAGTCGTGTCTACTAACACTAACCTTTATCAATGTTGTATCCCTGAACCTCTCTCTCAAGATCTCGGAGTCCACGTCTGACGTTACGTGGGGGAGGAATTCAGTTCATGAGATAGATGATTGTTGGGATGGGTTGGGATGTTTGGTAGCCAGTGGCGGATTTACCAGTAGGGTGAGTAGGCTGAAGCCTAGGGCGGCAGATTTTTAGGGGGCGGCAAATTCAGGGAAAATATTATTGCTTTTAATACTTCTAACGCTGTGGACGACTGAATTCAAATATTTTCAATTCGAGATATATAACACATGTGGACTAAGTTATTTCTTAGACAAGATACGTTTTAGGGACATGTTAAGCATGCAGAGAGGGGGCCTGTGGAACATAAATCTGAAGAAGTGTTTGTCTCTTTAAACACTAGACATAAATATTGAAGACAGTTGAAGATGCCAACACTTCAACCTGATGCCCGAGGGAAGTGAAATATTTTTCTATGCTTCAGGAACGGTTAATTTGAAAATTTCTATCTCTTATTCATTAATTATGTAAAATGTAGGTAAGAATATTGAGATATTTTTAAAAAATAAATTTTGATAGTTACATACTTGTAATTTTATTAAAGTCTAAGGTTGCAAAAAAACAACTTTTCTCTTTCTTTGGAATGTCTTTAATGGTTTGTATAAAATTTCATGTAACACAGACTGAAGTCAAAATTTGGATTAGGAGAATAGAATAGTCAATAATTTTTATATTTATCCCAAAAGGTCATGATTGTCGCTCAATGATTTTAAAAATTCCGAGCGTACAGAGGGCTTCTCCCGCAATACTTTTTTTTTTAGAATTTTGATCATCATAATCATAATACCTGTTAGAAATAAACTTAAAATAAATAAATCTTTTTTAGCTCGCAGCCGAAAACTTAGAATTGCAATCCTAAGGATATTGCTACAGATTTAAAAAGTGAATTAATTAGCTCTAACTCCGTTACCGTTATACCGAATTAGCAAAGAATACCTAATAGGAAATGTCTTCGATGAGCCCTTTGATATGAGTACCCACACACCTGTGTATTCTGGGACACCCTGTTAACGTGGCCCTACAAACATCAAAACTATTCATAACAAATAGCATTTCCATTTTATGTATTTCAACCAAATTTCATGTTGATCAGTTGAGACAATAACGAGATATTTAGTAAACAGGTGGGAAGACGCTAGCCTGGCAATGGGAAACGCCTTACCAAATATAAGATTCGTTACATTTTCGGTTGAATTGGATAAAGGTAATAAAAATAATAAAAGTTTGCACATATATTCCTAGTATCATTTCCAAAAAATCCGCATTTAAATTCTTATATTTGCAATTGCAACCCAAAAATGCACAAGCATAAACTGAATTTCACAAATTTACTGTTATTTCCCTTCTTTTCTTATATATATTTCCATACTAACAAATATTTGTGCAAAGTTTCATATCTGTACGTATAGAGGTTTAGAAAAACGGAGGTGGGTACCGTAAACTTAGACAAAGATCCTTTACTCCGTTACCGTTACTCAAAACCGGGAAAAAGTAACTGATATGAAATGTAATCGTCGAGTCCGTTCATTTGAGCACACACACGCTCATCTTCGATAAAAAATAAAAAAAGTCAACTTGTTTCACCTCTTCGTGTCGTACCGGTACTCGTATTCGAGCCAAAGACTGTAACGGCTCTACATATAACTACAAAATTTCATTTCGATCGGTTGAGCCGTTCGAGAGTTATTTAGTGAGCAGACGGACGGACGGACAGACGGACGGAGTTTTCGTTCTTGCGCATATAAGTTAAATTAAATCGTTTTTCACTTTATTTTATAGTTTAAATTACCGCTTCAAGAGTAGACACCTCTGCAAATGCAAGCCGATGTTCCGACCAAGAAATTATTGCATCGGAATTAGTTCTGTGATAAAGATTGAAGAACGATCAGGACCCACGAAGCTCTAAAGCTTTAAGGTGACAGGGAATAGACGCGTAAATTGAAAATCATATAAATAAAGGAAAGTAGTTATTAGTGATGCGCAGGTTGGTAAGGGCGGCAAAATATTGATAGCCTATGTGCGGCAAATGTTTAAATCCGCCACTGTTGGTAGCAACCGACAAGTGGACCAAACTGGAGCAGCAGAATCACTGCTCGACCCATGCTACTTCGTACACGGCCAGCATGGTTTCTTTATCTTTGCCCCAGAAGCTGCCAGCTAGAGCCTTTAGAATCTTGTTCCTACTACGCAATTTTATTAGAAACCGCCGAGGCATGATGGGCTGTAGAAATCATGGAATCAATATATTTTCGGATTATGCCCAGTAGGAACTTTGTTTTTGTCAATAAACACAAAAATCTTCCAATCTTCTTAGTCCCCCGACCAGGTGGGTAAGAAAATTCGCAGAGGATGTATAACCTTACCCTGTTCGAGATGATTCCATGTCGTTATGAATCCAATACTGATTGAAAAAGGCGAAAATGAAACTAATTTCTTAATAATTCAATATTATTATTATGTTATATAATAATCAAAGTATAATTTCATTGTATTCACTTTTACATTTCTATTTTTTATTTTCATTTCATTTTTATATATATATGTACTTGATGATTTCTATTCCTACTGTTACACTTCACCAGAAACACGCACATTGTTCTTCTTAATCGCCTCGCAAACTGATAAATCCTCTTAAGTTCAATTAAGTTAGTCTAATACTATACACGTAGAAATTTCTGGATGTTTTATTCGGGTTTTATGTTTATTTGTTTTTTACTCAATTTTAAATGTTTTTTTTTTTATTTCCATTTCAATAGATAACTACAATAATAATATAAGTGTGTGATTCATATATTTTTATAATATGTATGAAATTATGGATATAATATTTCATGCACATCTACTACGGTGAATCATAAAATCAAATTAATTCGCGACTGATGTCTATTGATGTTTGCATTTAGCGAAAACATTTACATTTCTTTTGGGTTTGAAGATTTTGTTTTCCTTCTGATTTTTTTTCGGTATTCTAGGAAACGGTTAAGGTATTTCTATTTTAAATCAGTTGTTCAATTAAGGGCAAAGATCGTTCGTTTCTTTAATATAAATTAGGATAAGAATAGTAATTTTTACACGTAATCGTACATATGATTGAGAAATCCTAGTTTTGGAAATTTGGGGAAGGGCGTCTCTTTTTTTTCTGCTTTTGGTATGACTTATGTACATTGCTAAACTTGTTTCGCCTATTCCAATTCCATCTATATAATCTAGGAATAAATACTTAAAATGATGGAAAGGTTACGATGACATGAGAAGCAAATTTTTGTCATGTTCGTAAATACATATTATTATGTATATGTACTAGTGATAGAAATTGTGCGGGTACGTAGTTTTCAATTTGATTATCTTAAGATTGATGCGATTATTTATATGCCAAATATGTGTATCATAGAATTCTACTTTTCATTTTGAATTTTTTTCAAATCGATTTCGTCTTTTGTTCGCGTAAGAAAATGAAATGGTAGTTGAAAAGAGTAGATGAAAACACTCGATATTTCAAGTGACTCTGATCAGTTGATAATAAATACATGGTTGTTCATTTTTTCGAACTGTTTATAGATCCTGCTGATGTTTGTTTGTTTACATAATTTTCATTTTTTTTCCTATCCAACCGAACAGTCTTGATTCGGATTTTATGTTTATGTTTCATTCGTGTCTTGTTTTGTTATTTTTTATCAGAAACGTCTTACTGCTTGTAGATGCATATCCGTATTCAGGTTAATCTGAATTATGCAATAGAATTTGTTATTGTTAACGACTCCCTAGTACTAATATCTAATCAAAATGTATACATCAATTTTTCGTCACATTTTAACGTGCGCGATGAGACATGCATTCACCAAACAACGCATGCCTGCAGTGTAACCAGCCACTCAAGAACATATCCACAAATCAAAAATACGGAATAAATAAAGTAAGCAAAATTCCAAATGTGTCTAAGTATGTATATATATTTTTTTGTTTGTTTAGTAAAATCATAAGATAAAAAATACAAATGTAGCCTTACAATACTTAAAGAAAATACTTGTGTCCACTATAAAAAAGTCGGGAGAGGAGCGCGTACATTTATAGTGTGCTTTTGTCGGTGTGTATGTGTTGTATAAAATTACATTCCTAAATAGCGTACGATGACAGTTCTTATATTTATATTTTGTGATATACAATAAACGAACTCTTTGAGAATAAGTTAATTAAAAAGAAAAACATAATAATACAAAGGACAACTTAAAATAGTCTTCAGTGTAGTACATATCAAATTATAGGTATATTCACTTCGTTCAAAGTTTCGTTAAAATATACATAAAAACAAAGTACAGAAAAATCTCAGCGCATTTAAACGAAAAATACACACAAATACAATAATTACAACTAATAACTTACAACGTGTACAACTCTATTCACGACAAAATAAATCTATCATTAAAATACTGCCTGTGTGTGTATGTGTGTGATTCGTTTTCTATATAAATGTTTGCATGTCCACTTAATATATAATATAAAATGACTCTCTCCTAAATCTTTGTACAATGCAGTAAATAACTGAATTTCAATTTGTGTATGTATTTCATTTTTTTATAGTTTTGTGTCTTACATTTTTTTTTTGTTCTTTATTTTTTATCATTTTCTTTCTTTTATATAATACTATCAATCTAATGTCTAATAATAGATTTGATTTGCTTTATATATATATATATGTTTTTATCGGCGCGAAAAAAAAATTTTGTTTATATATATGTACATGTATATTAGAGAGAATTTATATTGTTGTTCGTCTTCGGCATTCACTCCAAACGTTTAATTTTGCCGAGACAATAATCATTGTTGTTGAAATCAATTGATATATATTCGCATTATGTGACGTTCTTAAACGAATGTTTTGTCGTCACGGTCAGACGCTGTGCGGCTGCTAATCATTTGTATATTTCATATGATGCGCTTGATGTCATGAATGTTTGTCCGTCAATTCGGCCCATCGAACTTCGAAAAATTTGCGCATACCATGACCGGCTTTACCCACGGGCGAATCATCCTCGTTGAACATTTCGCAATTGTCGAAAATTTGTCGCACGTCCACGCAGAAATCTTCGCGTGATTTATATCTGAAATGATAAAGAGAGAGGAGGATTGTACACATTTTCAATAAATTTTTAAGCAAAGTCGCGGTACGCGCTGATATGTTGTTTGCCGGTTCATTATCTATATTTTTATTCAATTTATTCGAATTTTGGTTGTTGTTGTTGTTGTATGGGTGGAGAAAGGCGTGAACTGTTGTTCATCATAACATCAGACGCGCTCACCCAGGTGATCCCAGATTTCAAGAGCTTAACTCCGAAATCAATCGACAAGTAAAAGACTATCGGAAGGCGAAATGAAACGAGCACCTCAATGACAGCAATCTCAATGACGGTGTCAGTAAACTATGGTCTACTGTCCGCGCCCTATCCAATCCTAGGAAAGGAAAGGGCAATAATGCCATTAAATTTGGCCATAAGAGCACCAGCGATTCCCTTCAGTGCGCAAGCCTGTTCAATAAGCAATTTATTGAAAATCCCAAGTCCGATGGCTTAAAGCGTAAAATTAGAAGACGGATTCGCAGTAGAAATGTTGACACTATACCATCGTATACTGCAGACCAGGCTAAAAAAAGTCATTGAGAATGCTAAAAACTCAAAGGCCCTCGGACCCGATGGCATTTCGATGGCCATGATGAAACATCTCGACCTTCCAGCCATTGAGTATCTCACGGCAGCCTTTAACTTGTCGATCTCTAAGCTTGCCATCCCTGAAATCTGGAAAACAGGACGGATTGTCCCCTGTCTCAAACCGGGAAAGAGCGCTTGTCTCGGTGAATCCTACCGACCCATAACAATACTTTCACCTGTCGCAAAGACGCTAGAGGCCCTTATTCACCCCACTCTTGTTAAGCATGCTAAGCTAGAACCTCACCAGCATGGCTTCAGGAAAATGCATAGTACCACCACTGCCCTCGATGCGATCACTACATGCATTCGTGATGGGCTAAATCAACGCAGTCGTTGTCACAGAACTATTCTGGTGGCAATAGACCTATCAAGTGCATTCGATAAGGTCAATCATTCAATGCTCTTAGCAAACTTGTTGAATATGCATCTTCCTGCACAAGAGATCCGTTGGATTGCCAATTATCTAGCCCCTTCACCGAGTTTCGAGGCAAACGTTCTAAGCTTAGGAAAATCAAATTAGGTGTTCCACAGTGAGGGGTACTCTCCCCCACTCTGTTCAACATCTACATGTCCGGCCTTCCCACACCACCTGAAGGAATCGAGGTGATTTCCTATGCTGACGATTGCACCGTACTCGCCACAGAGACGATAAGGATGAAATGCGCCTCCGAATTAATCGCTATCTAGGACGATTACAGGCATTTTTCCAAAGCCGAAACCACACCATCTCTGCGTCCAAATCCTCTGCGACTTTTCTAACCACTTGGTGGGAGGACATGAGATGGGAGATGGATATACGTATTGGCAACAATTCTGTTCCTACTGTTAAAAACCCCAAAATTCTCGGGCTTCACCTAGAGAACATGATGACGTCGCGAATCATGTAGCTTCAGTCTGTGAAAAAATGCGCAGTAGGAACAACATCCTAAAAGCTCTAGCTGGTAGCACCTGGGGCAAAGATAAAGAAACCATGCTAGCTACTTATAAAGCGGTGGGTCGAGCGGCCGCTGATTATGCAGCCCCAGTTTGGACACATAGTCTATGTGACACAAACTGGTCCAAAGTTCAGGTCTGCCAAAATGCCGCTCTACGCATCGCGACAGGTTGCCTTCTGATGTCTGCCCAGGATCACTTACATCAGGAGACAAAATTGATGCCAATACGTGACCACAATCTCCTACTCTCAAAACAGTATCTTGTTGGTTGCTACCGTGAGGATCATCCCAATAATCATCTCATGGACCGAATTCCTCCACCACGACATGTCAGGTGTGGTTTACGAGACCTTGAGAGAGAGGTTCAGGGATACAAACGGGACCCTTACGATGAAGTACATACATACCGAGCTGCCATTGCAGCGATCCACACTGAAGAAGTGAATCGGTCTATCGCGAGTTTAGATGCGAATAGAGTCCTCTCAGAGCGCCCACCACCAATTTCGCCTGAGGAGATTAGGCTCCCGAGAGCCACTAGAGTAACGCTAGCTCAAGTTCGGTCGGGCTTTTGTTCACGCCTTAATTCGTACCTTTTTCGCATAAACCCGGACATCCAAAACATCTGTCCAAACTGCAATGGTACTCCTCATGATGTGGGTCACTTGTTTCAATGCCCCGCTGCGCCCACTGATCTTACCCCTATATCGCTGTGGGAACACCCTATCGCAGCAGCTATGTTTTTGTCCTTAGACCTCACGGACACAAACATTGACGAACCATAAACCGTACCCACATAGATGCACAGAGGTTTCACACCTTTCTGCACCGCTACAAGAAGAAGAAGAAGACAAATGTTCTGGACAGAGACGTAGCCAGGATTTCGTTTCGGGCGGGGGCCAACACTACGTTTCAGAAATTTTGACATTATGAGAAAAATATTTTTTTAAGTGTGAAAACTAGTTTTGGCGTTGCCCCGTTACCGCACATTCCTCTTGTCCGACTGTTCTTGTGTCAAATCCAATTTAATCGCTTGACAATCCTGGGCGAGCACGAAAGCAAGCATGCAAAGGTAATTAATTGCCCCGCTATCATCAGAAGCAGACCGTGCCACGTCTACAATCAAAGGCCTCTCTGGTATCAGTACGAAGCAGCAACCCTAGGGTTACCTAAAGAATTAGTGATATACGACATTTTTCAATTTATAAGGTTTAATGAAACTCTATTGCGCATACATATGTATAAGTTTACCTTACCTTAAAATTAAAGCATTACAAACAACACTCAAGAACTATGGAAAGTATGCTTGGGCTCGCGTAGCGACTTCATTCTTACAGGGAAAATATTTTGTTTCAAATTTTAAAGACTTACGAAATTTGCCAAAGTTACCATTATGAAAGACTATCCCCAGGATCGGATTTAGCCTGTATGCGCCCCTGGGCTGTAGCCGCCCTCTGCCACTGGTTAGTCTTGAAAGTATGAAGTAGTATGTCATATGAAAATTACAGTCAAGGGAGAAGTGTAGGGGGCCTCTGGATACCCACCGAAATGGTTTCAACTAGCATTCAAATTCCAATAACGACTTGAAAACTGAAACGATGTACTGTCATTACATTCGATTGTACACAAAACAACCGTAACTCAGAGCCCGGAGCTAGAATTTGTTTATGCGCTATTTGGACTCTCGTGACATACAATTTTGCATGAGTGCGTAGACTGCAGTCGAGAAGAGTACATTGTGTATGTATTAGTGACAATGCTTGCAATTAGCGAGAATATAGCGGCAATTGTTCGTTATGGCTATTATTTTGCATTAGTTAGAATGAGAGGCAATGTGCCGAGAGGCCAACTAACACATAAATAAATTCTAGTTCCGGGCTGTCGGTAACGATGGTTTTGATTATGTACATTGTAAATGCGTTCAAAATGTTTTCCAAATAACTCGTTAATTTCAGAGGTTGCTTTTGCATTGCTGATCGTTTTTGAAAACATGAATCAATTACCCCAACAAATTAAATTTGCTAGTTTAGTATTTCCTCCATTATTTTTTTCATAAGAAACTTAAATTTTACGAGAGCTTACGCGGATTTTTGCGCTTTCTGTTGTATAATGCAATTGACCCGCATTTTTTTTTTGTTTTTGATGAAAAACATATGTTAAAAAAATCGAAAATGCAATCACCCAATTTATTTAGGTTTCATTGGGCCTTTCCAGATTGTTTAAATTTTCGTATGCTTCATCCTTTTGACAATTAAAATTTGGCATGTCTGCGCTATTGAAAAGAGGTATTAAATTTTGACAGTGATTGCCAATGGAGGAATAGATGGAAAATTGCAACCCTCTTAAGTCGGGTTTGCTATCGTCTTTACTTCCAACATTTTTATAAATTACTGTGTTACGATTGAGAAGTAAAATTTATCGGCGTTAATATGTCTACCCCGTGAGAAAAGCGCGTTTAAATTCTTGAGCTATTGGATAAGTGGTAAAATGTTTTGACATTTAATTTCGAAATAGAAAAATAAACACGAGTATTGCCGAATCTACTTTTGCTCATTCAATGTGTGGTGTATTGCACTTGACTTGACTTTCTTAAGTATCGACATGGCCAGACATTTTCTTCCAATCTGGGGGTACTAAGAGGCAAGTTGTCGTTAAATCGAGAGCTCGCGGCAAAGTATTTGTGTATTAAGAACATGTCCAACATTTGGTGTAGATTAAGAAGTTCCTCGAGTTATACACCCAAAAGCTCCTCTAGACTTCCTATATAAAAACAGACACTGAAGTACAGTGAAACCTCGACAACACGAACCTCGCTTTCGCGAATTTTCGATGTGTCGAAATATAGGGTGGTCCATCTAACGTTTGCTTTTTGAACTATCGATAATTTTGACTTTGATATTTCGAATGTCATTGTCAATGTGTCAGATATTTAGTAGAAGGTTTGCGGTTTACGAAATGGTTAAGTTTAAGCAAAACTGTCGCATTTGGGGTTCAGAAAATCCCGCGTAACCGGTAATGGTGTCCGCTATCGCGGCATGTTGGAAGACTTTTTCTTTCCCCGAATGGAAGAGGAAGACATAGACGACATACGGTTCCAGCAGGACGGCGCTACGTGCCACACAGCCAACGTCACAATCGATCTTTTGCGCGGTACGTTCGAAAATCGCATAATCAGCCGAAACGGCGATGTCAACTGGCCGCCTCGCAGCTGCGATTTGACCCCGTTGGACTATTTTTTGTGGGGTGCCGTCAAGGATAAGTGTTACGCCAACCACCCAGATAGACTGGGAGATGGTTAACACTTTTATTTACTTGAAAGCTAAATGGTCGACGATACTCTTAATCGATAGTCCGTTTGGTGCTAAAAAATAAATTGCAAGTCTTGCTGTCCAAATCGGTTGCGTTTTTGAGATTTTTTGACGTTAAGGTGTCAAATTTATGGGTTCCATTTAACCGAAAGCTAAACGGCTGAATTTTTTATAAAGTCTCAAGCAGGACGGGATGAGTTAAAATCCACACTGCAAGACGAGCCAGGTGGTTGCGTTTTCAAAACAGACGCGTTCAAACATGTCAATTTTTTAAGTTCAATTTAACTGAAAGCTAAATGGATGAAGCTTTTTGAAAAAGTCTAAACTGGTCAAGGAGAGTAGGAATCTGGACCGAAAGACGACCTAGGTGGTTGCGTTTTCAAAACAGACGTTAGTCCAGTCATATTAGCAATTCAAATAGAAAAGTAGAGTAAGGCTAATTTTTGTTGTTTTTTAATCAGGGCTCCCAGAAATCTAAAACTGATTTTGCTAAAAATAAATGTTGATCGGAAAGGTCCCAAAAAGGATAAAAAAGGATACTCTTTAATCCTTGACCGGAGGTCGGCATGCGGTGTGTCATATCAAAGGGGACGCCGAGTATATTACATATCCGGTATTTGTTTCCTGTTTCTAGGACCCTCAACGGAATGAATCGAGCTTAAATGGAAAATTATCGTGTTTTCCGTGTACCTTTCAAAAGCCATACCCAAGTAACAATTTCATCCCTATATTACTTCGTAAAATATTCTCTTCTAACAATAATAGGGGCACTTTACAGGGTATAACCACTGAATAATAGTCCAATTATGGCATTTGGCGCCGTTTTTTAATCCAATAGAACCTTATTGTAGCACTAAATTACGCTTCAAAAAAGCGTACGTCATTTGATTTATATCATCATTTTCTGTCATTGAACGAATTTGAAAAAAAAATGAAACACAAAATTTCCGCAGCTAGCATCGAACCCGTGTCTGTTGGTTGCCCATCCTACACGCTACCACTCAGCCAACCTCACATATAGTCAGCGTTACTCGTAAACACTACAAATGGTTAGTTGCTTCTATAGAAATGCTTGACAATTCTTTATCGAACCTTCTGCAATGCACCCTAAATCTATAGATTTATCAATAAAATAGAGTAAATTTCTGCGGAGAGATCTTCTTAATTGGTTCCGAAGATAACAATAAGTGAGTAAGTGTGGGTTTCATGCAAGATTTCAAGGATTTCTATTGAAGAAATTATTAGACCACTTCAAAGTGTCAATTCATTAAGAAATCACAAAGTCCATCCTTCTATAAATCTACGGTGAACAATTTATGGGGGACCATACTATAAAAATGAAACCGACTGTGCTATAGAAGAATATGTGCATGTGAGTTGACTTAGAGAGACTATTGCATGTGTGTGCTGTATCATCCAATAAACACAAGAGTGGAGTATTTAAAGGAGTATCTTTTTAGGTTAACGTTTAGAGACAGTTTTATGGAAGTCTTATACCACCATCTTTAAATTTATTCCATAATGATGATTGAAGCTTTCCAAAAAAAGCTTTAAGGATGTTTTATCGGATCAACATATTTCTTTAACACACGATAAATTGATTTCGTGGTACTATATGATTGCTACAGTGTGAAGTGCTTCTTTAAAGCCAATGAATTGCTGCTTGGGTAGCTACGAGAATAATTCAAGTTGTCACTACTTCTCTCACTTTTCAGAATCTATAATATCAAAAGATTCTACGATTAAATTTGCTAAGAAAAAAAATTGATCGGAAAGCTCTGAAACATAAAAGGACACTAATTATAATCCTTCATTGAACGTGGGCATGCGGGGTGTCATATCAAAAAGGACATCAAGTGCATTGCATATCCGGTGTTCGTTTCCTGTTTCCAGGAAACTAAATGGAAAAATTCGGGCTTAACCTTCGGGCGGGCGCAATGCATCTGACAGATTAAGTGATCTGCTTTTGTTGCGCCAATTAGCGATATGAAAACGGAGTGAACTGAAACTCACAGTAGCTTAATCTTTATCGATCAACTACCCAAAGCAGTTTTTAGTTTTTATCGACCATATGTCTGAAGGCCGGGAGGGATGAAATAATCTCTCAGATTGTGTTATTTTCTTTTTTTTTATGAAAATTTTCACTTTTTATACTCGTCACATTGCATTTTAACGTTGTGTTGAACTTTTTGACTGGAGAATGGTTCAATTCCGTGTTTTTAGTTAATGTATTTCACATTTTTGATACTGTCGAGTTGTTGGTGGTTTTTTAAATATTGAAACGATTTAAATCGGATTCATCAATTTTTCTGTATTTAATCTGTCAGATGCATTGCGCTTGATCGTGTTAGGATTAGTATTGCGCCCGCTGGAAGGTTAAATCGAAAATGACGGATTTGAAAAGATACTGATACGGGAAACACGAAAATGTTCTCCATTGAGGGTCCTTGAAACAAGTAACAAACGCCGGATATGTAATGTACTCAGCGTCCCCTTTGATATGATACCCCGCATGCCGACCTCCGCTCAAGGATTAAATAGTATCCTTTTTTGTCCTTTTTGGGACCTTTCCGATCAAAACTTTTTTTTTCGCAAAATGAGTTTTAGATTTCTCGGAGCCCAGTGATTTGAAAACAACGAAAATTAGCCTTACTCAATTTTTTTCTATTTGAAATGCTAATATGACTGGACTAACGTCTGTTTTGAAAACGCAACCACCTAGGTCGTCTTTCGGTCCAGATTCCTACTCACCTTGACCAATTTAGACTTTTTCAAAAAGCTTCATCCATTTAGCTTTCAGTTAAATTGAACTTAAAAAATTGACATGTTTGAACGCGTCTGTTTTGAAAACGCAACCACCTGGCTCGTCTTGCAGTATGGATTTTAACTCATCTCGTCCTGCTTGAGACTTTATAAAAAATTCAGCCGTCTAGCTTTCAGTTAAATGGAACCCATAAATTTGACACCTTAACGTCAAAAAATCTCAAAAACGCAACCGATTTGGACAGCAAGACTTGCAATTTATTTTTTAGCACCAAACGGACTATCGATTAAGAGTATCGTCGACCATTTAGCTTTCAAGTAAATAAAAGTGTTAACCATCTCCTAGACTAAGAGACGATTGACGACCTAAAGCACGAGATTGAAGTCGCCATCAGGGCCATTGAGGGCCATACCATCGAAAATGTGCTTAAAAATTGGGTCGACCGAATGGGCTACTGTAAAGCCAGCCGAGGCAGCCATATGAACGAAGTGGTGTTTCATACATAAACCGCAATGTTAAGGCTATCCAATAAAATAAAAAAAATTGAAAAATATATACTCGTTGTTTTTTTTATAGCGATTTTAAAACGCAAATCTTTCGTGGGCCACCCTATATTTCTTCGGTCCCTTGAAATTTCCATATAAATTTTTGCATAATTCGAATTTCTTTTAGCCGAATTTTTCGATGTCTCCAAGCAATTTGTCGGTCCCAAAACGTTTTCTGACTTCGATAAACCGCATCAACCACGAATTTTGTCAAGTAACCTAACAACATGCTGATTTCACAATAATTGTGACTTCGATTAGCCAAATTTTCCGAAAATTGTTGGCCCGAATGTATTTTGTGACTTCGATAAGCCGAATAAGTCGAGAAAAGAATTTAAAAAACGACAAACATAAACATGTAAAATTTGTTTTATTGTTTTCGATTACTCGAATTTTCGATATTTCGAACAATTTTTCTGGTCCCTTGGCACTTTGAGATATCGAGGTTCGACTATGCAATTGTTTAAAGTGGAGTCAATGCGTTACGAAGATACTTTCTACTCCTATAACCTAACCGAACTACCCGGCACCAGTATGCCATTCACAGTGAATGGTTCTAGCTCGTTTCAAATTTTGAAATCCGAGTCACATCACAATTTGAGTTGACGGCTCAATTGGGCACCCGGAATTTAGACGAGTACACTTAGCTAGAGTAAATTGAAAGGAAGAAATTAAATTATGTCAGTTGCTCCTTAAGTTTTTAAAATACATTTTCCTCATAATTTAAAACCGACGGAATGGTGCAAACATCTGCCGCCCGGGTAGTTGCCCAGGTTGCCCATATGGGAAATCGGCCCTCCTGACTATCCCAATCTTGGGCCACTTGATTTTTACGTTTTTCAAATTGTTTATTATGTATTCATGATTGAGTCGTCCAGATGGCACAATTTCTCTGACTGCAAGCTTACATGCCTGCAATATAATTTGGAAAGTTAAGTTTCAAAGTCTATTGTTTCAAAGTCTAAGTTTCGGGAGGGGTGCGGACCATCTGGACCCCTCCCCTGGCTACGTCCCTGGATTCGAGATAGGTAAAAATTGAGGCGCGAACGTGCCCGACCTAAGCTGAGATAGCGTTGCTCTCGGGAGCCTCGTCTCCTCAGACAATATGGGTGGTGGGATCACTCCTACCTAATCTCCCTATTGACCGATTCACAACGGTTGTGTAAATTTTTGCGATAATCTTATTACCTGTGTCATCAAATATATTGGGAGGTACCCGTTTGTATCTGCTTATCAGACCGTCAGTTTGGTTTTAGACGAGCGCGGTTTATGGCAATAATAATCATGGTGCCTACTATATGCGACGGAATCACTATGCACAAGTACCTGTTATGCTGTTGTGACTGTGGACGTTAAAAATGCACTTAATTCCCACGTCCTGCAAAAGATGAATGTGCCCGACTGATCTAGCCACGACAATCTCGCATCACGTCTCTTATGACACTTGTGAGGAAAACAAAGAATACGTGGTCACTGCAGGCGTACCGGATCTGTTCTATCTCGAAGCTCGCTTTGCCACAAGATCTTCTGCTCCAAACTGTGAGGGAGAAGGCTATCGACGTCGCAACCATCTGCGACCAATATACGAAGTTGAGGGGAGCAATTTGGGTCCCAGATAAGGATGATCAAGTAGTCATCTGAACGTGCTGAGACTATCCTTTCCAGCAAGAGATGTCAGGAAAACTTAGAGGAGTTGTAAGAGTAAACGGTAACGGCATATATGTGCACAGCTGTTACGCCCTACCACGATGGAACGACATTAATTTCGAACAATTTCTAGACGCTGGTGCACGACGCGAGTTCGAATAGCCATGTGATAATTACGGGGGACTTCAACGCATGGCCCACGTAGTGAGGCAGCCGGGAAACAAATAGACGACACGTTTTCACAGCTGGATGTTGTTCTCGTGAATTCAGGGGCTAGTAATACCTTTAGAAGCAGCAGTTCGTTAGCGCTGTTTATTAAGTGGCACGTCAATGAGCTTTATACTCAAAGCGATCACCAAGCAATTTTGTACCCCGTACCAAGCAGATTAAATCGACCAGAGTTCCAATCACCCAATGGTGCGATGGTCTACAAAGAGATTTGACGAGGCACTCTCCAAGCAAGTCCTGCTTCAAAGGTATACAATTGAAGGTACTTCGGAACAGAACCAGGGCAATTTATGACAACGTGTGACACATCTATGCTCCGGAAGAAGTCAGAAAGTGAAAGAAATTAGAACTACTGGTGGTCTGAGGAAATTGCGAATTCGCAATTGCTTGAAAGCCCGACGTCTTTGTTAGCGGGCGACTCAAACAAGCGCTCATGATGTTCTACTAGAGTCTGATTAAAACACTCGGAGATTACTGAAGCTCGCTATTAAAAAAAGAAAGCAAAACTGTTCGAACAAACTCTGCGATGACGCGGACATAAGCCCGTGGGGAATGGCATATAGAGTGGTGATGAAGAAAATAGAGCAAAAAGCGCCACAACTAGAATTCCCGACGCTGCTCCAAAATATTGCCTCAGTTCTGTTCCCTCAGCATGAACTGCAGCCCGTAGGACAAGGTTCGTCAGAAAAGATGGTACTTCTGCTATAACAGTGATAAGCTTTGGTAAGCTGATTCAGGATTGGGCAAAGCTCCAGGACCAGATGGGATTCCTAATAAGGCGCTGAAGAATGCAACTCTTGCCATTCCCCAGAAGATTGTCGATTTTTCGAAACTTTTTTGGTCGAAGCCACCTTTCCTACGAAATGTGATGCTCCTTCCTAAACCGAATAAACCAGCTGGAGAGCCAAGCTCACATCGGCCAATCTGCCTGCTCGACATCTTGGTAAAACTGTTTGACAGAATAATTTTTAACTGGTATCGGTAGTGCAAGAAAAAAGGGAGCTCATCAGACCAACAGTACGGTTTTAGACGAGCGCGCTATACGATGGATGCAATTCAGTTGGTTACCAATTTGACAAAGGAATCACTTCGAAACGGCACATGCTATTCTGTCGTGACGCTCGATGTCAAGAACGCTTTTAATTCCGCAAACTGGGCTTCCATTTACGCTGCTTTGCAAGGACTAGCTGTTTCAGACTATCTTGCTATAATCAAGAGCTAGCTATCTCTCAAATCGTATCCTCCAGTACGATATCAGTAATAAACCCATGGAGGATAGAGTTACAGCGGGAGATCGACAGGGGTCAGTTCTTGGCCCCCTGCTATGGATAATAATGTACAACTCCGAGAGGAATGACTCTTGTAAGCTTTGCAGACGACATTGGATGCGTATGTTCCGCAAACATGTTTGGCATTCTGATCCCCTAACTGTCATTTTGCGGATCCAAAATCATATCCAATTCTTTTCGTTAACATATTTCACAAAGGTAGACAAAGGAAAAGAACTGGAGATTATTCCTGATCCGCAAAATGACAGTTACGGAATCAGGGTGGCAGGCAAACATGTTTGCGGAGCATACGCAACTGTTCCGTTTTGGAACCCCACCCATTGCAGTTGTGGTTGTAGCACAGAAATGTAGCACAGTTCACGTAAACGAGGCGATTACAACTATAAAGCTTTGACTGTTAACGGTTTGCCTCTAGAATTTTCTGATCAAAAAAACGGAGGCAGTAAGCGAATATAGGAAGCCCAAGATCAAGCAGAAGATTGTTGTTGTATTTTATGTTTCGCCGATCTGGGTTGCTGAAATGATTCCAATAGGAATTCTGGTAGAAGAGGCACGCATATTGTACTGTAGTCGACGTAGCGAGACGCCAGTCAATTTGAAAACTCGAAAAACAAACTTGGAAAGGCAGGAAAGCATGAGACAGCATTCTTTGACTGTCCTAGATTTGCCGTGCGGCCCATGCAACTGAATGAGGAATTGGGAGAAACGTTAAGCCCTGAGAATGTGGTCAACTATATGCTGGAGTGCGAACACAATTGGGAGGCAGGCAGTGAGTGAGTTTTTCTGCAGCACGCACGAAGAACTACAAAGAGAAGAAGCTAGACGGAAGTCAACAAATCAGCATGAGGGCTAATTAGCCGAACCCGCTGCGAAGTAATAGCAAAAGATAGTTCCGCGGGAAACGTGGTAAAAGAAGTGGTCTCGTTTTAGCCGGCAGAAATACGCCATAACTGCATTAGGAGAATCTATACATATTTCCCCACCCCATAAAAAAAAATGCCGAAAGGAATGACATTGGTACGTTTTGCTGACGACATAGCTGTCGTAGTTGTCGCAAGAGACCCGGAGTTGGGTGCCCAAGCGAGGTGATTGCAACTATCAAACTTAGAGCTCGCTAATCACAAAATTGAAGCCGTCCTAAACGTGATACACATATACCTACACATATGATAGTGTACTTTGAGAGTGCGTTGTGCATACCGAACCACATGACATGAAGCAGCCTCTATGGTAGCCGGAATGATGTCTATCGATCCTAGCGGATGAGATCAACAGGCTGTACAGCAGTCGCCAAGGCGCACATGGAGTGAGAAGCATGAGAAGTCTATGAGAAGGTAACCATGTAGATTTGTCAAAAACACGGGGATGTGAAATTTTATATAACCTAGTTCTCAGGACTCCCTGGAATAGACCACACCATAAAATTCTAAAATTCAACCTACTACCCATCTATCCTCTGTTTTTTCAGGTTGATCTCCATAGATATTTCACAGTCATTTCTTGAAAGCACAATATACTTACGTTAAATCTTGAATCCGTTTCCGAATTGTTGATAAATCCATGGGAGACTTTATTATCTTCTTATATGTCGGGAACTGTTTCGTATTAACGGGCAGCAAAAACGGCCACGAGTCTTCGTGCAACTGCATAAAACAAAATCCAATGAATATTTGGTGTTCTACTATAACGAGTTTAAATCCTAACTTACCTCCATTTCACCTAAAAGTGTTTTACAAATAGCTAACTCTTTGATTAGCTTCTTTGTTGCATGCTTTTCTTTTTTCTCCTGCTTCAATTTTTCTTTATCCTTAGCTTCGTTCCCTATGCTTGGCGGTTGAACCGGCGGTTGTAGCGTTTGTTGCTGCTGCGGCATTGGCGTTTGTGGTGATGGCTGTTGTTCTGATTGTGACGATGGAGACTGCTGCAATTGATGCAATTGCTGTTGAGAATACGGCTGCTGTTGAGAATCCTGCAATGTTGGACTTATGGATTCTTGCGCATTTGGTTGCGAGCATAACGACGAATTCAGCGACGACGTGTTGGCAGCATCAATAGTTTGTGATTGATTCGCTTGTTGTGATTGTTGTAGTTGACTATTTAACGTGCTATCAAGACTAGTATCTAACATATCAACATTATTTGGCGTAGCGGGACGCGGAGGAACGGGCGCTGGTGGAGGAGCAACAGTCGGCGTAGACGTTGCATTCACAACCGGGACAGTGTTCAACAACGTAGGTGTTGCAGGTGGCGCAGTAAAACGAGCATCAATGGAATTTTGATGTTCATCAAATGATGTCGAGGCGACGGAATGTGCAGGGCTGCATAACAAAATAATTAGGCAAATTGAAACGGCCAAAAACCGAAAAAGTACTTACCTTAAGGGAACAATTGAATCATCGTTCGACGTGTTCATAACGGTAGTTGATGCTACAGATGTGTTATTCGATTTTGCTTCTTTATCGGCCTTTTCCGCTTTATCCACTTTCTCAGTTTTTTCTTTCGGCTTTTTCGGTGGACGTTTCTTTGGTGGCGGAGCCTTAGCAATGCATCCGTGACAGTACCACTTTCCGCGTGGCACCTTCAACAACGGCGGTATGTAGCAATCTTGATGATAGGCGCGTGGACATAGATCACAATAGACCATTTTTCCAACGGGTGGTGCACGCAAACCACCACATACTATGCATTTGCGTTCATTCGTCGCCTTGTTCACACACTCAAAGCAGTACCTTAATTTTGAATAAAACAAACGTCAGTTGAGTTGCATTTACGCGCCCAAAAAATTAACACTCACCAATCACCCTCGGGTATATTGTCCATTTTCGGCTTAAAGCAATATGTATGATAACCTTTATCACAACTATCACAAAGCAGCAATTTATCCTCATTCTCACCAGATGTACAAAACTGGCAATTCTGTAATGAACGGCAATTAGTATCTGGTTTTGCTTGTGATTTGGATTTTTTTGTATTTTTCTTTTTCTTAGAGCCACCATTTTTCTTCTGCAGTCATTAAGGTTCATAGAATTTTTTTTTTGTTATCCACACAATATCATCGTCGGCCACCATTTGTATTATTTTTGAACAGTTTCGAAAACGAAAAATCAAAAGAGCGACAAGAATGTTAGATATGAAAATAGCAAGAAAAAATTAGATGCACCAAATTAACAATGGAAAAACAAACATGCTTTCACACAAAATTCAGAGTGCATCCTTAATTACTCAAATAAAGAATATGTAATTAAAAATGAAATAAAATGAAAAAAAAAGAAATCAAAAACACTTGAAAGCCATTCTACAAAGTACAACTTAAAGTATTTGTTAGACTTAAAACTAATTAGTTAGAAATAATATGTAGTTAGAATATTAAAATGTTTATAATGTTTATTTTCACACACAAAAAAAAAAGAAAAAAAGAAATGCAAACCCGGCAGACAAATGGTGACAGGCGGGGATATCATGTCGGTAACCAGCCATCAATACTGCCATTGAAATTAGATTTTTTAATTCTATATATTGTTTAATGATTGACCTAAGTGTATAATCTTCTACGGCTTCCTATCATAGAAAATCAAAATGTTCTAATTGAAATCTAAGAGGACCCTTGTACCATCGGAGGTAATCATTACTTACTTCTCTGTACCGTAACCCCTTGTGGGGCATGGTGCGTTCACTCAGCCGTTTATAGGCTACTTCGAGTCAACGTTACATTGGATATAGAGGAATGTATACAGGGTGTCCGGACACTGCCGCATAAACGCCCCGGAGTGTGATTCCTCATGTTATTTACAGCAAAAAAGTTGTACGGAACATACCCCCTTAGCTTAACCCTTTAGCTGCGACAGTCATTTGAAGATTTTTGAAAAAATCATTTTCTTGCACGACTTAAAGCTCAACATCTCCAAAGCTGGACCAGCTAGAATAGTGAAACAGCCAACAAATTTACCTATAGAATGAAACTAACCACACTAAAATTTGATAAGAGGTTTGGTTTTTACAGAGTCTTCAGAGTCAAATTTGTGTGATCGCCCTAACCACTACTCCAGCCAGATTATACGAATGATCATGTTTCATTCGAGATTCTAATCACCCCAGCAACAAAAATCACACTTGAGGAGAAAACCAGTATGCATGATCCGTCGACATTCCTTCAGCCGACCATCTTACTTTCAATGCGTCCTATAGATACATAATGGCGATTCGTGATTCTTGAAGTAAAGCTTATTTGTGGCTATGTTCACGGTACATGACGCCGATGCTGGCTGGGTTTCAGTGAGCTCTGGTGAAAAAATGTGTCTTCGATTTTGGTATCACTGTGCACAGTACTGTAAATTTCCACAAAGGCTTTAGTAGACCAATCCATTATTACATTACCTACATACCGCTATCCATTCATTTAATATCTACAAATCCTAACGCTATACAACATCCGACATGTACATGCACTGCGCGACAAATGCTTAGGTTCATGGATATTTTCCTTTAAAATTATATAATTTCTATGTACTCTGATCGGAAATACTTTTTAAATAATGCTCTCTCAAATAACGGTTATTTTAATAAATATTGCAATTCCATCAAGCAACTCGCATAGCTAACGGAATTTTTTTAAATGAAAATCGCTATTTCCACTGCGACAATTGTATAGGTTCACTTACTTTAAACAGTTATCTCGTCGTGGTGGGTAGTTTTTTGGAAACAGTTGTTTTTCGCGTTGTACTCTGTGAGTTATATAGTGGATAATGTCAAAAGGAAAGCAACTTCCATGCCCTGGAAAAGGCGACAATTTCCATACTAAAGCAAGAAGGATATTCAAACCGACAAATGGCAATACGGATTCTGTGGAGCTCGAACCTTGCTAATAATTCTTTACGAGATAGTGAAAATTATGGCCGGCGATACGCAGAAGGTTTTTTTCTGCCTTCGATTTCCGGTGCATTACGGCGACGCCTCTTAAGATAAGCCTCGAATTCGCTCCTTACTGCGCGTGAGCATGGGGAGAATTCGGAGTTATCAACAAGTGGGAGGACCATCCAACGAGTTCTTAGATCTTCTTCTTGTTTGAAATGTTTACGGGGAAAGAGAACACCAGCCTTAACCCCGCAACATCGCCTACAGGGCCTGGAATTCGCCTCAAGATTGATGAACAAACATCGCAATGAAGACAGGTAATATTTACGGATGAAAAACGGTTTCGTGTGGACGGTCCAGATGGGTTCTCTTACTATTATTATGATATTAGGAAGGAACCTATGTACCTGTCACTCCATCACTCCCGAATAGGTTCCGTTATGGTATGGGGAGCCATATCATATCATGGAACTATCGCCTTGGTCATCCTACGAGGTCGCCAAACGGGTTCATCTTATAAACAGCTCTTAGAAGAGGAAATCCCTAAAATAATGGTCATGGACGAAGGCAACCCTTGGATACTGCAACATGATCTTGCCCCAATTCATACAGCGAGGGTAGTTAAATCGTTTATTGAGGAAGAAAATGTGACTTTATTAGACTGGGTGCCCAACTCCCCTGACATTAACATATTAGAAAACATTTGGGGTGGCTTTTTCGGGAGGTTTACAGTAGTGGTAAAGAGTACGACCCTTAAGAAGAGTTAATTCATGGAATTAAGACAGTTTGGTCTAAAATGCCGCTATCTGTGCTGCATTCTTTATACGATTCCCTGCCTCGAAGGCTTTATGAAATTATAAATAACAATGGCGGAAATACACATTATTAAATAACAAAAACGGCTCTTGTTATACCCTTCACTCGTAGAGTAAAGGGTATATTAACTTTGTCATGAAGTTTGTAACGCATTGAAGAAAGCATCTCCGACCATATAAAATATGTATATATATGATCAGCATGACGAGCTGAGTCGATTGGGCGATGTCCGTCTGTCTGTCTGTCCGTCTGTTGCTACGCGTTTTACTCGGCCAGTTTAAAAGCTATCGAGCTGAAATTTCGCACACATGTTTCTTTTTATTGCAGGCAGTTTGTATGTTTGAATCGCTAAAATCGGACCGTGGGGTCATGGGGCTGCCATACAAACCTAACCCCCCCAATTTGGTTTTTCTAAGAAAAACTTTTTCATGTGTTTACTAATTTCAACGAAATTTCACACAAATGTGTTTCTATTTGTAGATTGAAAAAGAAGGAGTGGTATTTCCTAAGACGGGATTAATATTTTATTTTGTAAATGATCATTTCGGGCACCAGTTGTGCCCTTCTTCAGTACAGATCAGATCAGATCAGATGGATCAAATCGGACCATGGGGTAATGGGGCTGCCATACAAACCTAACCCCCCAAATTAAGTTCTTCTGAGAAAAACTTTTTCATTTGTGCACCAATTTGAACCAAATTTCACACAAATGTGTTTCTATTGATGCCACAAAATATATGTAAGAATAAATGGAATCAGACTGTGGGGTCATGGGGCTGTCATACAAACCCAGCCCCCAAATTGAGTTTTTCTAAGAAAAACTTTTTTATTTGTCCACCAATTTCAATCGAACCTCATAAAAGTGCATTTCATTTGATGCCACAAAACATGTGTAAAAATGAATGGAATCGGACGATGGGGTCATGGGGCTATCATACAAAGCCAACCCCCTAAATTGAGTTCTTCTACGAACAACTTTTTTATTTGTGCACCACTTTCAACCAAAACTCGTAAGAGTGCACTTCAATTGATGCCATAAATAATCGGACTATGGAGTCATGGGGCTACCATACAAGCCCAACCTCCCCATTTTGGATCTTCTAAGAAACATTTTTTCTACACCAATTTAAAAAAACCTCAATGCGTCTTTATCAAAACAAAAAAAAAGTAAAACAAATGGAATCGTACTATGGGGCCATGCTTCCGCATCCCCCCAATAAAGTTTTCTGAGATATTAGCCTCGGTCTCGTTTTTTTTTGTATTTATCCTCTTTGATACTTTTCTGAAATATTTTTCAGCGAAAACATTATGTAAAACGGTAAAATCGTCCCTGAACCTAAGCAATTGTCGCACTGGAAATCGACTCTCTGAATGAAATCAATTACTGTAATTTAAGGAAAGTGTCCTATGGGGACTCAGTCCATCCATTTTATTTGTGATATTTAATAGTTTCGAAAATAACATTTGTTGAACCGATAAGCTTTTATTTTACCGTTTTCTGGAAAGAAATATGTGTGAACCTAAGCATTTGTCGCGCAGTGTATGTATGTCTAAATAAAAATCCCCAATGGTAATTGAAGCCGATCTGAACACAAATCATGCCTCTCCTGTCAATGTCAGCACAATGTCAGCATGAAACAGCACGAAACCAACCTCTCCATTTATATGTTACAATATGCCATGCCACTACGAATCCGATCCAAACACAAATTATATCCCCCATGTCGTTGGTAGACAAGCAGGTTCGTGCTGGTTCCCATTTAAATGCTAAGATTTTTTTTCTGGGAAGCTTTTCGCTTCTTATCGCATCGCCACTCGGTGGTCAGTTCGTGAAATGGCAGGACGAACGGTGCTATCATCACGGGAAGTGCTCGCAGTACCTCTACGCGGTGGCCACTAGTAACTTCACCTCGGTGAAAGCCAAACTGTGAGGGCCGGTTGTTCTGGGGTTCCTCATTCAGACCAGGCTCTTTCCAGAGGCGGCGAATATGTAACCTCAGAACCACTGCCATACATTCGTGCCAATGACTAGCTACATCTATCATATGTTTTTAGACTTGGCTCCAGAATGTTAATTTTGTCCTAAATCCCTGGGGTGTTAAGCGACCCGTGCCCATCGGGGGAAGATGTCCAGGGACGCAAATGGACATCTCTAACAGAGCAGCCGGATACCGGGCGACCTCCGGTGTTATCTAGCCTTACCACATCAAGCGGGGCTCTGGTGTGGTAGACTCTCTTTTCCCTAGCTGCTCGTGGGAATCACATGAATAAAAACCAAAATAAAAACAAACAACCCAACTCCGATCCGACTGAGGCAGCCTCAGACTCGGATCAAGAGGCCTTCGCCTCAGATTTTATTCCAGCGGAACTCTATTTGTCGGATGTGGACGAACCACACCGACCTACACGGAATACTTCCTGTACGGAAGCCGTAGCGGGCTCTAGCGAACGTACCGCAAATGAGGGGAGGCAGAAAGATGGGCTTCCGCCCAAATACTCTCCGGGAGGTCTTCGGGATCCTTGAAGGGGCGGCCTGTAAAAGGTATGTACGCTTCCTCGCACAAAGAGATGCTCCCGAGAAAGCCAGGGCACTTGCGGTTAACTCAAAACGACAACGATCGGAGGAAGACGGTGCTCCCAAATCTGGTAAGCAATCCGCTTCCACCAAGAAGCAAAGGACGGCAGAAATCCCTACGCGGAATGCCGTACCTAGACCCAGCACTTCAGCGGCATGTGGATTGAGGGTACCTCCCTCCGGTGACCTCTGCTGGCTCATCCCGACCAGTGTCCACTCCCACGAATACGGTGAACAGGAGCAAGAGCAACCGCAAGGGAGCTCCGGTAGCATCAAGTGTTATCCCTCAAGCTGTAGTCGCTAGGGGCAGGAGTACCCACCCACAAAATGTCAACAAGCGCGACCAAAATGTACACCCGGTGGCATCGGCAGGACCTTCAACGTCAGCCGTCACCCCTCTGGCATCAGCCAGCAGGAGCAGGGGTACTTACTCACAGGTGGCATCGTCTGTGAGGGTTGCAATAATGGCGTCGAGCTACCCGGACGGACTGCTAACCCCAGATCAAATGTCCATGGTGCAAGATGCTATCATCCACCACATTTTGAGCATCCCGCCCACCAACGTCTTTCCGGAATTCGGTAGCATCCGCTTCCGCACCGGATTCTTCCTAGTTTAATGTGACAACGAGGCCACTGCCGAATGACTTTGCAACATAACACCCACTCTCAACCCTTGGGAAGGAGCCACGCTACGTGTCGTAACTGGAGACGACATTCCCAGATCGACTATAGCGACGCTCTACCTGCCTCGCATCGCGGACGCTACAAGTGCGATAACACTTCTTAGCAGGCAAAACGAGGGGCTGCGCACCAGCGAGTGGAGGTTGATCAACGCTGCTACCTCACAGGCAGTTCAACAAGGATGGTTAAGTAACAGCAGGTTACTGGATATGCCATCAGATCATCTGGTCAAAACTCTCCGTTTTGATCCGTCTTAGTCCAGCGATATGGGAAAGGGTGGACTGGACTGACAGCTTCAGATCACTCCACCCTAGTACCATCAAATTTTACACGGATTGAACACTAAAATCTTTATTCCTATGGGAATACATCCTACCGTGTTTCAGGCGGAAGTGCACGCAATTGAAGTGTGTGCAAGATTATGCCTTGAATAGCAATATTCACTGACAGCCAAGCTATAAGGTGACCAGACTTCCGAGGGCCCAATGCTGTACACATACTTGCGGAGTCCAGTTTTCAGACAAAATGCTCTGTAATGGGGCAACGCCGAAAATAGTTTCCACAGTTCACAACATTCAAAATTTGTTAACCTGAGCATTGGACTAGGACTTTGTAGAGCTTTAAAATGAGCTTTTCAAAATACAACAGTGCAAAGGGGACACAATTTCCTTATGAAAAATGTATGATTCACTATAATATAACGGTAAGTTCTAGTATGATAATTTACTGACCCAAATTCCATCAAGTATCACAAATTACAACGCCTAACCTGCATGGATGGGCATAATAAATTGTTGTTTTGTTACAAGACGTATTCGCGGGTCAGATCACATAAATGTGCTGCTGCAAATATACGGGTCTTTATAGCAGGAAAAATTACATGATGCTTCACAGATCCTTAACTAGTGGTACTTGAATGATGAATTCGAAACGGAGCATGAAAGACGAGCTGGAGTTTTAGAATCCAGCACGAGGATCTCGATTGCCAGCACAAAGCTTTTCGAAAGTTACAGCTGTTCAAATATGCGAGACCCAAGATCAATAAAATTCCATAGGAGGTACCAAGGGAACAGGAGACTATTTTTCAATTTTTTTTTATAGTGCGGGGATTTTGGTGCGAACATTTTGCTGAACACTTCAGAGTCCTAGTCCTTTCGAAAGATGCGACCCAAGGCCAAGGGGCATTCGGTGGCAGAGATGTCACTCTATCTCTGAGTTGCCGGTGCGTGGGTTCGAGTGCCACTGTGACCCATAGATGTTTGTGTTGTCCATAAAATGTTCCTACGGCAGCCGGTTCATCGATGTAAATCGTCCCGGAGCTACCCGTTGTTAAAAAGGTCAAGAGCTGCCAAAAACCCCTTCGATTCAAGAGAAAAACAAACAAAATCTCTTGAATCGCTACAACAACAACAACAACCCAAGGCCAATAAAATTCCATAGGAGGTACTGTTTTTGGATTTTTTTTTTAAAAGCGGTGGTAAAACGGCCGATATCGAGGACGTTGGGGCGGGAGGACATGTTTTTTGTTTTGGCTCGATCGATTCAAGAGACAAAAAATCACTAGGACCAGCATAATTGGATCATGCGTTATTTTTAAAATTTAGTGTGTAAGGGACGGCCTTACAAAACAACACAAAAAGCAGCTGCTAAAATTTAAACATATATTTTGAAATCGTATTTATTGATGACGATTCGAAACCTTAACTGCGCCTTTGTGATTTCCTTGATTCTGCGAATTTCTACCATAAAAACAATCAAAACAGATAGTGGAACATGGGCTATGACTTTTATACTACCATGGTCACTCAGGGGTATATATTTTAAGCAGATAACGGTAAATATGTTTTTTTTAGAATAATTTGTGCGAGAGTTTGAAAATGCTTTGAGTCATCAAAGCACACTAACTGAGTCAAAGAGCCGCATGTGGCTCCCGAGACGCCCTTTGTCGACCGCTGATGTAGTGAATTATTTTTCATTGTGTGACATTGGGAATGCTTTACATTTCCCAATGCTGTACGACAGGTCAAAATGCTGTACTGTACAGCAAAATGCTGTACGTCTGGTCAGCTTAGCCAAGCAGCAATAAAAGCGCTGACGAGCTCTACTGTTACATCTAAGCTCATGTGGGTTTGCCAGGAAATCCTCCAACAGGTGGGCAATCTCAATAGTCTCACCCTTTTTTGGGTACCTGGTCACTCGGGGTATTACGGCAATGAGCAGGCCGAAGAGTTCGCAAGAAGAGCATCCACTAGTTACTGTGGGCTACCACTCTGTATTTGCAGAAATGCAATTAGTGAGTGGGAAAAAGCCAAAGCCACCACACACTGTTGCATCTTTAGTGAAGGTGTCAGCAGTTTCTGGTCTACAGACCGGGTCTTATACAACCCCAGCAAGGAAACATAGCAATAAGGAAATATAGCAAAAAAATCGTTATTCAGCACTTCAGCAGGTGAAATCTCGACGACTTCTATCGTTCAAACCTGATTTTTTGTTGGAATGAGTAGTCCCTCGCAAAGGGGGTGTACTTATATAGCTGTGAAAATGAACCCCGTTGACGAATCATATTTCAGTGTGATAGCCACGTGCTTCTGATCGCGAATCACGGAACTTGTTTTCGGTGGAGAGCCAATGCCATGACGATATCTCACACTAAAATACGACTCGTAGACGTGGTCGATTTTCACAGCTATATAAGTGCAAATCAATATCGACATAATCCGATCATGCTGTCCCCAGTCGTAAGTACGCTGAATGCATCCCATCAGCATGGATGGCTTCAGGTAATATCAGTTTTGCTGCTCGACGTATCACTGAAGCCATGGTGACGGCTGAACTCACGACGAAATTCAGGATGCGGAAGTCACGAAATTTAAATAATGTTTCTAATAAACAATCTTGCTAGCAGCTCCTGGGGCTAAAATAATTAAATCACGCTGGGTTGGTCAATAGTTAATCAGTCTGCCTTCGAAGAACAGGCAGAATCCCGAATTGACAAACCATGTGACGGACTATGATCTCACTCAAATCTTAAAGGAGTACCTTTTTATGGGGATAAATAACTGCAGAGCGTACTGTGGATCTGAACAACCTCCTAAAAATGCAATTTTTTAAGTTGGAAAGTAGATAACCCAATTCGCACTGTGGAATTGTATGGGCCTCTCAGCGCTGTCCCCACCTCAGGAAATTAGGCTCTTGAGAGCCTTTTCACTGCGGAAAGACTATCGCAGAAGCAACGTTCATCTCCGAACGAACGAGAGACGCGAGGAATCCTATAACAGATCCACAAAAATACAGAGCGTTTGCACGCCTTGGGCGCTAAGAGGATCTGTCTACCAACGCCTCAAATGTTAGTGCGCGTTTATTTAGGTATGTATGGTCTGCATACAAATGTAATTAACGCTTGTCTGAAAAATTTGAACCACTTACCCAAACGACGTCTTTTTTAGTAGTCAAATCCTATTGACTGATATGCATAAGGTGAGTCAAAAATTGGGTCCAAGTGCATATGTCAAATTAAGAAATTACAAGGTATGCACCAGCACAGGGGCTTATAACTTAAAGCACATATTAATAACTAGATTGTCTGTGCTTAAAGAGAGGGCTGAAACCATAACTCATTCAAGTATGATAATAATTGGAGTACCACACAAAAGTGGTCTTTTATTTCGACAGTCCGATGATATAGGGTCTTCTGATGTAATTCTATCATCAACGTATCGGCTCTACGAAAATTTCGACAAAAGTATGAAATACAATTTTTCAAAACTTACCGCCTTCATGATGCTCTTATCCCACGCCACGCAAGACTCCAACACGTACAACGCCATGGCCAGTTGTGATGTTGTGTGTGATCGTGCGACTGCATCACGCCACGTCACTAAACCTTTAGGCATATTCTCCTGAACACCCAAGTCTTTTTCACTGCTACAAACACTTGACGGTGATTCGGCGGCAGAATTCGAAGTGGTTGTCGATGCCATTCCGCCATTATTCTGTTGATTCGATTCACTGTTTTGCAATTGCAGGGACTGCGACAAACTCGCCGATGTCAGGCTTGATGATGACGATGACGTGCCCGAAGAGCTCGGTGGCTGTTGCTGTTGATGTTGATTTTGAGCAATCACTGCCAAATGAGCGTCACCCGTAACATTACCAAGTGGCGGCTTTAAATAACGTCTCTCTATAGCCGCCTCTAAGCCCAAAATCCGTTCCCGAATCATTGGAATTATACTAACAAAATCCTCTGGCGTTATATCCTCGATTTCGCTCAAGTTGATTTCCGATTCGTTACGATGCGTTGGCATTACCCATTGTTTGATCTGCATCGAAGCACTGGCAATTTTATCTTCAAGATTTTCAACTTGTTCCAGCAGAGCCAATTCAACACGCTTTGCAACGCGTGCGTTCCAGTCAGTCGGACTATCCGGTTGGACATACTCAGGATCTGTATTGTCCTCGTCTGTTTCCATAGGCTCCGTTTGGATGGGACATGGTGTCGACAAGTCTAACGCATCATTTATTGAACGAAGCAGGTTCAGTCGAAGTTCACGTTCTCGAACGCCTCGTTGATGCAGCGATTGAATCACATCGTTCACCAACTCCAGTGTATCAATCTTCCACCAACCGTGCCGTAATTCGGCTGGTACAAAATTGTTTTCACGTTTTTGTGGAAACCCCATTTCTTTGATCCTTTCTAAAGTTCTGTGTTCTTCGGGTGTCATGGAAAGAGGAGTGGGCACATCGCATGCAACATATGTACTAATGTTTCCAAGCGACATGTTGGCCAAAGACGCCATGGAAATGCCTGTGGCCTCGTCTAATTTCAACTCAACGCGGCCGGATTTGATATGAAGCACATCGCCTTTCAAATCATCTAGCCGCTCTTCGGAGGGCAGTGCTTCGTCGCCGAGAATTTTACTTTCCACGAGTTGTTCTTGAATGCCAGACAACGAAAGGATTGATTCGTTCTGGCAGTGAATATCGATCTTGCCATTCTCCAGCGGTACGGTAAAGTACTGGACATTATTGGAAATATCCCAGCGATTTCCTTGAATTTGCACTTGAGATTCACACACGACGTTCGAGTAGAGCTTTTGATATTCTAGAGTATTCTGTTGTTCGGGGGCAATAAGTGGCATCTCACGATTCAGAATCGAGAACCATTTGTTATCTACGGCTACGGGTGGTTTCATATCGTCCATTGATGCATCCGGATCGGGCTTCACTTCAGTTTTCACTGTCGTAGTATCACAGACTTCGTCATCTAACTTATCGTTCTCCTCTATGCCGGAATCATTTCGCGAATCAGCCGTCACACTGTGTGATTCGTCGCGATCGTCGACAGTATTGTTGAGAGGTGGGGGTGGTGGTGGCGGTTGCGGGCTTGGCAAACTTGTCATTGGTACATCTCCGGTCGGTTCTTCTTTAGGCTCTTCCATAGTTTCGTCGCTTTGGGGTTTCGCCTCATCGGCCACGTTATCGTTCACATCTTCCGCCGCCATTTCTTCTTCGGCATTTTTCTTGCATTCCTCTTCGATTATTTTGTTATATTCGAAGATTTCGTTTTGTGCCGACTCCATGGCCTCGACAAATATGGCGCCCGATTTGGGCAATTTCCAATATCGACGCCAGTAGCGGTCCTGGCCGTAGCAAGTTGCGCGCAATTGATTGCTTGTCTTTTCCAACATTTCTTTGCTTTGCTCCGATACTTTGATAATTTTCTCGAGCTTCTTTTGCACTTCGTCCGCTGTCATTCGATTGTCCTCGTCTTCCTCGACCGTCGTTATTTCGCTCTCGACATCACTCAAATCATCGTCCATACCGACATCAGTTGATGCATCGTCGCGAGAATTGATTTTCTTGTGCAATAGATGATTGAGTTCTGGCGTGGCGGGCGTTCCATTTTGATAGGCCGTGCTATCGTCTGCCTTGGTGTTTTTAACGGGTGTCGTTTCAGTGCTTTTCACCGGACTGCTCTCCTCCGCCTTTTCAGCAGGTGGCGCATCAACCGGTTCTACCTCATCTTTGTGATTGGGTAATGCGTTTGGTGTGGGAGCAGCTATAGCATCTGTTGTTGTTGGCGTGGATTCATCCACGTCCATCTTTTCGGCATCGGCAGATGAATTGTCCTGATTGTTATTATTCTCATTCTCCGTATCAGTCGATTCTTTACGACTCATCTCTGCTTGCGATGCAGCCGAGGCAGCTGCTGCTGCAGCCGCCGCCGCTTCGCGTTCAGCCTGCTGTTGCTGAGCCTTTTCGTACGTCTCCATTCGTAATTTGCGCATATGTAACGATTTGTATTTTCTCACTTTCATATCATTCAAATACTTTTCTCGTTTGATTTGTGCACTAGACTCAAGACTGCCCTCGATCTGTTTCAAAACAGCCTTGTTGAGCAACAAATCGTTGCATAGGTGTGCCAATATTTGCGCCTTTGTCGTAGGATTAAGAGCGACAAATGGCTTGTCCTTGAGACACATTGACAACTTCCACGTAGCATTCTCGTGCAAGAGCTCGTAGTATTGTTGGTTTTTCGATGACGGAGCGCTCAAACAGTCAATATCGTACTGATGATGATCGGCAATTCGTTTCTCCTTCTCGCGATCCAAGGTTACTCCAGACATTTGTCGAATTTCGCCCGTTGCGGCCGCGTACAAGTAAATTCGTAGCACCTCCGAGATATTGGAATTGGTCAAATCAGCATTGCGCAACGATTGTCCCAAAAGAGTCGTATGACGTCCCGGATTCGGAATTCCGGGATCCTCAATGGCACACACTAACAAATGAGTTATGACCGAAAGTAATTCTTCTTCTGCGTCGATGGCGTTTTCGTTTGCAAGAGCATCGTGCAAATTTTGGAAAGTCGGAAGCGATTCCATATCTGTTGAAGAGCATAAGAAAGTTTTGTTAACACATTTTTTTGGATTATTCGTAATTGTCGAAATGGAAGAATCGAAACTTACCGAATCCCAATGTTTCACCGAAATTGTGCAAGAATTCAAAGACCATCAACAGATCCGCCATTGCCTGTCCAGGCAATCGACAGCCGGCCAACCGTTTCAGTTCTGGCATATCCTTTTGTATTGGGATCTCTGAATCCTCTTGAGGTTTTCTAAAGAAGATTTAGAAAAAATTAAAAAACTGTTTAGGCAAACATTTCTAGAGTTTTTTATATTACCGTATCTGAGCCAATATTTCAGCATCCCGACGTTTTGCTGCGGCTCGCTTTTCGCGTTGAATTAGTCTATCGAGAACCATTTGATGTTTCTTCTTTTCACGATCCTCGAACTTACGACGATTTTCCAGCTGTCGAATAAGTGTCATGTGCTGACGGCGTCGTTCGCGTTCCTGTAAATTGTGTTAAATTAATTGTCAAATTGAAATTTAATAGGCAAACGTGTGTTGCAAAAAATTATTAACTATAACCACTAGCGTGAGTTCAATCACAATTTCAAGACGGTTTCAAAGAAAGCTCTTCTATTAAGAGAAATTGAATTCACGCTAGACAAATTAAAACATGCAAGTAATTTTCAAATAATGGAAATTAGGTCGCTAGGAAATACACAGAACCTAAAGCTACAAAAGAAAATATAAAACATTCACAACAGCCTTTTGAATTTAATTATTTTGTGAATAAATCGAATTTTGCGAATTTTTTGTTTGTTTTGTTATTTGCACATTTCCAAAATATTTTCAAAGCCAATTGATTGTTAATCGTTTTTTTTTACATTTTGTGTATAAAACCATAACAAAATTTATAAAATTATAATTGTGTTAAAAACATAAATACAATGTAAAACGTGACTTATTAACGCCAAAGAGTTTTGTGCATACTTTATAATATACTTTACATTTTTGTTTGAAAATTGTTTCTGTGAAGCTTTTAGTGTAAACACTGGGTCATCGCTCTATTTGAAAACAAATAAAATCTGAAGCTAAAAATAAATGTTTGCTAAATTCCCAAAATGGGTAAGGTGTACTGATATTGTTACGCCGAAATTATTTAACGTTTCCCACGAGCGTCCGAAGCTATTACCGAATAAATTACAGAGAGGGTTTGATTCTAATGACTGAGTCATGTGTTCCTGTCTGTTTGTACGATAACAGAATATGCACAATAGGCCTCTTCGGTACTCAGATTTCCGTACCAGATACCGGTTTTCTTCAACACCCGGTACCACACTCGGCGCACCGGCATCCGCAGACTTTTTTTTCCAACAACCCGTTTTTTTGTCAGTACCGGTTTATTTTACCATGAGCCAGTTTTTGTTGAAACAACGTTTTTTTTCAGGTGTTGTTATATCACCTGTTCAGTACCGGTTTAATTGGCACCCGTTCAATACCGATCTTTTTCAGGTATTCATCACCTGTTCAGTACCAAACCTTTTGAAGTTATTTTAGACTGCTGATTCGGAATTTGGCGTCAAAACTAAAAGCAATTTTTTGGGTGCAGAGATGCCCAGAATGGTTATGCTATTTTCTCGAGAATTACTCATCGAATCGAATCGGTGCGGTAGAAATACTGAGGTCATTTCGTCATGCCATCATTTCGAACAGATGAAAAACGAACGTGACTTAAATAATGAAAAAGCCTGAAAAAATGCTTAAATGGGTCCAACGGAACCTAAAATTTGTTGCTATTAAAAAGCAGGTTCTTAACAGGTGCTGAAAAAAACCTGAAAAAGACAGGTACTTAACACACTGAAAAACACCGGTACTGAACAGGTGCTAAAAACATGCAAAAAAAACGGAACCGAACCATCTCGGCGCGGCTGCTCTCAATTATTCATATAGGCGCCGGTCTTGAAACAAACCCTGGCGCAGTAAGCGTCAGCGACAAACGAATCGGTTCGAAAATCTGGTCAATGCAGTGTAATTTAATTACTGTTCGGAGTGCGGACAGCATTTTAGGCGCTCAGGTTTGAGGAGGATGAATCATATGTTACTGCGAGTTAAAAGGCTTACTGTGCGGTCTTGGACAACAGCAGGCAATTCTTAATCGCGTACACGTTTGCATAACAAACGGGTGTAGTCTGCCCGTATAGGCTTGAAATTGTCGTGAAGCAACAATGTGATCTTGATCACCAGTACAAGTTTAACTCCAGCCACTCCGTAAACAATTTTCATCCATTGTCTATATTGCAGTTCAACTGCAATGAGTGCCATTACACACTTCCTGAGTACACACCAAACTCTGATTGCTGCCATTCAGGAGAAGTTTCATTCGAACACAAGTGCCGCTAGGTTAGCCGATGAACTTGACAACATCAGACGCGCTCATCCTGGTGACCCCAGGAATTCAAGAGCTAAATATTGAAATTAAATGACAAGTCTATCGAAAGGCGATATGAGCACCTCATTGGTTGTACCCTTAGTGACGGTGTCAACAAGTTTTTGTCTACTGTCCGCGCCCTTTCTAACCCCAAAAAGGGTCATAACTTTCGGCCTAAAAAAAAACAACATTCCTCTTCATTGCGCGAGTTAGTCCAATAAGCAATTTATTGAACAACCCAAGTCTGATGGGCTCAAGTGCTAAAGTAGAAGACGGATTCGCAGCCGAACAGTTGATACTGTGCCTGTGCCATTGTGCACTGCGAACTAGGTTAAAAAAAACTCCAAGATCCTCGAACCAGATGAAATTTCGATGGCCAGCATGGCCACACTTCGACCTTCCAGCGATTGAGTACCTCACAGCAGTCTTTAACTTGTCGATCTCCACGCTTGCCATCCCTGATATCTGGGAAATAGGACGTATCGTTCCTTGCCTAAAGTCAGGGAAAAGTGCTAAACTCGACACATCCTACCGACCTTTAACCCTACTGTCTCCTATTGCAAAGACACTAGAGGCCCTTAAAGGTTCCTATCGCGGCCGGGTCTTCGCCCCGGAACCACCCATGCATTTATGCATGGCCAAGAGCCGCACACCCCCACGACACATACAGGAAATCATATAAGTTGCATCACATCTTTTTTACACTATCGGAGCAACCCATGCCGGTCCAGTTGCTCCAAATTCTTCTTATACGCGTCGGCATCGAACTAAATCCTGGTCCATGGATGTGCTGCGTCTGTGGTAAGAGGATTTACTCTAATGGAATGGTGCCACTTCGAAAATTGTTCTGGGCTCAATAATACAGATTTACGATCAACAACAACGATCAGCACCTTCATAGCACCAAATTGCAGAATCTGTGGCCAGCAGTCTTCATCGAACTCACAAATCAGGGCCAACAATCATCACCTGTCACGCCCACAGTTTCTGCACAACACACAGCACCACGACACACTCTTACACCAGCACCACCACAACAAGTTGCAAACTACTGCACCACAAAGATCGTTCAACTAAATTGTAATGGTCTACAACAAAAAATTGTTGAGATCACTGACTTCATGGACAGACATCACATCCTAGTTGCTGCAATTCAAGAAACCAAACTAAATGCCGATTAATCGCTAAAATCCTACGGAGGCTTCAACATCATCCGACGCGATCGACCCACTGGCTCAGGAGGAGGTTTGGCTTTCTTGATACATAGCTCGTTGCCATATTCATTAATCGATATTACTGCCGCCGATACCACAACAGAATTACAAGCGATATCCATCAGGTCGGGAAATGTTGATATAGATATTCTCAATATCTATATACCACCAGCATCAAGTTGTCCCACTGGTTTCCAGGCCAACATTTCCCCCTACTCACCGGGCGATATCGCCTATTAAGCGACTTCAATGCTCACCATGATTTATGGCACTCAAACCTCAACAACGACACCAGAGGTAACCACATCGCAAATCAACTAGATGATTCCGATTTCTGTCCGTTGAATGACGACTCACCAACCCGCATTGCTGGATCATGCAGAAGCTCGCCTGATATATCCATCGCCAGCCCTGGGCTCATAAACAGCATTACTTGGGAACCTTTCATAACTTTCTGGTCAGACCATTTGCCAATTGTCCTCACGATTGATAAACCGTCTCAGTTTCATTTCAACATATTCGAATTTCAGCAAAGCCGATTGGATTGGCTTCCAAAACTACACAAATGAAGCGTTTTCTGCCCTTCCAACCCCCACTGACGTACGTACTGCTGAAAAAAACCTGAGACGGATTATCCTGAATGCAGCCAAAAGATATATTCCAGCGGGCCGCATTCCCATCATGAGACCACATTTCCCATCTTCCGCTGCAGAATTGGCAAAAACGAGAGATGAACTCCGAACAGCAGACCCAAATGATACTCGCATCGGCGATCTCAACAACGCTATAACTCGGGCATTCGGTAGCTCAGTGGCAGAGATGTCACTCTATCTCTGAGTTGCCGGTGCGTGGGTTCGAATCCCACTGTGACCCATGGAAGTTTGTGTTGTCCATAAAATGCTCCTACGGCAGCCGGTTCTTCGATGTAAATCGTCCCGGAGCTACCCGTTGTTAAAACGGCCAAGAGCTGCCAAGACCCCCTTCGATTCAAGAGAAATTATCTTGAATCGCTACAACAACAACAACGCCATAACTCAGCAAGTCAAGGACCACAGGAAACAGTCATGGAATTCGCATTTAAAAACCTGCCACGTAAAATCCGGCGTAAGCAACCTTTGGAGAACGGTACTTGCTCTATCAAATCCTACAAAACCCAAAGGTAAGGTAGCCATAAAATTCGGTGATAACACATACAACAACGACAACAAATGCGCTCACAATTTGAATCAACAATTCGTCGAACATCCCGGAAAAGATAAGCTCGAGCGGATAATTACTACAGCTATCCGCAATAGCACCACTGACCAACACCTCCAGGTTACCCTAAACCAAGTCAAGCTTGCAATAAAAAATGCGAAAAACTCCAAAGCGTTCGGACCAGACGGTATTGCCATGATTATGCTCAAACACATTGACCCTCCGGCCATTGAGTATATCACTGCTACGATGAACCTGTCGCTGAAAACCTTCATCATACCTGAGCTATGAAAAAAATGCCGTATCACCCCCATACCGAAGCCAGGCAAAGATCATACTCTAGTAGAATCATACCGTCCAATAACGCTACTGTCCCCCGTGGCCAAAATACTCGAGGCACTTGTGTTGCCTAAACTCCTAGAACACGTCCAGCTTGCCAATCATCAACACGGTTTCCAGAAAATGCATAGCACTACAACCGCTATAGACAAGATTACCTCCAATATATTCAATGGACTCAACCAGCCGAAACCCTGCAAGCGCACTATCCTCGTAGCTCTCGATTTGTCAAAAGCGTTTGACACTGTTAACCACACAGTACTTCTGACAGATCTACGTAACACTACTCCTCCATGTATCCACAAATGGATCGCAAATTATCTTGCCGGTCGTCAATCCTGCACCGAGTTTAGGAATGGGAAATCCAAACTCAGGAAAATTAAACAAGGCGTTCCACAGGGCGGAGTCTTATCTCCCACCCTTTTCAACCTTTACATGTCAGGATTGCCCACACCACCCACGGGACTCGAAACCTTTTCTTATGCTGACGACCACCATCATGGCGACTGGCAACGCCATTCCCGAAATGTGCGATTGCATCAACGAATACCTGCTGACACTCAACGACTTCTTTGGGAGCAAAAGTTTGAAGCTCTCGGCACCAAAGTCCTCCGCCACCTTATTCACCAGCTTCAACCAAGAGTACAATATGCAACTCCCTATATTTATCGACACCAACGTTATCCCTACGATTCGGACTACCAAAATCCTAGGTGTCACGATAGACAACTCCGGCAAATTTAACACCCACGCTGAGAACATCTGCTCTAAACTCAGGAGCAGAAACAAAATTCTTAAAGCTCTTGCCGGTAGTACTTGGGGCACCGACAAAGAAACACTTCTGACTACCACTACTTATAATAAAGCTATCGGTCGCCCCCTAGTCAACTATGCAGCACCGACGTGGTCAAATGGTCTCTGCAACACAATTTGGGGCCACATACAAACCTGCCAAAACACGGCACTTCACACCATCACCGGCTGTGTTAAGATGTCCTCAGTGGATCATCTGCACCAGGAGACAAAGATGATGACTTTGAGAAGCCACAATGAACTTCTTACTAAACAGTATTTAGTAGAATGTTATCGAACAAATCACCCGAACAATGAACTCATGGACAAAACATCACCGCCACGACGAATAAGACGCTCGATCAGGGACAAAGAGCGCGAAGTCCAGCGATACAAAAAGGTTCCCTTCGATAACTACGACTACAAGGCGGCGATTGCAGACCTACACACACAAGACGTTCTTAAAGCTACTCAAAGCCTCACAAATAATCGTGTACTTGGCACCAAACCTCCAGCCATATCTCCTACAACAACAAGGCCCTTAACCACCCCCACCTTTGTAGCTCATGCTAAGCTAAAACCTCCGTAACATGGCATGGATGCATAGAACAACCACTGCTCTAGTTGCGATAAATACACGCGTAAGAGATGGGCTAAATCAACGTTAATAGTTAAGGTTGCGAAATTTATTTGAGAGCACCCTGAATGTAAGCTAATTTTGACAGTGTTGAGTTTCTTATGGCAAAATTTGTTTCTCTAATTCTAAAGGGGCTAAGATAGTGCCACAATTAAAACTACCGTCGAAAGTTGCACAGTAGGTATCGCAATTTACATATCTCTTAGCATGCCATTGTATAGAGTGAAACTTCACAAATTCAAGGTAGAATCAAGAGGGCAAGTTATATTACTGACTTCATTCGATGGCTCAGTGGTAGAGATGACCCTCTATCTCTGAGTTGCCGGAGCGTGGGTTCGAGTCCCACTGTAACCATGGGTGTTTGTGTTGTCTATAAAAAAATGCTCCTACGGCAGCCGGTTCTTCGGTACAAATCGTCCCGAAGCTACCCGTTGCAACAACGGCCAAGAGCTGCCAACAACCCCTTCGATTCAGGAAGAAAAATTAAATAAATCATGACTCTGTCAGTCGCTCGTGCCTCTCCTGACGGTGGGGAGTCGAGTCACGAGGTCCCCTGTAGCCAGCGCCCCCTATACTGGCGTCACGTGATGGAAGATCCACCTATCTGACTGAACGGATAAAAGACCGTTGGGCTAACCTGATATGTAACCATTTTGTAACCTCTAATTAAGAAGCAAATGCAGCCTTCACAATTCAGTTCCAATAATGACAATTTGTAGTGGGCCTAGATGTTTTGGTAAACTGAATAAGTCTATCGAGTCTTTGTCTCATGAGCTATGTGAATATATTGGTATTTATACCTAGAAAATTGATAATTCGATATTATCAAAGTCGAGGGAAATTTCGATGGTATGGACCCCATCAGAACGCTTTGTGAGCAAGCAACTTTCAACTTTTTCCAAACCCAATATCGTCCTTCATTTCACCTATTTGTTCACTATCGATTTGTATGAAACAAAAAACGCATAGCACTTACAATTAGGCACGGCTCATCAGTCATGGTAGGCATTTACAAAATAAGTGGGTTCTTTAGAAATTCTACATGTGAAAAGGAAACATGACGAACACAAAACTCTGTAGCCCTGTAGCTTCATAGTGAAAGATCAAAAACCATTTAGAGTAGTAAAGCTGCTCTATTCAAAAATATTGCCAAAAATGAGAGAGAGAGAGACAGCAAGTGAAGCAATTAAAGCTCATGCCATATTTACAAAAGAAATAGATGTCGGAACAGGATATATCCCAAAACCTTTCATTCAAAGATTGGCATGCCATTTATTAATTGTCCCAAGAGTAAAAGTCAATGATTTGACGCGTTAATAAGTCACAAGAAAAAACTAAAAATAAAGGTAGAATAAATCACCATACGCATTTACTTCAACAAAACCGAGAAAATGTTTTAGTTTCATCGTCAAAACCAAATAAAAAACTTAAGTTAGAAAAATTAAAGATAAATTGATTGAAATATGCATACCAGCTCAACTGCATACAGCAACTCCTTTTGCTTGATGAGATCCTGCAGATAGATCTGCGTATCAGTTAAAAATTATATGATTCAACAAAAAATAGGAAAGAAAAAAGAAAAAAAAAACAAAATCCGAAACGAATAAACATTCAGTTGAACTTAAAAACATTTTTCTATTGTGCTCCCCCATTCTCATACTGTACCCATAACATGAGTTTCGCATTGTTGGTATCAATCATTGATTCAATTAAGCTTAATTGCCAACCCTGTTTTGTAGATTTTGCCTTACAAATTACAATTGCGCGACTAAAACTAATTTAAACGTAAAACAACTAAGAAAATAAAAATAAATTTGAACAAAACGTTTCGTCAAGATTGAAATTGAAAAGATTGAATTTCGTAGAAATTTTAAACTCTCATGGCGGAGTTAATTTATTTGTTCTACTGTGCTAAGATACAGACCTCAACGAAACGCTGTGATTGTAAAAGAAAAAAAAAAAACACTCGATATCTAGAAAGTGGCAACGCACAAAAAAAAAAACATTTTTGATCTCACTTCAAGCCCTAATACAATATGGATAAAAGCAGGATATCAATACGCACCTGTTCTTTAGCTAAAATAGCTTCCTGTCGCTTCTTCTCCTTTTCCTGAAAAAAAAGAATCAAGCATTAAAATTTGCTCTAAGTTTTCAAATGCATATTGAAACATTAAACTGGTTGTTATTGTTGTAGTAGCGGCACAAACGGGGAAACACTCAATGTAAGTTGCACATTATTATTCGAAGATGGGGGCATTGCATTCTCGAGGTCTAAATTTAAAAAGAATGCTGCTTCGATGGGTTGTAATCATAACGCAAGTGGTGTAAATTGCGTGGGAGCTGTAGCTGAACAATTGAAAATATGGTCTACGTCATGTGGACTAGTTCCGCAGGCTGGGCAGGTGTTGGCGATGGCGACTTCGTTATTTATGCGTGATACATATGAGTTTAGTCGTGGGCACGAGCCGGATCGGAGTTGAGCTAAAGTGATACAGGTAGCTCTAGGTAGTAGCTCTTCCCCAGGAGATATGGCTGGAGGTTTGTTGCCAAGTACACGATTGTTGCGATACTTTCAGTGGCTTTATGAACTTCTTGTGTGTGTAGATCTGCAACGACCGCCTTGTAGTCGAAGTTATTGACGGGAAATTTTTTGTATCGCTGGACTTTACGCTCTTTGACCCTGATAGAGCGTCTAATTCGACGCGGCGGTGGTGTTTTGTCCAGAGTAGGTTGTTCGGATGGTTTGTTCGATAACATCCGACTAAATATTGCTTAGTGAGAAGTTCATTATGGCTCCTCAAAGTCATCATCTTTCTCTCCTGATGCAGGTGATCCTGTGAGAACATCTTAACACAGCTGGTGATGGTACGTAGTGCTGTGTTTTTGCAGGTTTGGATGTGGCTCCAATTTGTGTTGCAGAGACCATTAGTCCACGTAGGTGCTGTGTAGTTGCTAGGTTTGTAAGTAGCTTCAAGTGTTTCTTTGTCTGTGCCCCATATGTACTCCCGGCAAGTGCTTAGAGTATTTTGTTTCTGCTCCTAAGTTTGGAACAGATATTTTCAGCGTGGGTATTGAATTTGCCGGAGTTGTCGAGCGTTTGGGAGTCCTAGTAGTTGGAATGATGTGGGTGTCAACGTAGATGGGCAGTTGTGTTTTGTACTTGTGGTTGAAGCTGGTGAATAATGTGGCGAAGGAATTGGGCGCAGATAGCTTCAGGTTTTTAATTCACGAAGAAGGCGTTGGGAACCTACAGGTACTCATTTATCAGATAGCACATTTCGGGAATATTGTGGCCAGTTGCTATGATGGTACAGTCGTCTGCGTATGAAATGATTTCGAGTCCCGTTGATGGTGTGGGTAATCCTAACATGTAGAGTTTGAAACGAGTGGCGGATAGAACTCTATCCTGGGGAACGCCTTGCGTGAATTTTTTTAGTTTAGACTTCCCGTTCCTAAACTCTGTACACTGTACAGGATTAACGACAAGCAAGGTAATTTCTTCTTCTTCATTACCGTAACTCCTAGTGGAGCATGGTGCGTTGATGACTACCGTGTGTATAGTCATCAACGTTACAGAGACAGCTGAATTCGGAGTGTGATACGGTTGTCAGCCATACCACTTCCTAGTCGCATTGTTAGTTTATTATTCTACGATAAGAATATTTCTTATCAACTTCTTCTGAATAATAAACTTGCGACGAGTCGTGCCGAGTTTGGAAACTCGTTTCTCTATGAGTGTCTATTTCACAGAGTGGCGACCGAACGATCACGGCCACAGAGCACGACAGATCGAGAGCTACAAGAATGGTGCGCTTGCATGGTTTCCGCTGGTTGAGTCCATTAAATATGGTGGAAGTCGTCTTATTGTTCGAAAACCATGTTGATGATTAGGAAGCTGTACATGTACGTGCGTCACGCTCTGTGGCTCACTTGGTTGAATCGCACTTTACGATACTAGTAATCTAGAGGTCCGGAGATCGAATCTCAGCGTGGCCCAGGAAATATATAGTGCTTGCAACATTATATACACTCCTCTATATGCAATATAACGTTGACTCGAAGTAGCCTATAAACGGCTGAGTGAACGCGCCATGCCCCACAAGGGGTTACGGTACAGAAAGACGTGTTAAAGTTTCGGCTACAGGAGACAGGAGCGTTATTGGACGGTATGATTCTGCAAGTGCGTGGTCATTGCCTGGTTTGGGTATGGGGGTGATGCGGCCTTTTTTCCATAAATCAGGTATGATGACGGATTTTTGTGATAAATTCATCGTAGCAGTGATATACTCAATGGCCGGTGAATCGAGGTGTTTGAACATGATCATAGTTTTGTTCTGCAAAACGGCCAAAAGCGGCCAATATGCCTTCCTGGCAAGAGCCCCGGCAGGAGCCCTGAAGGTTCGATGCAGGAAGGTTGTGTTTGTCTGTGTATATGTGTGGGTACGATATATGTGTTTTTTCGTCATATTGGGAGCATTACATCTCGGCGCGGCTGCTCTCAATTTTACTAATTCGCGCCGGTGTTGAAACAAATCCAGGCCCAGAGGTATGGATTTGTAGTGTCTGCAACCAACGTATCGGTTCGAATGCCAGATCAGTGCAGTGTAATTGCTGCAGGGAATGGGTTCACTTTAGGTGTTCAGGGTTACGAAGACAAGGTCAACACTCCTTAGCATATGTTGCACCAGGTTGTATAAATTCCAGGCAACCCAGGGCTGCTCCTAGCCCACCTTCTCCACCACTGCCCCCTACACCGCCAAACAATATGATAAGGAATGCCAGACCCAGTCTTACACCTGGCCCTCCTCCTCCAGCAGTTTTCACTGCACTATCTATATTACAGTTTAACTGTAATGGCATTCACCGGAAAATCGCTGAGATCACACACTTCTTAAGTTCAAACAGAATTCTCATCGCCGCCATCCAAGAGACGTTGCTTCACGCAAACTCGTCTCTAAGCGTCCATAGCGATTATGTTATACTGCGGAAAGATCGACCGGCCGCCACGGATGATCCTCACCCTGGAGGTGGTCTTGCCTTCCTAATACACAAGTCCGTACATTACTGTGTATTAGATGTAGTTGCTGACGGTACGGCGGAAATTCAAGCCATCTCAGTTCCATCAGGGAGTACTAATATCGAAATTTTTAATATATATGTACCACCTCACTCTAGTTGCCCTTCTGGCTATCGTTTCGATATTGGTCCTCTCCTTTCCGGAGAGCACAGGGTCATCCTTGGCGACTTTAACGCGCACCATGAGCTCTGGCATTCGGACCTCAACAACAATGCCAGGGGTATAGCTATCGCCGAATCACTTGACGCCTCAGAATTCTGTTCACTTAATGAAGACTCGCCGACTAGAGTCGTGGGCACTTGCAGTAGTTCTCCTGACATAACTATTGTCAGTGCCAGCCTAATTGCTGCTTCCCGATGGGAAGTACGTACCACCCTTAAATCAGATCACCTCCCAATCATTATAAAGATTGACAAACCAGCGAACATGACTAAGTCTGAGAAGCGAACGTTTGTCAATCACAAGAAAGCCGATTGGGATGGTTTCAAAGCTTACTCGTCGGCGAAGTTCATCGAGCTAACATCACCTATCACTATTCATGAGGCCGAGAAAAATATTAGGAACGTCATTACCACAGCCGCGGCACGTTTTATTCCGGCAGGACGTATCCCGAAAGTTCGGCCTAACTTCCCCACTAGTGCCGCCAGATTAGCCGATGAACGTGATCAGATCAGACGCGCTCACCCTGATGATCCCAGAATTCAGGAGCTTAACTCCGAAATTGACCGACAAGTTAAAGACTATAGGAGGGCGAAATGGAATCAGCACCTCGATGAATGTAACCTCAATGAAGGTGTCAGCAAATTATGGTCTACCGTCCGCGCCCTTTCCAATCCTCGGAAAGAAAAGGGCAACAACGCCATCGAATTTGGCAACACTAAAACCTGCGATCCTCTTCAGTGTGCTAGCCTGTTCAATAAACAATTTATTGAACATCCCAAGTCTGACGGCCTCAAGCGCAAAATTAGAAGACGGATTCGCAGCCGGATTGTTGACACCATACCATCTTTTACAGCGGACCAGGTTAAAAAAGTCATCGAGAATGCTAAAAACTCCAAGGCCCTCGGACCAGATGGCATTTCGATGACCATGTTGAAACATCTCGACCTTCCAGCCATTGAGTATCTCACGGCCGCCTTTAACTTGTCGATGTCCACGCTTGCCATCCCTGAAATCTGGAAAACAGGTCGAATTGTTCCCTGTCTCAAGCCAGGGAAGAGCGCAAATCTCGGGGAATCCTACCGCCCCATTACGATACTTTCTCCTGTCGCAAAGACGCTGGAGGCCCTTATTCACCCCACTCTTGTTGCACATGCGAAGCTAGAACCTCACCAGCATGGCTTCAGGAAGATGCATAGTACCACCACTGCCCTCGATGCGATCACTACACGCATTCGTGATGGGCTGAATCAACGCAGTCGTTGTCACAGAACTATTCTGGTGGCAATAGACCTATCAAGTGCATTCGATAAGGTCAATCATTCAATGCTCCTGGCAAACCTGTTGAATATGCATCTTCCTGCACAAGAGATCCGTTGGATTGCCAATTATCTAGCTGGTCGGCACTCCTTCACCGAGTTTCGAGGCAAACGTTCTTAGCTTGGGAAAATCAAATTAGGTGTTCCACAGGGAGGGGTACTCTCCCCCACTCTGTTCAACATCTACATGTCCGGCCTTCCCACTCCACCTGAAGGAATCGAGGTGATTTCCTATGCTGACGATTGCACCGTACTCGCCACAGGGAATGATAAGGAAGAAATGCGCCTCCGAATTAATCGCTATCTAGGACGATTACAGGCTTTTTTCCAAAGCCGAAACCTCACCATCTCTGCGTCCAAATCCTCTGCGACTTTTCTAACCACTTGGTGGGAGGACATGAGATGGGAGATGGATATACGTATTGGCAACAATTCTGTTCCTACTGTTAAAAATCCTAAAATTCTCGGGCTTCACCTAGAGAACATGATGACGTCTGCGAATCATGCAGCTTCAGTATGTGAAAAAATGCGCAGTAGGAACAACATCCTAAAAGCTCTAGCTGGTAGCACCTGGGGCAAAGATAAAGAAACCATGCTAGCTACCTATAAAGCGGTGGGTCGAGCGGCCGCTGATTATGCAGCCCCAGTTTGGACACATAGTCTATGTGAAACAAACTGGACCAAAGTTCAGGTCTGCCAAAATGCCGCTCTACGCATCGCGACAGGTTGCCTTCTGATGTCTGCCCAGGATCACTTACATCAGGAGACAAAATTGATGCCAATACGTGATCACAATCTCCTACTCTCTAAACAGTATCTTGTTGGTTGCTACCGTGAGGATCATCCCAATAATCATCTCATGGACCGAATTCCTCCACCACGACATGTCAGGCGTGGTTTACGAGACCTTGAGAGAGAGGTTCAGGGATACAAACGGGACCCTTACGATGAAGTTACATACCGAGCCGCCATTGCAGCGATCCACACTGATGAAGTGAATCGGTCTATCGCGAGTTTAGGTGCGAATAGAGTCCTCTCAGAGCGCCCACCACCAATTTCGCCTGAGGAGATTAGGCTCCCGAGAGCCACCAGAGTAACACTAGCTCAACTTCGGTCGGGCTTTTGTTCACGCCTCAATTCGTACCTTTCTCGCATAAACCCGGACATCCAAAACATCTGTCCAAACTGCAATGGTACTCCTCATGATGTGGGCCATTTGTTTCAATGCCCCGCTGCGCCCACTGATCTTACCCCTATATCACTGTGGGAAAACCCTATCGCAGCAGCTATGTTTCTGTCCTTAGACCTCACGGACACAAACATTGACGAACCATAAATCGTACCCACATAGATGCACAGAGGCTACACACCTTTCTGCACCGCTACAAGAAGAAGAAGAACATGATCATAGCAATACTGCCCGGGCCGAACGCTTTGGAATTTTTGTCATTTTTCATTGCAAGCCTTACTTGCGCTTGAGCTTATCTGTTTCAAGATGTTCGACGAATTGTTGATTGAATTTGTGAGCGCATTTGTCGTCGTTATTGTAGGTCTATCACCGAACTCGATGGCTACCTTACCTTTGGGCTTTATGGGGTTCGATAGAGCACGCACCGTTTCCCAAAGGTTGATTACGCCGGATTTTATGTCGCAAGTTTTTAAATGCGTATTTCATAGCCTTTTTCTGTGGTCGTTAACTTGCTGGGTTATCACTTTGTTTAAGTCGCCGATACGAGGATCACTTGTGTCTGTTGTTCTTAATTCATCCCTCATTTTTGCCAATTCTACAGCGGTGCATGGAAAGTGTGGTCTCATGATGGGTATGCGACCCGCAGGGATGTATCTTCCGGCAGCATTTAAGGTAATCCGTCTCCGATTTTTTTCAGCAAAACATACGTCGGTGGGAGTCGGTAGGGCAGAAAACGTTTCACTGGTGTATGCTTGGAAGCCAATCCAGTCTGCTTTGCTGAAATTTGTTTACATTTTCTTCTCAGTGTTCGTGAATTGGGACGGTTTGTCAATCGTGAGAACTATTGGCAGATGGTCTGACGAAAACGTGATAAATGGTTTCCATGTGATGTTGTTGATGAGCCCGGAACTGGCAATGGATATGTCAGGTGAGCTTCTGCATAATCCTGTAGTGCGGTAATCATCGTTCATTGGACAGACATCTGAATCATCTATTTGGTTTGCGATGACGTTGCCTCTGGTGTCATTGTCGAGATTCAAGTGCCATAGATCGTGATGTGCATTAAAATCACCTAGACCTAGAGTATTAAGCGGTATTGTCCGGTAAGTAGTGGAGAAATGTTGGCTTGAAAGCCAGTGGGACAACTTGGGGCTGGTGGTATATAGATATTTAAAATATCTATGTCAACATTTCCCGACTTGATATCGCTTGTAGTTCGGTGGTGATATCGGCGGCAGTGATATCAATTTCAGAATATGGCAGCGAACTGTGGATCAAGAAAGCTAAGCCTCCACCTACGTCGGTGAGTCGATCTCGGCGTATGATATTGAAGCCTACGTAGAAATTTAGCTGTGAATCGGCCTTTAGCTTAGTTTCTTGAACCGCAGCAACTTTGATGTTATGTCTTTCCATGAAGTCTGTGAGCTCGACAACTTTGGTTTGTAAACCATTGCAGTTTATTTGGACAATCTTTGTGGTGGAGTAGTTCACAAGTGGATATGGTGGTGCTGGAGTATGTCTGTGTGTTGGGTAGAAACTGTGGGGGTGACATGTGATGGTTGTTGGCTCTGATTAATGTGTTGTTGTGAAGTCGATGATGACTGCTGGTCACAGATTCTGCAATTTGGTGCTAGGAAGGTGTTGATCGTTGTTGTTAAGCCCGGAACAATTCTTAAAGTGGCACCATTCTTTGCAACACATTGGAGTTGATCCTTTTACCACAGACGCAGCGCATCCAGGGACCTGGATTTATTTCGATGCCGGCGCGTAAAAGCAGGATTTGGAGTCTGGAGTTGCTCCGATGGTATAAAACGATGTTTTGAATGTGCAACTTTTGAGTTTCTTCACTTGTGTCGAGGGGGGTTTGCGGTTCTTGATCAAGCAAAAAAATGCATGGGTGGTTCCGGGACATAGACCCGACCTCGATAGGAACCCACAAACTATCACAAAACTGTTCAAGAAAATTTCCGGACTCATTTCGAAAAACTATTGTCAATATTCTCCAGAATGTCCTTTTAAGTGTTTTGTTCTAACAATATAACTGGATCATGTAAAAGCAGTTTTGCGTGTTGAAATTTACAAAGTATTTCAATAATTTTACAAACCTGTTGCTTTTTCATGAGCTCCTCCTGTTTCTGTCTCTCTATTTCTTCCTGGCGTTTTTTACGGGCCTGCAAAAATTTTACATACGGCTTCATTTCAGTTTTATTCTCTCCCGAGTGTCCCACATATTTGCGAATCACACCAACTTACCTCAAGTGCTTGTTGATTTTTCAGTTCGCGCTCCTTTCTTTGAGTCTCAAGTTTCTCGTTGCGTTCCTGTCGCGCCTTCTCTTTGTTTCGTGCCAGCTCCTCTTTCGCTTGCTTTTTGGCATCACGCATAGCCTGTTGCTGGCGTGCTATTTCAATACGTTGCTCGACATTCAAGCTGTGTCTCGTGAATATTCGTAGCTCTTCCAGCCGTTTGGCAACATCTGTATCAGCCATACGGATATATTCACCGTCATTGGCATAGACCGGTGGCGCGGGCTGCAAAAACGAACCGACAATAGCACGAGCCGAAAAGCTAAAGTTGTCTCGCGATAGCTTGGAGGGATTTTTGTCGAGATTCTATAAGAAAATAAAATATTAGCAACTTGATTGATTGGCACAAATATTTGCACAACTTACTGAAATAATTTGGCCAATATTCTTCAATTTTGTTGTACCGCCTGGTGCATAGTAGTACACATCACCTCGAATCTGACCGTTCTTTGTAAGACCGCGAATAATCGTTTCACGTTTCCAGCCCAACTCGAGAGGTTTTTTCAGTTCAGCCATATTGAATGATTGCGAGTCTTCACCCTCCGATTCGGATAGACCACTTTCAGCTGCCACACTTTCCGAATCGGTGGACAGTTCGACTTGTGCATCCGAGAGAGCCTGTCGTATCTTTTCCTGTAAATTCAAATTGTGTTAAGAATTTCCACGATTTACCTACATAATTCACAATCTTACCAAATCCGCTCCTTGATTGATCAACTGTTGTGTGGTGAGCATCGGTTTCAAGCCGACCGCACGACTTTGTGCCAGGAGTGATGCGACTGTATTCTTTTTCGGCTTCGACACGCCACGGCCCAAATTTCTCGGTCGACCTTCCTTATTGTAATTCGACGAGGATCGATCGGAATTAGTGTTTGACGATCCCGATCCTGAACCCAGTGCGGCCGTTATCGAGCTTAAGCTTTGCAAGCTATTCGCCCCCGGTATACTGGAGTAATCGTTGCCACCACTTTTACTATCGGGCTTCATGGAAAGATTCAGAGGTGCATCGTCATCCAGACAAGCGCTACTCGTTGTATTTTTCATTGTTAAATTCATACTGCCGGAAGTATCCGAGTCCAAGTCCTTGGCGGCTGATGATTTGCTGGACAAATTGTAGGCTCCGTTGGATGTGATGGTGGGTGGTAGCTTTATAACTTCGACACGATCATTGCCTGCGGCAGACAGAGAACTTGCGCTAGATGATCCCGACATTCCACCGGCGCCGCCTAATCCACCTATTCCGCCTGCTCCTCCCGCTCCGCCGGATGCTGATGAAGATGCCGCGGCAGCTGCTGCAGCTACTTGATTCACGGCCGCTGCATATTCCATTTCAAGTCGAGCTCGCTTAGCCGGACTTAAGCCTGGAAATGCAAGCAGAGGGTTTGGATCGAGAGATATTGTCTTTTTTCGACCGCGATTTGTTGTACCCGGAATTTTGGGACCGACTATAGATGAGGTGTACTTTATGATCTCCGTGTCAGGTGGTAGCCGCACTCCCAGCAATGATGATGGATCACTAAAAAACAAAACGTTTAGTACGCGCACAAACGGACTCAATGCCAATGAAAAAGAAGGAAAAAACACTTACTTTCCTTCCAGTGCAGCACTTAAATCGTGACAAATAAAGACAATAGGTTAATAAGTATCATATTAATTGACAACAAAAATTTCAAAAACTAATTCGAACAACTCCAACAGCGAGAATGCCTGTCAACGATGACCATTGCAATTTCGCCCCGGGTTCGCATTCCAAACCCATTGTAAATTAAAGCCAGAAAAACAACTAAAAAAGTGTGCAACATAAATTTGGAAAAGGAAAAGTGTGCATCAGTGTATTCACTTCAGTTCATGGTCTTTCATTGTAAAGCTCTTGGCAAACATCTCAGTTTGTGTTCACTGTGTGTATGTGTGTGCGAAATTAGTTACCCACTCACCTCAATATTCCCGATGGCATGTAGTCTTTCACTTTTCCCGTGTTGGCCGCCAAAGCATTCATAGCCGCCTGAACACCTTGCGGCGAATTCAGTCCTAGACTTCCCAATTGTGACAGTGACGTAAGGGCATTGAGTGAAGCCGAAGGATTATTTTTGTCTCCTCCGTCTTTCGATCGGCCACTATTCGGCCCGCCACCGCTCGACGACATCATTGAACTATGACTACTATTCGATGCCGAATGATGGTGCGACATGGACGACTTGGAGTTACCACTATTACCACTCCCGCTATTTCCGCCTGATTGCATACTGCTGTGATGTTGTTGTTGATGATGAGAGGATTTTTTCGAGGAGGCAGAGGACGTGGCCGAAGCCGCTGCCGCTTGCATGGCCAACAGTTCTTTATGCAAATTTGCATGATTATAGGCTGATATTGACACTGGATTGTTTGACATTCCAGATGGAAGTGATGAGGACTTACTATACGATGAGTTTGACTGAAAGCGGACACATTAATATTAGTTGAAACACATTATTCAGGAAACTCGGGCAGCTACCTTATACGATGATGACATCGATGTCGGTGTCATTGAAGTGGGCGTGATTGTGGTACTGCTACCCAATCCTCCTAAATTACTAGCACTGGCACCCACCATACTATTGTTCATATTCTGTTTACGCTCTTTACGTCCCTTGCCGGAACCTTTTGTATTGCCCGATCCATTGCTCGAATGATTCGAACTATTGTTGCGCGAGCTATTATTGCCCGACGTATTGCCACCTGTTGCACCGCCCGGGCCGCCAACATTTCCCATGCCTAGGGCTTGGGGAAAGGCCGCGGCCAAATCGGGATGGGCAAATGGTGATAGGCCGGAAGCTTGCAGTCGACTAAAGTAATCTTGAGCAGCAAGCTGAGCCATTGACCACCAACCTGCAAAGAGAAAACGAATAAACATTAGAAAATCGTATAAAATGCATGGCATAGATATTGACTTACTTGCAGGATGTAAACCAGCTAAACTTGCAGCTTGTGACGCTGCCACAGCCATTGTATTTTGATGATGGTGTCCGGCAGCAGCGGCGGCTGCTGCTGCCATCGAATACCGATCATTGTTCGAGTTTGGATTTGGCAATAGACCGGCCGCGGCCGCAGCTCCAAATTGTGAGCTAAAGAGCGGATTTGATGCGGCCGCGGCAGCCATTGCAGTGGGATCTCGTCCCCAATAGGCTGTTGAATGGTGAAAGGGAGCCGGTTATTTACTGCATGCATGCACACACACAATTATGTATACTTACCAAATAGTGAGGCAGCATCTAGAAGCGCATTTTGATCGTGTGCTCCTCCGGCCGATCCAGATTTGTTTCCACCACTGTTTTTACTATCACCACCGCCACCATCCCCATTTTTATCCATAGCTTCCGTTCACGTCGACGGACCTGGCTTGCACGTGAGTGTGGATGAAATCTGAAGATTGCGTATACTGTTACTTAGAATGTTTCATTGGAAGGTCTTTGAGTTATAGCTGCTAAGCGACGAGGACATAGTGAATCTATAAAAGAAAAAAAATAATCCATTTTAAATAAATTATTAGAAAAAAAATGAAAGCATCAAGATGACATTATTGTGGATACGTAAAGAAAATCATCAATTTGAACAGCTGGATGCTCCAGTGTAAAGCCATTCATGGCGCGGCGCGGTGCACCGTGGTTTTAAGAGGGCAAAAATCAAAGAAAAACCGCTTTGTGAACTTTTTATTTGTATGGTTTTAAACAAATTTTCTTTTATTATATAAAAATAAAAGACACTAGACCTGGGATCTGTGAAATGGATAAATGGTTAAAATGGGTTTCTGCCTGAAATTGGCTTACTATTTGAAATCCTAGAAAGCCCTAGAAAACTTTCAGAATCCCAAACATTTGACATCTTAGACATTTTCACGGGGTACGAAAAGTTCTCCTCACAGTTTTCCACCTGTGTTTGAATTGATGTTTCTGCAGGTGTGAATTATATTTCCTGCTGTGATCATTTATTACTTGTTTTACGATGCTGCGGTCAAGGCGGTGTCCACTCCGTAATTGATCCCTTGTCTTGATAAATTTTTCCACTGATGTTGGAAATTTGATTTTAAAACTTTATAAGCGACCTGTTGGCATAAATGTTTCTGCTGAATCCGTCCAAGATGATGAACTATTCGTTCATAAGTACGTGGTCGCTAGTAAACCAGTCCGTCCAAGACAACCTTTTTGAGGTTGATGTGCGTCTACTTTTCAGAATGGAAAAACTTAGCCGGCAGTCCACTGGATATAATGGCGTCCTCCAACTCAAAAGTTTCCAAAAGTGAAAAGGTGTATAAATACAGCAATAATATAAAGTACGATATTTACGTAGTTGTGATTAAAAAAAAACATCGCAAGATAAATCGGTCCTAGCTATATTGTTAATTTTCAAAAAACACAAACGTGTTGTGGACATTCGGAATTCTAACCATAAATTGGTAAGAATTATCTTTGATTGGGCCCTTAATGCCAATGTTTCTCGTTAATTCTCTTATGAATGATCTGGAATTGAAGGTGTTTATCCCTCAAAACAGTGTTTCCATTTTTGGAGTTGTTCGATTTATAGATTCCATCTTTAATGAGGAAGAATTAATGCGTCAAATAAACTTGCATAACAAAATTATATTAATCGGATTGCGTAGAATCTCTAGGAAAATGCGAATGGTAATATAATTCCAACTTAAACAATCAAACTTTAATTTGAAGGGAAAGCATTGCTGAAAGGGATAAATCTTGGGCCTATAATTAAGAAAGTATCGTACTACTTCCCTAAAGATTAGGTTTTGCTCTAAATGCGGTAAAATTGGACACACAATAAAGTGGTGTCGGAGCTCTTCAAAGAAATGCATTAAGTGTGACAAAAGATTGATTTGTAATTGCAAATTGTAATTCTGATTTATGCTTTCATTGCAAGAATCCACATAAAATCAAATTTGCTTGTAATGGTGAATGCAGTGAAGGAAATGTATTCTATGCTCTGGTACTGACCATGACTTCAGGTCTAAATTTTGTCCGAAGAAACTAGAAGAAGAATCTATAATTGAAAGAATCACCATAAGTGGAAAGTCTAGGAAAGAAATTGTTGAAGAGAGGGAGTATAGCAATAGATTTCTTCTATTAGATAATCTTGAGTATGATGAGGAATTCCCTGAATTGTCAAATCAGAAAGAGAATAGCCTTGGTACGTTGGATTTGAGTAGAAACAAAACGGATGAGTTGAACAAGATTAATATTGGAGGAAATTCATTTGCTAACGTTGCGCGAAAGAGACCGTTAACCCTGGAATACTAACATGGCTGGTGCTCATATTTTCCTATAATATTTCCCAGTTTACATATTTTACCCAGCTTATCATTTTTCAGTGCCACAGACAAAAATTATTAGACCAAAATATGCCCTTAATTTTAGAATACAAGTGCGTTTCAGAGACTGAACTATTCGGATATTTTTATTATTGCCGTTGAAACTCCACGTCAAATAGGCGTAGTAGCATCTTGAATTGCTAAGCTTACCGCCATAGACCACAAACATGATGCTGCCACTACAACAACTAACTGAGGAAAGCACTGCTGCAGTGAGTAATCAAACAGACTCATGGATCTGCGTATACACATTATAATGTGAGCGAACACGTCAATTTTACGTATTGTTAGTAATTTAGGGTTAAAAACTTTTATGGCTAAAGATAACCCTAACAAAATGATGAAAACTAATGCGCCAAAATTCAATTTCGCACATCAGGAGAATAGTGTCTCAAAACCGTAGTGAATCTGCGTTCAACTTCAGTTTTAATCATAAAGAATCTAATGACCGGAACATTAACAATTAATTGTTGTTGTTGTTGTAGCGATTCAAGAGATTTTTTTTTCTCTCTTGAATCGAAGGGGGTCTTGGCAGCTCTTGGCCGTTTTAACAACGGGTAGCTCCGGGACAATTTACATCGAAGAGCCGGCTGCCGTAGGAGCATTTTATGGACAACACAAACATCCATGGGTCACAGTGGGATTCGAACCCACGCACCGGCAACTCAGAGATAGAGTGACATCTCTGCCACTGAGCCACCGAATGCCCTTAACAATTAATTAGAAAATTGAAATGATAGGGGAAAAAATGGTGGATTCAAATGTCCCTGAGGTGATTGGAAATACTCTTATGCAGTTGTTAAAAAAAAAACTCCGAGAAGTTTTCCCTTAGGGGAAAAATCTTAGATCATGTATATGTCTACGTTATTGCTTACAAAATAATCCACATTGCATCAGCCGTTATCTTGTCACTCCAGAAGCCCAAAAATCCTTTCAGACCGATTACATACAGTACCCCAAATATCACCTTTCGAACGACACTCATAATGCCAATACTCGTGTTTCCTATGCTAGAAAAATGTCCTTTTTGGTGGTAATATTCTTTAACAAAACTCAAAATCAACTTGTCGTGATTTTACAAGACTCGTCACAACGGATTCTGTATTTTGATATCCATATCCTTATACATAGCGTCTATAATGCATTCCCACAGAAAAGAGGACATTTTGTGTCCAAGGACACCTTCCTCATAAGAAGTGCTGGCACCAAAATATTAAGGATCGCACCACTTCCAAGTTCCATCCGAGTTTCGTCGACATCGGTCCACCGGGAGAGCTAGGCGAACCAATTGAAGGATGAATTTTCGTTCGCTTCAATGGCGAATTTACCGCTATTCCCGCAAATTATCGAAATCGTGATTGTCGATTCTGAGTCAGAGCAATCAAAGGAGAATGTATACCAAATTTGGTGAAGATCGAACTACGGGAAGGTCGATTTTAAGCGTTAAACGTTTTCGTTACAGTTTTTCGTGACGCTTTTTCACGGAACGACACCCAGTATTTCTCAGGTAGCCTCCGCAAAGACATATACATGTCAAAAACTTGAAACGAATATTAATAACCTTTTTAAGGCTCTTTTTGTAGATAATATTCTGAGGATTTGTGGGGTAAATAGAAAATACAATATCCCTCCCAATAGGGAATTATTTATTTTTAATAACAACGATGATCACGTGCATACAGGCTAACATCCAAAGTCTTAAAAGTAACACAAATGACATTGAAGCTTTAGCTAGTAGTAGTAAAGCTGATGTTTTATTATTACAAGAAACTTTCATGAAACCAAATGAAAAAATATTTTTTAGTGGGTATACCGGTTTCTTTGGTAACAGAGCGGATGGTAGATGGTCCTGTCCCCAACTTTCTGCCTCAGGGTAGTTGTCTCAGTCCAATCCTTTTTACGATTCTAACATCTTCTACTCTCCTCGAGGTTAGTGATGAAAACAATGTTTTATTTCAGTTTACTGATGATTTTCTATTATTATCTACAGGAAGGAATTTGAATCAAGCTATTCTTAACTTGGAACGTTTCTCTACTTTATGTATTGATTCAGAAAGTTAACTCCATAAATCTTAATATTAATGATGAAAAGACGAAGTTCTTTATTTTTTTCAGGTGCAAATAACTTTAGGCATACCATTAGCATTGGCAGTAGAATTGTTACTAACACTATTGACTTGAAGTACTTGGGTTTTAACTTGTCGGGAAATTTATCTGTTGGACGTCACTATAGGGAGGTTATAAGCTACAACATCTTGAACCAAAGGACATTTTTCACAATTAATAACCACAAAGATGGAATCCACCCATCAAAGGCGCTGTTTCTGTTTCGAACCTACTCGTATATAAGACCTAAAATTGAGTATGCACGTCCAGCCAGTTGTCACATGAATTTAGCCGGTAATAGAAAATTACAGTATTTTATACCAAAATTTTTTGAGACGATGCTCCAATTCGTAATATATGTATGTCTTAGCTAACGAGATACCTCCAACTCATGGCTTACGATTAATGAAATGGCGAAGAGATTATGCAATGATTTTGAATTTCACTCCCATTGGAATAACGTTCATGTGCTGAATAGTAGAACGAGCTATAGTCATGCCTGGTCTGTTTCATGAAAATTTAAGAAGGTTGACTTATAATGAAGAAAATTCACTCTCATTACTGGATGCAGTCCGAAAGTTGATCAAATTTCAAATTATTGGTATGTCGCCAAACGAGTATAAAAATAAGTCCCAGGAAAAGGGTAAATTCTTCTATGATATAATTTGGCAAGTTAATACTAAACCATGGTTTAGTACTAAATTCTTTAAAGACAAAGATAGAGACAAAATCAATCAAACTGGTTAATAGGTTACTGCTCAACCACTCGTATAATAAAGTTTTCCTTAAATTAATTAAAGAGAATAGACTCGAATCTATGTAACCACTGTTTACTGGTCGAAGATAACGATCATTATACTTTTAAGTGTCCGAGGAATCTTTCCATTAGATCCCTTATCCCATGGGGTGGTAGATTCAATGATTTGAAAAGTTTCATTAAAGATAAACCTGCGATCAATTGGTATAATATGGGGAATGTGTAGAGTGAAAGCTCCGTTCGTGGAAGATTTTTGGCTCCACGGATACCCATGCATTTGTGTATTGAAATAGGGACAAGGAAACAGGACAAAAGCTCCGTTCGTGACAAATTTTTGGCTCCACGGATACCATGCATTTGTGTATTGAAATAGGGACAAGCAAACAGGACGGTTGGACCCAAAACCCATACTTCCGTTTTTTAACCCGGTCGGCTGTTCAACTTTTCGGTTAACCGGAATTTGAATTTCCTTTCATATTTGCGGACAAAGTCTCAACTGCTCTGTCTACTAGAAAAACATCCTTGGGTGTAAGAACATACAAATGGGCCTTTTGGAATCGACAATCATTTATTGTTTTGTGTGTTATAATCGATTCATCATAAAACAGTTTATTGGCAAACAAAATGTTCCCTAAACTAGGGGGCTTCGCCCCCTGCTCGCTTCGCTCGCCAACCACAGGGGCCAAGGCTAATTTCGGGCGCGGCCGAAATTTGGATACCCTTCGCTTGGGCTAAAAGTTTTTTCGGGCGTATCTATGACTTGTATTTAATCCCCCTCCTCATTCTTTTTCTTCCGTCTTGACAAAAGTTTTGGGCTTGGTTGAAATAAGTGGGCAAATAAAAATATTTACTCGGAAAATTTTATTGGGGTGGCCGGAGCATGACCCCGAAGTACGATTCAATTCGTTTTGAGCTTTTTAGTTGCTTTGATAAAGACACATTAATTCAAGGTTTTGTGAAATTGGTGTAAAACAATGTTTCTTAGAAGAACCAATATGGGGGGTTTGGTTTGTATGGCAGCCCCATGACCCCATGGTCCGATTTTATTCAATCTTACATATGTTTTGTGTCATCAATAGAGATACATTTGTGTGAAATTTGGTTGAAATTGGTGCATAAATAAAAAAGTTTTTTTTTAGAAGAACCTAATTTGGGGGGTTGGATTTGTATGGCAGCCCCATGACTCCATGGTCCGATTTCATATATTCTTACATATGTTTTGTGTCAACAATAGAAATACATTTGTGTGAAATTTGGTTGAAATTGGTGCACAAATAGTTTCTTAGTTTTTCTTAGAAGAACCTAATTTGGGGGGTTAAGTTTGTATGGCAGCCCCATGACCCCGTGGTCCAATTTGGGTGAATCAAACATACAAACAGCATGCAACGATAAGACGCACGTGTGCAAAATTTCAGCTTGCTAGCTTCAATACCCGCCGAGTAAAACGCGTCGCAACAGACAGACAGACCGACAGACAGACAGACGGACATGCTCCAATCGACTCTCCAAGTCATGCTGATCATATATGTATACTTTTTATATGGTCGGTGATGCTTCCTTCAATGCGTTACAAACTTCATGACAAAGATAATATACCCTTTCACTATATGAGCGAAGGGTATAAAAAGAATTTATCACCGTCCGGAGATTACACAAATATAATTCGATTCCTTTACAGTCGGTTCATTGTTGATCGTATGGGCCCATCAGAAATTCCACATTAATTTCGATGCCGAGACTGATCATCTGGGAGGGTTATTTTGCCTATACAGGAAGAAATGTTTCTGGAGCAGAGCATGTATTGCACGGGATCTTATTGTGCGAGTCATATTAAAAGGATTAACGTGCAACTCACGCTCTACTCTAAATTAAATTTTATTACAAGTTTAGGGAAAACTACATTGCCTGCTGAAGCTTTCCGCGATTTTCTTTTAAATTGATTTATCCCCCTTCTGTGGTTCGTAAGGAATTCACGTGTTGATGTAGACTTACTTAGTCGAGGTTCTCTATACCAGGCGAAACTGCCAATTTGAGGAAGCTTTACTTAACGCACTGATGGTTAATCCAGTGGAAAGAAGTCATTACGAACGCTCGAGTGTCTTACAAATTTCAAGTAACAATGCCAGACTGGGTCAAGTGGTCTTTTTGCGTAAGACACAACTTTGGGCGATTTTTGAAATCCGCAATTAAAGTTAACATGTTTCTGCTAGTTTTCCCTATGCAAGTTTGGTACAGTTTATTGGCAAATGTGCATTTGTACATTGTGGAGGTTTGTAAACCTAAATTGAATTAAAGCACATGCATATAAAAACAACAATGCGCACATAGAAGCAATATTTTTTAACCCTCTCCCGCAAGCGGACATCTCCCGTGGCCGGGAGAAAATGCTGGAACCGTGAGTGTCCGTCTGTGCCTTTATAGCTCATTTATATTAAAGCCCCGTTTTCACTTTGGAAACGCGAAAAGTTTAAATGATATTTTTCAAATGAAAACATATTTTCATGCGTAAACCATCATTTTTTTAGAATAAGAAATTGGCAAACGACATATTCAACATGAATTTACAAGCAAAAACTATTTTTTTTTTTGCAGACACTTGTAAACTATACCTTAGAAGCTTTTAAATTTAAAATTTAATTTTAGCTAGTCATTGGAAAACGTAGTCTGGCTGGTCTAGCGGTTAGTGCGCGCACCTTCGGTGCACAGGGTCATGAGTTCGAATCTCACCGTGGATCATGGTGTTTTTCGAACTCACGAGCTTGTGACGGACTATGATCTCACTCAGATGTTAAACGAGTACCCATTTATGGGGATAAATAACACTGCTGAGCATGATGCTGATCTCATTACCTCAACAAAAAGCAGATAAGATCTTGGAAATAGGATGTCACTAACACATCCTGCGGCCTTAGTCCAATGCTGGATTGTCGCGCCTGTTATTTATTTATTGATTGGAAAACGTACTAGAAATGATTGGGATTGCATACATTTAGACGAATTTTGAAAACCTCATTAAAACTGAATAGCATGCTATTCGGGTTTGAATTGATAACCTGGATAAGGCTAGGGGTTAGCATTTGTATGAAAATTACCCCGTATATATATAAAATATCAGAAACAAAAGTTATTTTTATGAAAACGGATAGCAGAACAAGCCTATATAATGTTGCAAGCACTATATACATATTTCCTATCCGCACATGTACGGAAATTTTGGACCACGCCGAGATTCGATCTCCGGACCTCTAGATTACTAGTATCGCAGAGTGCGACTCAACCAAGTGAGCCACAGAGCGTGCTTATTCGTGCCCGAAAAAAACCCTAGTAGCTTTCAAGAAATCATCAGCTCCTGGTCGGAAAGTAAGCGAGGAAAGGATCACATTCATTGCGTGCACAAATGCCTCTGGCACGCATAAAGTGCTCGTTATTGGGAAATCAGCTAATCCGAGGGCATTTCGAAATTTGGATAGCAAGCCCATTGTATACAAAGCCAATAAAAACGCGTGGATGACTTTTTTACGAATGGTTTTACAAATCACTTGTTCCAGAGGTAAAATTTAAACCTACTTTTTTTTAACAATTGTATTAACTAATTCTCATTAAGTGCAAACATTTCTCCGTTCTAAATGTATTGCCAAAAAGATACTCCTTTTAATAGACCAAACACCGTGCCATCCAAGGACTGGGAGCTAAGAAGTGACGATGGCATGATCAATGATCACCGTCCCGCACATTTAATCGGAACCTTGGCTTGAACCTTAGAAACGAAAATTAAACCTGCGAAATGCAGTTTGTATTTTGGCTAACGCGTGGGAGAAATTAACGGCAAAATATATTAAAAAGTGCTGGAAAATAATAGTGCCTTGGAATGAGAATATAGATGACAAAGGGTGGGGTTCTGAAACGGAACAGTTGCGTATGTTCCGCAAACATTTTTGCCATTCTGATCCCCTAACTGCCATTTTGCGGATCAGGAATATTCTTTCGTCTGCATTTGTGAAATATACACTGAGCTTCAATGAAACCAGGCCACACGATAAGCGCGAACTCTAATCAAAACAGGCAAATCGTTTGTAATGTGAGTTAACGGTACTTCAGATAAAAATCATAGTCATTTGAATTGCCATTAAATGCACTTTCTGTAGATATAACTTTCATAGTTGTAAGTTTCACACTTTTTGAGAAAATTGAATTTGAGACGAAAGTGGCGAGTGGCCCGAATTTTGTGAAGCCGTGTGTATTAACGAAAAGAACTGGAGATTATTTCTGATCAGAATGGCAAACATGTTTGCGGAACATACGCAACTGTTCCATTTTGTAACCCCACCCAAAGACGACCCTTAAGTACAATTCGAGATAAAATTAATGAACGCAGAATGGCTATGTTGTCCATTTCCCATTTATTTGGAGAGATTTTTTTGCCCAATGAGGATATATCAAATGAGGAGTTTTAGGAATGGATACTTGAAAAAAATGACGATATTGATATGTACAACTAATGATACTGATATTTTTGAAGACGACCAAAGGGAATCTGCATCAGTTGTGCCTTTGCAGAAAGTAAAAACAGCTACTGCAATCCAGTCTTTTGATGTTTGTATCAATTGGGCTGAGCAAAACGATATACAGTGATTCACAGCTTATTTCAACCAGTTGCTGTGAAATAATTTAAACGTCCATAAAAACTAAACTGGAGCAGATAATCAAATTTTCTCAACGCAGATTAATATTCTAGTGTATACAGATATAATTTATAAACATTTTTTATTTAAATTTAGTGTCTTCAAATATTTATAAGAATTAATAATAAAAAGGGAGTAAAAACTATGTCACAGCTTATTTCAACCAGACATTATTTAAGTAAGGTTTAAAAGCACAAGAACAAGAATTCATATTTAAGTATGAATGCTCTTTTGGTTACCGACCATTTCATGCCGCTTGTGTATTGAATTTACTCGATTTTCGTACCTTACAGAATGATTTTGGTCCACTTTTTAGTTAATGCAGTTCTTAAACCGTTTTTTGGATCTTTCCCGTTTTCGGATGTTTGTATTCAAAATATTTAGTAACATACAAGTTTGAAGACGGTTTCGGATGTAATTTGTGGTGGCGAAAATTTAAGGTCATGGTCATGGCCTGTATAATACATCACCTATTATTCGATCCATTCTTTCCGCAAAGAATTTGTCCCTACAAAAACCTTTCCTCCGAGCTCTCAAGTAAATTGGATTTCCAAATTTCGAGATAATTTGTCTTATCAATTGTAGTCTCGATAAACTCCCAGGTTCTTACATCCAAACGCGGACGTACAGGCCAACAAAATAATGCTACCAACACCGTGCTTGACTGTAGGTTTCGAATGAATGTTTTGGCATGTTTGTATTTGGCCTATGTAGAACTTGTAAGGCTTGATCAGAACCGAACGGCTTGTTCTGCTATCCGTTCTCATAGGGGGAACTTTTGTGTTTCCGATATTTTCCGCTATATGTCCGCTATATGGCGGACGGTAAGATAAGTGTCGCTAGTGTCTATAACAAGGACAAGAAAATTCTTCTTGCGAAGCTGATAGCGTAATGTTCCGAACTGAACATATTAGATTCTTACTCATCATTATTATAACGGTATTTCAAAATACAAAATCTTTTCCAACGGTCCTTTTTGTCAACTTTTCATCAACCCTTTTGCTTCCTAGTAATTATAAATGGCTTCTTCGGCGCTATTATGTCATTAAACCCATGCAGTTACATGAAATGGTGTAAGGTTTTTGACTGGCATGGTTTTCCCAACCCAGCCTTGAATTATTATCTGGTAATTTTCGAAGCTTCTAGTCTTGGGCTACCTTGTGTTTTGCAGACAAAATAGCGTTTGTTCGGTGAGTTGAAAGTTCTATTCGGAGATTTTTCTCTTCCCAGAGCGTTCTATCTTTGCAGACAAATCTGTAAGTAATTCTCTGACCTGGTAAAAAATCAACTAAATCAACGATTTTACCAATTTGCATGTTTGTATGATCAAAATCACTGAGAACAGGTCCTCGGTGTTAAGGCTTCGTACTGCGACTCACCTGACAACAAAACTTACAATTTTTGTTTGATTTTTTTGAAAAATTTACGGAAACTGAACTTGAACACACTACAAATATAATAAATCAAATGTAGACATGCAAAAAAACTGTCACACGGTACCATAAGATTTAATCTGACAGCTGTAAAGTACATATTTGGTTGAAATAAGCTGTGGCATTGATTATGTTACTTTTTATACCCTTCGCTCATAGAGTGAAAGGGTATATTAACTTTGTCATGAAGTTTGTAACGCATTGAAGGAAGCATCTCCGACCATATAAAATATGTATATATATGATCAGCGTGACGAGCTGAGTCGATTGGACGATGTCCGTCTGTCCGTTTGTCTGTCTGTTGCGACGCGTTTTGCTCGGCCAGTTTAAAAGCTATGGAGCTGAAACTTTGCACACATGCTTCTTTTTGTTGCAGGCAGTTTGTATGTTTGAATCGCTGAAATCCGACAAGGGGGTCGTGGGGCTGCCATACAAACCTACCCCCCAAAATTAGGTTCTTCTTAGAAAAACTTTTTTATTTATGCATCAATTTCAATAAAATTACACACAAATGTGTTTTCATTGCTGACACACAATATATGTAAAAATCGACCAAATCGGACAATGGGGTCGTGGGGCTGCCATACAAACCTAGACCCCCAAATTAGGTTCTTCTAAGAAAAACTTTTTTATTTTCTCATCGATTTCAATCAAATTTCGCACAAATGTTTTTCAAGTTATATCACAAAACATATGTACAAATTGACCAAATCAGACCATGGGGTCATGGGGCTGTCATACAAACCTAGCTCCCCAAATTAAGTTCTTCTAAGATTTTTTTTTTATTTATACACCAATTTCAACAAAACTTCACACAAACGTGTTTCTATTGATGACACAAAACATATGTATGAATAGATGGAGTCGGACCATGTGGTCATGGGGCTACCATACAAACCTAGCCCCCCAAATAAAATTTTTCAAAGAAAAAACGTTTTTATTTGCACACCAATTTCAATCAAACCTCAGAAAATTATAATTCTATTGATGCCACATAACAAACGTGGAAATAAATGAAATCGGACTATGGGTTCGTGGGGCTGGCATATAAACCCAACCCCAAAATTAGGTTCTTCGAAGAAAAACTTTTTTATGTATCTACCATTTTCAACCAAATCTGATAGAAATGTGTTTTAATTGATGCCACAAACATACGTAAAAATTTATGGAAAGGCCATGCGTTCGTAGGGCTGCCGTACAACCCCCCCCCCCTTTGGTTCTTCTAAGAAACCCACATCCCCCGCTTCTCCCATTAAATCTTCGCCACGGCACTTATGGGAAAATTCAAGGAAAAGCATGGAAGCGGGGAGGACTAAACACAAGTCATAGATACGCCCCAAAAAACTTTAGGCCCGAGGAGAGCGAAGGGTATCCAAATTTCGACCGCGCCCGAAATTAGCCTCGGTCTCGTTTGTTGTTTTAATTGTTTCCAAACATTAAAAAACGCTTAAAAAAAAGTAAACGATAATCTAGAACATTCGACCCTTAATCTGCGATTAACAAAAATTGAAATATTCTTTTATTTAGTTTTTATGCGCATTTTAAGTGTTTAATATGTTGTGGTCGAAATAAGCTGTGACCCACTGTATCTACAACTTCATATGAATGCTCCAAAGATTAAAGGAACAGGCTGTTTTAAAATTAAATTTGTAAATAACAAAATGGCACGATTTCAGTATCTGCGGCGCCAAATTTTAATGATGCCATTTCATTAATATTGGCCTGAAACGACCGAATCTGCAATCCTTTGACATTGAATATCTGGAGAACCGTTACGATTTCGCGAAAAAGATTGCAGATTCCTCCTTTCGATTTTTTATTGGATTGAGATTTGATTCAAGGCATACGAGGAAAGTGAGCACAAGTTTGATTAACCCTTACTAAAAAACGCTTTTAATGAAAAGCTAATCTATTTTGTTCCTAGTCATGATTTTACAAAGCAACCCGATAACACAACAAAAATATTCTGTTAAATGTTATGCGGTAAAATGAATGATTCACCTTGTTGAGAATGTAATTGCACTTATCAACAGTTTATCAGAAAATTTACAAAATTTAAATCGGATATTCAAATCATTGACACAAAGACGAAAGTGCTCAGATCATTAAACTGGATTCGAAGTAAATTTCACTTTCTTTATCAAACCGGGTCCCGGAAAACAGCTATCTACCAAAATCGCTATTTGACATCCTCTCTCCCACTGCTTACAAACATTGCAGTAATGTGGACTCAAATTACCATCCACCTGAACTGAACTCAAGTGCCGATTATACACACACATTTGACAGTAATCATCACGACCTGCACAACCGACACAACATCACTTCTCCATTTTCGAAAACACTCGACGGCACCAACTTCTCTCACCCCTCCGTCGATGCATGACGTACTCTTTCATTCATTCATACACCTTCGGCGTAATCAGATCCCACACTGACGTAGCTCCGTCGAATGCCGGTCGAAGCCTTCAATGAAAATAAAAGTGAGATCCGCACTTATCCGCTATGGCCGAGCGAGTGACGTTGCGCTGCTACCTTTGGCTTTCGTCACTTTCTCACCGGATCCCATGCCCATTCATCCCCGGCTCGTGATCGGGCTATTGCTCCAATGCACGTTTACCTTGACTCGCACTTGATTCTCACTCACCTGCCATTTTCATTCTTTTGAATTTGACGATCTTATTGGATGTGACACTTTCACAGTTATGCGGTAAGAATTGAACACTGAGATCACAACAGAATGCACTCAAATATATTTACCACAAGGCATGGCATTATGGAGCGAATCTCATGACACCGACATGGTCGAAAGAAATTTGAATCACCACCCGACGCACGGGAAACCCCAAACAAATCGACCGAAGGCTGCCAGCTGACATTGTTTACGCTACACAATTCCCAGTTACGTCTTCGTCCGTCTCAAGAGCTCTCGCACACACACACACACCCGAAACTGACCTCACTCATACACGCGCACACCTCCACCACTACACCCGCACGAAAACCATTTTTCACACAATCGCCACAAAAACCTGCAACATTTTTCCGGTTTGCTTTTAGGCTTTTTTCCACCTTTTCACAACAATCACCGGCAAAACTTCATTCGCCACCGATTCGCCAACACGTAAATTACCTTTTAAAGCATTTTTCACGACTTTTCGCGATGCATTTCCACGGAAAATTCACTGTCAAAGTCGCGACACAACCGAAACCAACAATTTTGCCCGACAACGACGACGTCTCAACAATTCAAAATGGCTGACCATTTGGATGCGTTTTTGCCTCTTTTGTTTCTCTCATTTATCGCGGATTAGCGTTGTGTGCACGTCATTCGCGGAGAATCCGAGAAAACGAAACGACGAAAAAATAAACAAGGCGCGCGGCGCGCTTTTTCGAAATTACCGAAACGCGTGTTTCGTGTCGTCGTCGTGGAGGGGGACGAGAGAGAAAAGAATTCACGTGGAAACTCTGGCTGCCTGCAAAGTTGTGTGTTGCTGGATATGAACGGAACACAGCGCCGTTCAATGCATTGCGCGAATTGTTGTCGGAATGGCAAGAAAGCGGGCCGATGAAATGCCGGGAAATAGAACACGCGAGACATTGCCGGTGAACAAGATAAGAGAGAACTGGCGTGTACTTATAAGAGCATATTGGATCCCGGGACACATTTCGATGATGTCACAAGTTGAACGGCAACAAAACACTAGCAACAACAAACATACATACACGAGTCGGTCGCACAACGCACAGTGACTGCAAGAAAACTGAAAACGTATCGACCGACCGCCAAGACGGAGAGCGAAGCGAGAAAGGTTAATGAACACGAGGCGAAATAAAGTCAAGGTTACTGGCAAAAATAGAAATAAGATAATTGTCCGTTCTATAAATATGCAAGTGAAAAAATAAAATGAAATTTACAGGACATTACAAGGCCTTTTTAAGGATTACATGGAAAAGTTGCATATACCGCGATGGCCTGCTGTAAATAGACAAAAAAGAAAGATTTTGGGTCAACTTCAGTTTTGGGCTGATGATATTTCCATATGTAATTATGTATAGGGTGTTTTTTCTTTTGCAGTGATAGAAGTTCAAATTGAAAAAAGCTCGGACAAATGCCCTTAATGCATGTGAAATTACATTCATTGGAAAGAGGAGGTTTTGCCATTTTTGTTTGATTTTATTTTTTGGCAAGTGCACAGCTTTCGCAAATATGATCAGCATGACTTGGGGAGTCGATTGTCTGTCTGTTGCGACGCGTTTTACTCGGCGGGTATTGAAGCACCGCCGTCTATATATTGGCCGCAATGTAGACTCGTAAACGTCAAATCCGCAGGTGAAATTGCATTGCATTGTTGTTGCCTCTTATGACATTGTTGTTGTTTGCCCGTGTTCGACGAACAATTCAATACGGATCCATGACGTCATTGTACAGCTGAGTTGCGGCTATGATATATCTAGATGGCGTTGATTGAAGCTAGCAAGCTGAAATTTCGCACACGTGCTTCTAATTGTTGCAGGCTGTTTGTATGTTTGATTCACCCTAATTGGATCACTGGGTCATGGGGCTGCCATACAAACCTAGCCCCCCAATTTGAGTTCTTCTAAGAAAACCTTTTTTATTTGTGTACGAATTTCAACCAAATTTCGCACAAATCTATTTCTAATGATGACACAAAACATATGTGAGATTGGATCAAATCGGACCATGGGGTCATGGGGCTGCCATACAAACCGAACCCCCATTTGGGTTCTTCTAAAAATTTTTTTTTTACACCAAAGCAACTAAAAATGTCAAAACAAATGGAATCGTACAAATGGAATGCTCCCACATCCCCCAATAACATTTTCTGAGTAAATATTTTGATTTGCCCACTTATTCCAACCAAACCCCACACAGATATTGTTTTGCCGGCGCATCGGAACTTTTGTGAAGACAGAAGGAAAAGAATGGGGGGGGGGGTATTAAATACAAGTCGTAGGTACGCCCGAAAAAACAACTTTTAGCCCGAGGGAGCGAAGGGTATCCAAATTTCGGCCGCCCCCGAAATTAGCCTCGGTCTCGTTTAGTATAGAATAAGATCATTTTTCGAAATTTTTATCCTGCGGCCCAATTTTGAAGACAGTGATATTTGACCCAGGCGATGTTTTGAGTTGGACACCCCTGATGTACATAGTCTCAGCGCATTTGTATCTAGTCTTCGGGTGGTTTATCTCCTTGTGGATTTGTGGTAAGTTGCAAAATGAAAAAGTTATTATGTTTTTTGAATAAACACAATGAAAAGGTCGCACAAAACTTTAAGTTTATCACGAGAGATTTTGGAAAAGTTGGAAAAAGGTGTAGCCTGAACAAAGCTGGCATTGGATTATGGAATAAGAACGGATTGAGGATACTTTCAATATAGGTAATATGATGTTATTTTTTCACAGTTATGTTTCTAGGTTAGGTTAGATACAGGGACCGCTTTGTTTGTACCCAGCGCACTTAGACCAGAACCTGATCCGTTGTGATACCTCCGATAGAATCAAGTTTATGTTAACCGCTTAAGCTGAAAACCAGCCCATGCTCACAATAAATTTATTTGAGCGGTATTTAGCTCACATCCCGAAGATCATCCGTATCATAGAAATACCTTGAACCTAGAAAACGCCTCCGCTTCTCGGCCAAGGCGGGACAGTGGCGAAATAAGTGGTGTACGTTCTCTTCCTCGTCATCACAACTTCAACTTCTACAGAAGTTGTTGTGGGAAATTAGGAATCTCCTGGTGAGCTGACCAATAGGACAGTGCCCCGTTATAACCTTCCACCCCACTTCGAATATGCTTTCTGTCCAAAGACAGTATAGTATGGTGGATCAGACAATATCTCATTTTGGCCATAGCATACTCGGCGTGCCACAAGTACAGCCATAGGTCAATTTTGCGTTGGTCATACGTTATTACCACGGCACAAGCTAGAATATGTGTTTTCAAGTTGCCGCGGTGGTCTTTAACGCTACCTTCTGACACACTCCGGACCAAGTCGTCTGCGCAGCGATTGCCTAAGAAACCACTATGACCCGGTATCCAGGATAGTGTAATGTGAAAGAAACAACCCATCTCTCTAAGTAGCGGAACTTCTCAATAGCCTTTGATGTGGTTAGAACTGACTCGAGTTATCTAACCGCAGCCTGACTGTCAGTATAGAAAATAACGTCCCTTCCTGTACGAGACTATATCCTCCCATTTTAGGGCTTCCATAATCGCTGAGACCTCAGCTTGCAGAGCACTACAAAAGTTAGGGGCAAGACAAACGCTGAAACAAAGGGGAATATTCCCACTCATGGGAAGTAAATTATACGATTGGTTTTGAAACATGCTGGTATCAGAGGAAATATGGGCAACCAAAGGCAAAAATATACTCGGCTTCACAAAAATCGGGCCACTCGCCACTTTCGACTCAAATTCAATTTTCTCAAAAAGTATGGAACTTACAACTATGAAAGTTATATCTACAGAAAGTGAATTTAATGGCAATTCAATTGACTATGATTTTTATCTGAAGTACCGTTAACTCACATTATAAACGATTTGCCTGTTTTGATTAGAGTTCGCGCTTGCCGTGTGGCCTGGTTTCATTGAAGCTCAGTGTATATTTGAATATTGAAAAATACATCCCGATAATCCGGATGACTTCAATTCCATCCAGTAGGGGGTGGGTTTTGAAATTTAAGAAGCGTTATGGTATCAGGCACCTTTCCGTGTCCGGTGAAAAACTTTCTGGTGATGACGAAACTGTGAACGCTTTTAAATTAAAACTGCAGGAGAAAGTGAGACAACTAGATCTTTTACCATCGAAAATTTACAATGCCGATCAAAGCGGTTTATTAAAAAAATCTATGATAAAACACTGATAAGCTCAAGTGAAACAATAGCACCGGGAAGAAAAAGAAATTACTACACTAACAGAGTCGTTAGATCAAAATATTATTAGGCTAACGAAATTACCGAACTGCTTGGTTGCCCAATGTGGTCAGAACGCTCAACAATTTCGACCGTTAAAAACATATCACTTTAAGAGACGCTATCTTCTTTTTGGAAAAATGTAATTATGTATTAATATTTCTGCATAAATAGTTTTTTAATGTATGAATTCCCCAATTCGGATTGCACCTTGCAATAATTAAACCGGATTATCGAGACTGTAATAAAAGAGGTGGCGTAAAACTAGGTGCATCGTGATATACCGTCTAATCAAAATCCCACCAACTTAATATTCCGCCATTTCCATTACCCGCTAATTCAAAATACCGCTTTTTAATATCCCGTCATAGAAGGCAATACTTAGCTTCTATGTCGAGATATTAAAAGGCGCCACCTTATTTACCGTTAAAATAATGGGTGTCCTCACATGGGTATACTTAATTCTCGGAGACCGGGATTTAATGGACGTTATATCGTAGCAAACCCGATATCCCGCCCATCGTATTCCCGTTTCTCAAAATCCCGACATTCATTATCCAGCCATTTCAATATCCCGCTCAATTTAAATCCCGTCTAATCAAAATCTCGTCAACTTGATATCCCGACATTTTTAATGACCCGCTAAGTAAAAAAAATAATGGCCCTCCTCGCATTCTTTTTCTCTTTACCGTAACCCCTTGTGGGGCATGGTGCGTTCACTCAGCCGTTTATAGGCCACTTCGAGTAAAGGTTACATTGCATATAGAGGAGTGTATATAATGTTGCAAGCACTATATATTCCCTGCACCACGCCGAAATTCGATCTCCGGACCTATAGATTACTAGTATAGTATAGAGTGCGACTCAACCAAGTGAGCCACAGAGCGTGACGACGACGGGTCTCCTCGCATAGGGATACTTAATTCCCGGAGACCCACGGACGAGGTGACTTAAATTGAAAAATAGGTAGTGTATACATAGGTAGTATTCAAATTTCACCTAATATTCTGTGATTTGTATAAGTTTTAAGCAAATAATGCGAAAATCGAGCAAAAATTTATTTTTCGGCAGTGGCGTAACGTTTCCAAAATTTCTTGTGTTGGGGGCCCCACATATTTGAATTTTTAGCTATGGGGAATAATATCATCGAATCTCACATTTCCAGCTGCTAATACGGAACTTTTGTTTCAGCGACATATTTCAAAATTTTTAAATTTTTTGGCAGAATATTTTAAATATGAATAACAGAACTAATAGTAAAGTATACTTTTTTGACGGCGATGGACAAGATGAACTACCAGAAACATCAGTTACATCAGCCCGACTGGCCCGCTATTATTATGCTTTTATAAATTATCTAGGCTCAGAGGTATTGTCGAACAGACAATCCATCTATTGTCGGTATGCATCTTCTACAGGCTGGGCTTCGGTGGTAAATTTAAAAATAGGTTTGACGTCTTTTGTTGTGACCATAGAAACTCAGAAGAAGCTTATGTTCAGACAGGCCCACGCCCCATCACAGCATGCAACAACCTTGGGGGATGCTTTCTTTCGCGTTTTACTTAGATGATGGGTACATATACAGGCGTCCCCCGCTTTTCGCCGTTCCGCTTTTCGCCGATTCGGTCTTTCGCCGCTTTTCAAAATTCACCACAATTCGTCTATTCGCCACAAGTTCCACTCTTTCGCCATAATTAAAAATTGCCAATTTTGAGGAATGAATACCAAAAACTTTTAAATCGTTGTTCCTAATGCAATAAATTCCGTTTAAATAAATTTTGGTGGTTAACATTATCGGTTTTTAAACAGAATCCATCTCCAGATGATGAGTTGCATTGTGAATGCCGGTTTTTTTCGTATATACGAGTATTCCTGAGAATTGTGGGAATTCAAATCGGTTTAGAAATCGCCTTGGTGGCACTTTTGGGTTATAGTAAGCGGTTAATGTTAGAGTCTGTAGCCAACACTGTTAAGTTTCTTTTACAACTGTGTGTTCTTCTTCGAATCGCGTTGCAAAATTGTTCTTGTTTAGTTGTGAAGGAATTTTGTTTTAGACAAATTTACGTCGCGAGTCGCTTTGTTTTTGTTTATAATCGACAACTCGCGGTTTTTTTTTCTTTACTAGGTGCATCGTGGTAAAGAAAGAGTCAAAAGAACTCATAAAGTGCTAACGTTGCAGGAGAAATCGGATTTGATAAAGCTCGCCGAAGGAGGAATGTCTGTCAGCCGTAAATTAAATATTCCTCGAAGAACAGTGGGCACAATTATAAAAAAAAATAAAACTAAAGTGTTGGACGAGATAAAAAATTCCACGCCTGTCCATTTAAAAATAATAGGAATAAACGACAGTATAATTGCCGAAATAGAAATGCTTTTAAGCATCTGGATTCAGGACCAGACTCATTACAATATTCCTCTGAATACCTCAGTTATACAGACCAAGGCTTTAAGTCTTTTTAACACCAAGGAATGAAAGAGGAGAGACGGAAGAAACATCCGTTGCTAGTAAGGGGTGGTTTAATAGATTTAAGGGGCGTTCCAATCTACATAACATTAAAATTGATGGGGAAGCGGATAGTGCCGATACAGTGGCAGCCGAGGCATATTCCGCGGAACTAAAACAAATTATGGATGAATGGGGATATTTGCCAATACAAATTTTTAATGTGGACGAGACGGCATTATTTTGGAAAAAAATGCCATCCAGAACCTTCATTTGAAAGGAAGAAAAAACGATGCCAGGATTTAAAGCCGGTTGACCCTTTTGCTGGGTGCCAACACAGTTGGCAATATGGATTTAAAACCGATGATTTACCATTCAGAAAATCCTAGGGCACTGAAAAATTATCTAAAAGCAAGTTGACCACTGCACTATCGGTGGAACTCAAAGGCATGGATGACGGCCGAATTATTCCGAGCATGGTTTAAGGAGTCCTTCAAACCGAGTGTGGAAACTTGCTGCGTCGCTTTGTTTTTTCTCTCCCTCAGAAGCTCACGATAACAGCTTATCTGGTTTGGGGGCCACTGTTGACTTTTGAGCTCCTTTCAAAATTTGGGTCCACCATTTCCCAAAATGCCATAGCGTCTTCAACCTTTAAAATATCTTCCTCCAGTTGCTTGATTGTTAAGATTCGTAGCTCGGTGTTGTTGCTTTCTTCCTCATTAAATCTTCGCTGCTCTTCTATTGACATAAGATCTTCGTCAGTTAACTCTGTATTTTGTCAAGAAAGCAACTCCTCCGCATCTTCCGGATAAACATCTAAATCCAACTGTCTCGCCATCACTACAACATCAGATGTTGCATAGTTCACAAGATTCCCACTAGCTTCAATGTCGGCTGATATCCACTGTAGTTTTTTCCATGCGCCTTTTGGGCGCCACATACCTAGCGATTTATTGGTCAATCGATTGCGCACAATCGATCTGCCGCCCGTACAGCACACACACTAGGCAACTTATCGGGCAATCTGAAATTGACAGTCTCACGGTCCACAAGACACAACACGAAATAGCGAAAATTATACCGATTTTGGCGATGGAAGATGGACATATGTTGCTACTTTTGATGGAGAATGACCGCCACAACCACAGCATGAAGAACGACCACAGGGTTATGTCAAAAAGCCAGCAACTGAGAACGCAATCAAAAAATCTCGCCAATCGATCGGAGGGTCTGTGGCGCTTCTTTAACATATAAAATTTATTAATGTATGAGTTAAGTGATTAATAAATTAGTTCACATTTCAAAATTGGTTCATTGATTTCCATCCATGCATCTCTAATTGTGTTTTGGCACATTAGATCAGAACTATCGAGGTCTATCGCCGCTATCGCTTTTGAAAAAGTGCGCCGTAGATAATAAGATTTGATGGTGACAATTACGTCTGGTCCATTGGCCGCGAATGGATGACGTGTTTGGCGGAAGGAAAATCTCTTCATATAAATCACTTAATTGTTTCGGATGACAGGGAGCATTATCCATAAATAGTAAGACTGTGAACGGGATTTTTTGCTCCCTACAAAAAGTTTCCACACTCGGTATGAATGACTCCTTAAACCATGCTTGGAATAATTCGGCCGCCATCCATGCCTTTGAGTTCCACCGGTAGTGCAGTGGTAAACTTGCTTTTAGATAATTCTTCAGTGCCCTAGGATTTTTTGAATCGTATTTTAAACCAAAAACTCAGCCATTATCAACCACATCTAACCACATGGAATGAACTTGTCGATTTAGTATATAAATGAAGTGATTGAAATCAATTTTTGTGCAATTTTGTTTTTATTATTGTTTACTTTGGATTTGTGAAGTTTTTGGATATAAAATACGAATTTTAATTATAGCTCTTAGGGCATCATATGCACTGAAAAGTCTCCGCTTCGCTTTTCGCCGAAACCCGCCTTTCGCCATTTCTCCGGTCCCTAACTCGGCGAATAACCGGGGGACGCCTGTATGTACAACGTCAACGATTCTCTCTCAAATTTGGTATAGTACGGTGTTTTTCAAGACTACAATTTCTTCAGTTATTGTTTGGAGCACAAACACCTAAAGAAGTTACCGAACACAATTCCTCCGGTAGAGAGTTAAAAAAAATCTTTCTGGCGTGGACCTCAACTTAGTGATCGTCCTTAGCCTAGCCAAGCTAGTTCGTTAAGAGTTGCAGGGTCCACTATGTTTTTTTTTTTTCAATATTGTGAATATAACTCTCCTTGATGTCACCGTCACTTATACGGTTCAAGATTCTAATACTTAGAGAAGTAATTATGAGCCACTTCAAAAACCTTCGAAAGAGACGCTCCTTCTTTCAAGCTGAACCTTTCTTTGTCTTCAATAATCTGACTATAATTCCAATATATCTTATCTAAATACAGGTCTATTTTAACAATCTTCTCTTCTGTGTTTTCAGTTATTTCCTCACTATTTTGCTAGTTTGCGTATTTGCGTTCCAAATTTACAGACTAGTAAAAATGAGTGTATTATTTAGAGGATCTATTAAAGATTTTGTTATACCCTTCGCTCATAGAGTGAAAGGGTATATTAACTTTGTCATGAAGTTTGTAACGCATTGAAGGAAGCATCTCCGACCATATAAAATGTATACATAATGATCAGTATGACTTGGGGAGTCGATTGGGCGATGTCCGTCCTTTTTTTTAAACGACACAAAAATTATTCAAGGCGATCCTTTTTTCTCTAAACCTTGTTTCGTCTGTCTGTCCGTATGTTGCTACGCGTTTTACTCGGCCAATTTAAAAGCTATGAAGCTGAAATTTAAATACAAGTCATAGGTACGCCCGAAAAAACTTTTAGCCCGGAGAAGAGCGAAGGGTATCAGAATTTCGGCCGCGCCCCAAATTAGCCTCGGTCTCGTTTTTCTTTTAGTTTTCGGCCTTGAAGGACCGTTTTTGGAATTATCGCCCGAAACAGAAAAAATATCCCTTTCACCTCCTTTTTCCACCCATGTGGCGGAACACCTATCTCTCTAGTGCATAACTGTTAATTTTAAATACGTAGTTGCAATTTCGCTTATAACTCTAACACTAATTGCATTTTGTTATAGGAACACACACGCTTCAAACCCCACATGGCCCAATTGATTGCAATTTGCATAGAGAATGAATAAATATGTAATTCAAACATAATACATACTCTGCATGCTGATTTGACTTCTTCTCGCCTCAAATGCAATACATGCATACATTTTCCCCGCCAACGAACACCACTAAAATATGTTCCATTCCTAGTTCATTAATTGGATTCAATACGATTTTTTTCGAATCACATTTTCACACCTGGCAGCTCTCCTGCTTCGCAATTACCAAAAGAAAAAGATTGTTCTTCTGCCGAAGAGAAACGCAACAGAATTCGCATTTCTCTTCAACAATACCAATTCAACCAGAAGATACACAAACTAAATATTAAGATGACTCACACACTATACACAAAAGCACTTTGCCGGCACCACAAACACATAAAGAGCTGGATAGCTGTGGGTACAGGAGCATAGATTAGGCATATTGGATTCACTGAGTTTTACTACATTCAACTTATTTTATATTACAAAATCGTTTAATCCATAATAAAATTTGCGGGTGATGCATTTCGTTAATGCGACCCAGATGTAATTTTCCGAAAATATTGGTATATTTGCAGACAAGAAGAAAGTAAAAGAGGTTTGTGGAGGACACACAACATTTGTCTTCGTTTGTGAAGATAATTTGCAGAATTTTTGTAATATGTCAAGATATGTATCAACATACATAATTAATTTGGACTAAACATTGTCACAAAATTAACTCAAGAATTGAATTTAATTAAATTTTAAATGTTGTTGTTTTTTTTAACATAAAATTTTCGTTGATTAGAGAGGATTCACACGATTAATTAAATCGTTGATTTGATTACAAATTGTACACCATATTGCAAGTACATTCTACGATGCATTTTAAAGTTAGTGACATGCAATTCGATCTAGCATTCAGGGTTTTGACTGAATTAGTTTCAATCGAGTACACGGCTTTTTGCTAGTCTTATCCAGTGGCGTGGACTTTCGCCACAGTTTAATAAATAATGTTTTTACACCCGTAACTATGTGAAAGGGTATATTAGCATTGCCATGAAATATGCAACCCACAGAAAGAAGCATCTCCGACTATGTAAAGTATATATATATTATTGATCAGTGTGACGAAAGAAATCGATTAAGCAATGTCGTCTATCCGTCTGTGTGTCTGTCTGTCTGTTGCAACGCAAACGAGTCCCTCAGTTTTGAAGCTATCGGCCTGAAATTTTGTACACAAGTTTATTTTTAGTGTACGCTGTATATATATCGGAACGAATGGAATTGGACCATTGGGTCATGGGGCTGCCCCCGAAAATTAGGTTCTTCTAAGAACAATTTTTTCTTTATCTACCAATCTTTACCAAACTTCACCCAAGTGTGTTCCTAGTAAAGCCTCAAAATATATCTAGGAACGGATGGAATCGGAACATTAGGTCATAGGGCTGCCATACAAACCAAATGCTGAAAACTAAGTTTTTCTAAGAAAAACTTTTTCTATTTTAATCTGACCTTAACCAAATTTTACCTAAATGTGCTCCTAGTAAAGCCTCAAAACATATCTAGGAATGAATGGAATCGGAACAATGCGTCATAGGGCTGTCATACAAACCAACCCTCAAATATTAGGTTCTTGTAAGAAAAACTTTTTCCTTTTTGAATCTTAACCAAAATTCATCCCAGTGTGTTCCTGGATTCCGCAGCGAACAAAAATTTCCCTCTCGAGGTCAATACTAGGCCCTAGCTCCAACGCATCCAGGAACATATAGAATCGGAACACCTCATAGGGCTTCGGTAGAAATTGTCAACACAAAAGAAGCTAAGGAGGTTTTCACACGTGTACTTAATCTGGCCAGATTGCTCAAATTAAGTAATTTGCACATATTACGTAATCTGGCCGTAAGTGTGAAAGCCTCCTTAGGTTTCATTCAATTGTGACGGGTATTCAAATTTCGGCCGCGTCCGAAATTAGCATCGGTCTAGTTTTTTATTGATTTTACAGAGTTAAAAACAAAAACAGACTGTTTATTATTTGTTGAGTAATCGTGTTTAGAACGGAGGCATTTGAGGTGGGTCGATTTGTTTGCTCCCAAGTGTAGTACGAATAGACTTTGGCATTCTAAAGGAAAAATACACTTGCCTGCCGTACACAAAACAGTACACCACAATTTTGTATGTCCCAAATAGGGAAGGTTATGAACGCACAACGCACTGACGGAGCGAGGTTGCATGGACGACCGAGAGTTCGCTGGGAGAACTCTGTGGGAGAGGACGCCCACGGATCTTCCGAAACTATGGAGAACAAAGTCACATAACCGCGACAATTGGAGGTCAACGATTTAGGCGGCCAAAGCCCGACGTGAGGCTTTCATGCAAAACCACCGTAACTCAGAGCCCGGAGCTAGAATTTGTTTATGCGCTATTTGGACTCTCGTGACATACAATTTTGCATGAGTGCGTAGAGTGCAGTTGAGAAGAGTACATTGTGTATATATTAGTGACAATGCTTGCATTAGCGAGAATATAGCGGCAATTGTTCGTTATGGCTATTATTTTGCATTAGTGAGAATGAGAGGCAATGTGCCGAGAGGCGAACTAACACATACATAAATTCTAGTTCCGGGCTGTCAGTAACGATGGTTTTGCTTTCATGCCACATTGTTGATGATGATGATATTGACAGTGGGATTCGAACCTGCGCTCAGGCAATGCAGGGGTAGAGTATCTTCTCTATCTACTAAGCTAGCGAATATCCCATGTAGGGTAGTCGAAAGACATCACAACACTCTCATAGAAGATCGTTGGATTAACGAAGGGCATGCATTACTGATGGGTCAATCACGAAGGAAAGGGTGAGGTGAGGACTGGAGCTAATGCTCATTTCGTCTAAGAGAGAATAACTGCCTCCAGTTCAACGCCTTGATGGGCCCTAGGTCATGCCCCCTGGGCACGAACATCCCCGAAGTACACTATTCGCTAAAGACATTTCAACAGTGTAATCCTCCTTTGGATTCCCTAAAAGCGTAGCCTAACGAATTCGCTGTGCCATTTTCAGGCTCGTTTAACCTGTGACTATGCGCCGTTTCAAAGCTAACGGCTAGGGCTACTTCTCACTTCTGGATGGATACTTCCGTTTACTAGGCAGCAATTCGACTTGGGCCGGAAGGTCTCCGTACAGGTCCACGCCATGACGTATCAACCATGCAGCTGAGATCCGTGGTCTGTATCATATGCGACCTGAGAGTGGCTTTCAAAGCAGCTTTTTCTGAAAATCAATGCAATCGGTGGCCTCCAGAACTTTCATTAGAATGGGCTTAATTTGCCTGATACGGTTTTTTTTCAAAATCCTTCCTTGATACGATTGTTAGCACAAATTGTTACCATAGTACCATGTGGAAAGTTGTTTTTTTTATCAAGCAGAAGACATACAGGTCAGTTTTTAGCATATGGCGAATTCGAAAATTCGAGCCAGCTGTTGGAAAACTATGTACTCTAGGATAAGCTGACCAGACGTACAGTACTTTGCTGTACAATACATACAGCATTTTGTCCTGTCGTATAGCACTGGAAAATGTACAGCAGCAGCAGATATTTAATTCACTTACAGAAAAAGCTCCTCGGTAATCAGTTTTGTTTGCTTTTAAGGTGTAAATGTTGACCCCTGTACCCCTTACGATCGATATTTAGCTAGATAATCGCACTTTTATGTTACGCAATCGTTCATTTTTGATAACTCGGAACCCTTCCCGATCCCTCTAAAATTGTGCACACTTGTAGAGCTACTTGGCGCTCATATTTTCTCCAAATTGCACGGTGCACCTATCTGTGTTCGGAAGTTACAGCTGCCCAAATCACACTTTTGGGTTTTCTAATCGAAAATTGTCCATGACTTGGAAATTCATGAGCAGAATTCTTAAATTTGCCAAAGTTGTAGGGCACCGCAATACCCATATTTGGTGAACATTTTAAGGCTCTAGCGGCCAAGACTCAGAAGTTACAGCCGTCAAAAGATGGGATTTTAATTTATTTGCCCTATCACAAAACGATGGGAAAATGAGCCTCTGTATTCCATCCGATACCTTGATCAACCCCTATGGGAAATTGCATACTAAAGAAAGGACTTGATATGGGTTTCAGATAAAGTTTTTCCTCATATGTCCTTAGAATCTATTTAAATCGGCGTTAAGAGCCCAGGGGACCGGCATGGCATCACTAATGTAACCATATGGAGAAATACATATTGCAACGTGGTTTAGGTAAGATTTAGACCTCTGGATCATCCATACATTCTCTCCGCTTGGACCTCGCGCTATTCAGAATTCGCCAAAAATTTTGCGACGTAGTGCTGTTACGGAATAGAATAAGGCGAGGTGCAAGCGAAGCAAGTGGTAAGCCGATGAAAAGCATTTCGTAAGATTTAGACCTCTGGCTCATCCATGAGTTTAGTAGTCAGTTCCTGTGGCTCGTTCTTCGCTTCATTCTGACGTCGCCCTGTCTATCGCACTTTTCAGAATTCGCCAACATTTTGATAGGGCGAGGTGAAAGCGAAAGCGGTAAGTGAATGAATGACAATTCGTATAATTTAGAACTATCACTCGTCTACATAGATCATAGATCTCTCACACATTAAAAAACTCCGAGAAGTTTTCCCCTAGGGGAAAAATCTTAGATCATGTATATGTCTACGTTATTGATTACAAAATAATTCACATTGCATCAGCTGTTATCAATGTCCATAATATCCTTTGAAAACCCAAAATGAGCTTGTGGTGATTTTAAAGCCCTAAGCCCTTTTGATAAGCATATCGACTATAATGCATTCCCAAAGAAAAAGGAACCTTTTTTGTCCAAGGACATCTTTCTCATATCAAGTGCCGACACCCAAATAATAAGGATCGCACCACTTAACTTCCATCCGAGTTTCATCCAAATCGCTCCACAGGGGGAGCCAAGAAAATTGAAAGATAACTTTTCATTCGCTTCAACGACGAATTTACCGCTATTCCCGCAACTCATCAGTGATTGTCGATTCTTTGTAAGGGCGATCAAAGGAAAATGTATACCAAATTTAGCAATGATCAAATCACTGAAAGGTTGACTTAAAGCTTCGTTAGGTTTTCGCTATGTTTTTCAATATCACATTTTATCACGGAACAACCCAACGTACACAACATCCTAATTTCCTTAAAATAATCACACGTGTTTTACTTTGTTCCAAATAATTATCACCAAGCTAAAAAAAATTGTTTTGGACACTAATAAAAAAAAAAGAAAATATATGTTGCTGTTGGGACTCGAACACATTGCCCTACGCACCAAACCTGGCGGATACCCAACCAGGCTACATCGACTACAGATTGGCCCGATACATCTAGCCAGTGGCGTATTTATAGGGGGCAGATTCGAGCTCAGCATCCCAAAAACATAAGAAACAAAAAAAAATTGTCTGCACCACACTTTGCAATCTGAAATCACCTAATGACTACACTAACTGTCCTTTGTTAAAATTTGGCTCTAAAATTTAAAAAAAAACTAACAGGTCTGACATCTGTCCATCTTTGGAGCAAGGTAACAGATATGTAAGTTACATCCAATTTCCAAGATCTTAGCTACTTTTTTGTTGAGGTGTTGAGATCAACAGCACGCTCAGTAATGTTAACACCATAAACTATCGAATTTAGTGAGTCTCGAAACCTCTGACTCTGTGCACCGAAGGTGCGCGCAGTAACCACTACACCCGCCAGAATATTTTAAAATTTGCCTAACAATATTTTCGTGACAATTTCAACTTCTAAGAAAATCATGATAAAAATTTCATTTCAACAATGAGCCGTGTTGCTGAAGATGGACGGAAAGCCGTCCGAAATGCATCCGAATTTTTTAAATTTTAATAAAACGGCGAATTCAATGTAAAGGTGTTTCTTTTATTCGAAAATAATATTGTGGAGTTCGCGAATTTCATTTCAATAAAACGAACTAATAATGAGCCGGTTTTTTGGTACCGGTTTTTTAACCCGGTACTTAAAAAACCGGCCTATGGTTCAAAAAACCGTTGATACTGAAAAAAAATCTTAGTCGGTTTTTAACTCGGTACTCAAAAAAATCGGCTTATGGTTAAAAAAAACCGTCGGTACTGAAAAAAAAAAAACCTGAGTCAGGGAAACCGCTTGTGGTACCGGGTATTGAAAAAAACCGAAACCCGGTACTGGAATCTGGGTACCGAACAGGCCTAATGATGATCACTAAAGTTATACGTAATGATAAGGCGCAGTGTGGTCAAGGCGGTTTGGTGGTCGTTATTGACTTTTTGGAAGGTATTGACGACGGTTTAGACCCTGGTTCGAACCCCCCTGGGACATAAGATTTTTTTTTTCTTTAAAAAAAAAAATATTTTAAAACCGATCACATACAGTGCCTCAAATATCACCTTTCGAACGACACCCATAATGCCCATGCTCTGTTTCCTATGCTAGAAAAATGTCCGTTTTGGTGGTAATATCCTTTAACAAAACTCAAAATCAACTTGTCGTGATCCTACAAGACTTGTCGCAACGGATTCTGTATTTTGATATACATATCCTTATACATAGCGTCTATAATGCATGCAGAAAAAAGGACATTTTGTGTCCAAAGACATCTTCCTCATAAGAAGTGCTGGCACCAAAATATTAAGAATCGCACCACTTAACTTCCATCCGAGTTTCGTCTACATCGGTCCATGGGGAGAGGCATAGGAGAACCAATTGAAGGATGAATTTTCGTTCGCTTCAATGGCGAATTTACCGCTATTTCCGCAACTTCTCGGAATCGTGATTATCGATTCTGAGTCAGAGCGATCAAAGGATAATGTATACCAAATTTGGTGAAGATCGAACTACGGGAAGGTTGATTTTAAGCGTTAAACGTTTTCGTTAGTTTTTCGTGACGCTTTTTCACGGAACGACACCCAGTATTTCTCAGGTAGCCTCCGCAAAGACATATACATGTCAATAATTCGCCAACATTTTAGCGACGTAGACCTCGGATATGGAAATATGGCTGAAGAATTACCTGAAACCCGAGTTAAGAAAGTATATATGTACAGAATTGGACCTTCGGGAGTTTGGTCACCTTACTCAAGGGTACATTATTTTTTCTAATACTGTGTACACTTATGCCAATTTGGCCAATCATTATGTCTCTTCCCACTGTCGGAAAACAACAAACGTAGGCAGATCGGATGTCGTACATGAACACATTTACAAAAAAAGATCTAATTACGAGCACAAAATCTTCAATTCAACAAATTTTCATTTTCTTCCACAAATTTCAACCAATTCACCTCCATATGAATTTCGAGCCCAGCTAATCCATCTTACAGTTCGCTCATTTAAGACCATACAATCGTGGGTCTTATAAATTGTGTCCAATACACTTGGAACTCGGTTATTATTTTACACGGCACAACAGTTGCGGATGGCAAATGGTATGTTGCGCTGTCTTAATGTGGTATGTGCTGTGTTTGTTGATGATGCTGATGAATAAAATAAAATTGTGTTCAAAATAGCACACTGACCAAACGTTTTATATCACACAACGTAAAAAAACGGCGTACTTTAGCACGGCGGCCGCGCGGGACAGTAACTATAGGCAGGCAGCAAACATTCATATCATAGGCATTGTCTCTTCGCCACCAGTGTGAGTACTATACAAGGTTCAATGACATTCCCGAGTATATCTTCACATAAGTGCTGACGGTCGAATGCTGCTTGGCTTTTGTATATCAATCTCCAACAATCTTATATGGCCGTGTCATGGCTTCGCGTTGTTTCGAGAAGAAATTATTATTAAGAAGAATATTGTATTGGCGGCAAATAAGATGTGCTGTTGTGGTACTAAAAGAGATATTCATACTAGAGTGCGATGTAAAAGCAAGGTGGGGTCGTCGTCGTCGTGTATGAATAAGCGCAACAACGAAACGAGTTCAATACAAAAGTCTAGTTGGCCAATACAATACTGACACAACAACTATACCAAAGACGCTAAAAATATTCAATATGCAAAAAGTACAGCGAGTGGAATAAAATGAGTACCAGTAAGTACACTTGGCTTAATAGGAGATGGTTGTAGGTAATCGATTTTGTTGTTTGTCCCGGCAAGAAGATGGCATGTAACATTCATTACATCAAGAGATTCAATAGTCTAAAATAGATATGGAAAAATTGTAGCAGGTTAGAAGCCTTTAAATCCGGCTGACGAAAATACGGAAAGGGTCCGTAAATTACCTCAAGAACGACCTTGACAATTTTGGAATGGGGCCAAATTGATAAAAAGTTGTTCTTTTTCCGCGAATTTTATGTTTTATCCATTTGTTTTATTTCACTTTTCCAATCAGACGAGGTCTGATCAAATAAAAATTTGCTCGTCCTCCCATACTACATACAATCAATCTAATTGTCTATTAATTTGTGCAATATCTGCATTGTATATTTGGCAACGTCTACTCTTGTGTTGGTACATCTCTCGCACTACAACCGTTTCACCAAGCGCCCAACATTACTTGGCGTTTGGAACGTGACCAAGTATAGTACAGCTCAGGCAGATGTGCGGGCTCTTCGTTTCTCTAAACAAGGACCTACACGTATTTTTTATGTTCCTTTCCTGAATTTTCCCCTTTTTCATGTCATTCTCTATACAGTTTTACACTGTCACCATACACCAATAACAGGGATTCAACACACGGCGTCAACGACGACCATCATCGTCCCAATCCCAAAGCTTCAGGCAAATGAGAGAATGAGAAAATTCATCGGTTCATACATGTCGGATTTCCTCACCATAACTCGACGCACAGGACAATATCATTTCAATGTATCAACCCATTGAGGCGAATGTATCCTGAGGTGTTTACAAGAGAGAAATGAAATAGGAACTACGCAATCAAAATTTTCTTCGTGTCTAGTTAAATAAGAAACAATGCATAAATTGATTTTAACAAACATTGAACAATTATTGTGAAAGCTGCAAATTCCATATATGTACATACCAGGCAAAAATCTCTTCAAGAAACTTCTCCCCATGAACAGAATTTTTCGATATAAGTACAAGAAAAAATGAAAATATAAAGAAAGAACAAACAATAGTGGATCTGCTGCTGTTTTATTTTTTCTTTGCTTTAAAGAATACTGCTGTACTCGTATAAATGTATTTGACTCTTTATACCTACACCACCTATTTGGCGACTCGCTCTAGTGGGACAGTGCGCATTTGAAGCAAGGATACACATAAAACGCAGAACTCAATGAGAGGGCATTATCTTTTTTCCATCGCGAAGGAAAAGGAGATGCTAAAATATATGTTAGAGGAAAGGAAAGGACTCACTCACTGATGGCGAGGCGATGGTTCGCTGACTGACTGATTCAAATCCGCAATGAAACGAAACTTTACGACAAACAGAGAGTATGACGGCACCACGACACACTACCACCAACATATGTGCAAGGATAATTTTATTACGACTCTGCCGACCATGTTGTCTAAAGTTGAAATCGATGCGATTTAATGTTCCTGTTCGGGTGAGTGGAAATTTCGCTTTACGAGTAAGCAGAGTATGTGAATTTTAAGCAGGACTATTGCTTGATGGTTGATATGGCGTTATCGTTTGGAGATGATAATCTCTTGATTATAACGGACAAGAAAGCGCAAATCAACTTTTTCCGTTAAAGACACAGTTTGTCACGTTGGTATGCTGCTGCCTTATCTGCTTTTTGTTGAGGTAATGAGATCAGCATCACGCTCAGCAGTGTTATTTATCCCCATAAATAGGTAGTAGTCCGTCACAAGCTCATGAGTTCGAGAAACACCATGGCTCACGGTGAGATTCGAACTCATGACCCTGTGCACCGAAGGTGCGCCCACTAACCGCTAGACCAGCCAGACTACCATCATTATAGGTCATATCAATAAACAAAATACATTGCTTGGCTAAACTAGTTGATTTTAATGTAAATTGTTACTGTTTGTGTTTGTCCATTTGTCAATCGTTGTCGAATTCTGCGTTCAAATGAAAAACTGAAATTAATCGACTTGACAGATAAAAGTCGCCTCGCCCAGATGGTGGTCACTACACTGAAAAAATTGGGCTATCCAAAATTAAGAAACTTTTTTCTCATTTGAAAAATTCCCCAATTTAAACAAAATTTCTCAAAATGTGAAAATTTCTTCTTGAATCGATCCTATTTTCAAGACCTTCTTCTGAGAAGTAGGAAGTAGATTCAAGCCTAAGCCATTATTCTCAATTCAAGCAAAAAAAAATGCTTGATAATAGATTTTTTTGACATTTTCCATGTAAAGCTCGCGGAACAGCTTTATTTTAGCTTTAGCTTGTATTAGAGCGTTGTAGTAGATTAGTCAGAAGTGTCTCTGGTTCAGTGTGTAGCGCGTTTGACTGGGAAGAATGGGGTTATGGGTTCGATGTTGGTTGGAAGCAAGTTTCGTTTTTTATTTTTGTTCAGAGTCTCTTGTCTTTTTCATAAAAAAAGTTTGCTTGATTCAAGGTTACTTTTCCTTAAAGCGCTGCTATTGACATTTCGCTTGGATCAGGGTGACTAATTCTCAAATGAAGAGAAATATTTCTTGGCTGTTTTTTGTTGTCTTTTTTTCTTGACTTGAGCCATATTTTCTTTACTTTAGCAGGCGATTTGGTTCAGTGTACGGTCAAGCATAATCTCACAACTAGGGGGCTTCGCCCCCTGCTCGCTACGCTCGCCAACCCCCGGGGCCGAGGCTAATTTCGGGCGCGGCCGAAATTTGGATACCCTTCGCTTCGGCGTACCTATGACTTGTATTTAATCCCCCTCCTCATTCTTTTTCTTCCGTCTTGACAAAAGTTTTGGGCTTGGTTGAAATAAGTGGGCAAATAAAAATATTTATTCGGAAAATTTTATTGGGGTTGCGGGAGCATGACCCCACAGTACGATTCCATTCGTTTTTAACTTTTTTGCTGCTTTGGTAAAGACACATTAATTCAAGGTTTTGTGAAATTGGTGCAAAAAATGTTTCTTAGAAGAACCAAAATGGGGGTTGGGTTTGTATGGCCACCCCATGACCCCATGGTCACATTTGATTAATTCTTAGATATGTTTTGTGTCATCAAGAGAAACACGTTTATGTGTAAATTTGGTTGAAATTGATGCATAAATAAAAAAGTTTTTCTTAGAAGAACCTAATTTGGGGGGTTAGGTTTGTATGGCAGCCCCATGACCCCATTATCCGATATGATCCATTCTTAGATATGTTTTGTGTCATCAAGAGAAACACATTTGTGTGAAATTTGGTTGAAATTGGTGCACAAATAAAAAAGTTTTTCTTAGAAGAACCTAATTTGGGTAGTTGGGTTTGTATGGCAGCACCATGACCCCATTGTCCGATTTTACCGATTCAAACATACAAACTGCCTGCAGCAAAAAGAAACATTTGTGCAAAATGTCAGCTTCATAGCTTTTAAATTGGCCGAGTAAAACGCGTCGCAACAGACGGACAGACAGACAGACAGACGGACAACGCCCAATTGACTTCCCAAGTCATGCTGATCATATATGTATACTTTTTATATGGTCGGAGATGCTTCCTTCAATGCGTTACAAACTTCATGACAAAGTTAATATACCCTTTCACTCTATGAGCGAAGGGTATAAAAACAATAAAGTTGTAAAGATGTGCACCAAAGAATGAAATAAAAACTAATAGGCGGGAAAATGATTGATATTAGCTATATTTGTATTTCCCCAATATATTTGTCGCGGTTAGTGCGCTTACTTTCGGTGCACAGGGTCGTGGGTTCGAGACTCAACGTTAGCAATTTCACTTTATGGTGTTTTTCGAACTCACGACCCATATGACAGACTATGTTCTCACTATATCTCAAGCCATCTGAAATTTGTAGATCTGCGCCAGTATATACAGGGTGTCTCACGACTCATGGTACATACAAAAGTGGATGATAGTACAGTTCATTTGGGTACTATGTATATTAATGTTCCAAATGACCCCTCTCTATCTTTAACTTTTTAGCGTTTTTTGTAAATAGTGTTAAAAAGCCCGACTCGCCGACCAATAAAAGTGATATTGCCACACTCCCAAATACACTGAGCTTCAATGAAACCGGGCCGCACGGTAAGCGCGAACTCTAATCAAAACCGGCAAATCGTTTCTAATGTGAGTTAACGGTACTTCAGATAAAAATCATAGTCATCTCAATTGCCATTAAATGCACTTTCTGTAGATATAACTTTCATAGTTGTAAGTTTCATACTTTTTGAGAAAATTGAATTTGAATTCGAAAGTGGCGAGTGGTCCGATTTTCGTGAAGCCGAGTGTATTTAATCCGAGATTTGACTTCACTTTCTAAAACTGCACAAAATTCTTCATAAAATACCTCTTTTCCCAATTAAATAGTTTCAAAAGCTTCCCAGATACTACAAATTCAAACTTTAAAGAAACCCGAAAATTGATTTCTCATTCCAATTCCGTCCGTTCCTGAATAATTCTTGTAACTTTATTGCTGGTTTTGTGGTTTCTTTAGCAGTTCCATAAACTTTCCATCTGCTTCCTTTCGTTTTTACAACATTTGTGTGAGGTTTGGTTAGGATTGGGCACAAAAAAAAATTCTTAGAAAGTTTTATTGGGGGTAGATACCCACATATTAGGATTCTATTTGTTTATACATACATTTTTTGGTTTCGACAGAGACATATTTATACGTAAGGTTTGATTGGAGTGTGTGCAGAAATAAAACGGTTTTGACTAAGAATCAAGAGGGGGGGGGGGGGGGGGGCTGGGAATGATCCAATTCCTTCCGTTTTTACAAATTTACATTTGTGTGAGGATTGGTTGGAATTGGTGCACAAATTAAAAAGTGTTTCTCACTTTCTCACTCAAAAGAAGGAAGTACGCAAAATTTCAGCTTCATAGCTTTTAAATTCGCCGAGTAAAACGCGTAGCAACAGACGGACAGACAGACAAGATTACCATATACGGGTTTACCGTCAGGGGAGCACCTAACCTTTCGGCCTTAATCTCCCGGTCCTTCGAGCGGTTTGGACTTTCGGCGTTACTGACAAGGTGGTATTGTCAAATGGGCATTTCTCCATCCAGTGAATGCACTTTATTTATTTATTTATTTATTTATTACAATATTGAACAGAATTAAAATCCCAATAATACAATAATCTACAGACGTTATTAAAAATTCATTAAAAGATTCGCAATTTAACTAATTATAATATGAAAGCAAAAAGTAAATACTGAAGTAAAAAATAGAAAGGAATTAAAAACAAGAAACAAAAACAGAAAAAGATAATTATAACTAAGATATAGAAAAGAAAATAAATCAACAGAAAATTAGCTAAATGAAATCCTCATCACTATCAAGTTTCAGTAACAATTTACGTTTAAAGACTGAGATTGAAGTGGGAAAAGGACCAATCTGAAGTTCATCGTATTTGCGCATAATTCTAGGTAAAAGAGAATTCATGTATTTCTGCAGTTGGAGGATTAAATATAGCATTGGACCTTGTGTTATATGATGGGACGCGGAAGTGTATATCAGAAGTTAATGACGAATGTAAGAGTCCACGACAAATTTTAAAAAGAAAGCATTCATCAAGCAAAGTACGCCGCTTCTGTAGCGATAATAACTTAAGATATTTCAGTCGTTCTGGATACGGTTTATACGGAATATTGAATTTATACAATAAGAACCTGGTAAACTTACGTTGTACACTTTCTAAAGCGCCAGTAGAAGTAATTGTTGTGGGAGACCAGACAACCGAGGCGTATTCCAGGACACTGCGAACAATTGAAATAAATAAATTGATCGCAGTAGTTATGGAATTGAAATCGCTACATCTTAAAACGAAACCCGAAAGCTTAGAACCTTTGCTGACAATATCGTAGAAATGTTCAGAAAATTTAAGTTTAGAATCGAATGTTACCCCAAGATCCTTCATGATATCAACGTTTTTGAGGGGATGTGAATTAATTAAATACGGAAAGGTCAAAGGATAAGGTTTTAAGGAATAAGTCATAACAGAACATTTGGGAACATTTAACAGTAAATCGTTGGAGGAACACCATAGTGATAATTCATCCAAATCTTTCTGTAATGCAATACAATCATTGATGCATGATACCGAAGAGAAAATTTTGCAATCATCTGCGTAGATTAAAGATGACTTCATAATTTTAGAGGGTAAATCATTAATGAAAAAGGAGAAAAGTTGGGGACCAAGTATAGAGCCCTGAGGTACACCTGACGAAGGATGAAAAGCTGAGGAAATTTCATTATTAAAAATTACTTTCGATGATCTATTTTCTAGATAAGAGGATATCCAAGAAATTAATATGGGGGGGAAATTAAGTAAGGATAACTTATTGATAAGTATACTATTATTCACCGTATCAAATGCCTTACTGAAATCGGTGTATATTACGTGAACGTCAAGATGATTGTCGAAGGATTTAGCTACGAAATTAGTGAACTCAGCCAAATTTGTCGCAGTAGACTTATTTTTACAAAATCCATGTTGATTTGGGCATATAAGATGTCCAAAATTATCTGTAACATAATTCGACACAATTCGTTCCAGAATCTTTGAACAAGAAGGCAAAAGAGAAATAGGACGATAGTTTTCAGCCATATTGACATCACCCTTTTTAGGGATGGGAACAATGTATGACAGCTTCCATTGTTCCGGGAAAATCCCTTCACTCAGACTTTTGCTAAAAATAATAGAAAGCGGAAGAGAAATTGAACCACGGGTTTTTTTTTAAGAAACTGTTTGATAAACCATCTGTCCCACTTGCCTTCAGAAACTCGTCTGCTTAAAGCAGACTCGTAGCGCTGCTTTTTACATCCGGGCGGTCCCTTCAGTTTACTAGTCAGCAATGCGATTCGGGCCGTGTGGTCATCAATTCACAAACTAGTTAGATATAGGCGCGTAGGCATTTGGCACCAAGGCCGTTCTTCCTAACTAGCCCCTTCAAGGCTCGGGTTATGCGAAGCCGCCAGGTGCAAAGCTCACACGATTAACCGTATGGTGAACCCCCCCATCAGGGAACACCGTTTATCGTGCTCGGCCTATATATGACTTCCCTCCCGTAAGTTATGGGAGGAGGTCGGTCATGCCAAGAGCTACCCGTACATAGCTATAGGGAGCTGGGGAACATTATCGCCCGAATGGTCTTTGTACAGATCCACGCCATGGCGTATTAACCATACCAGGGGCCTCCCTGCGTTGCTCAGGTACGTGGTGATGCAACCCACCAAAGACCTCTGTCGCACTTCACAGCCCTTTGCTGATGTCACAAATACTGTTCAAAAACTTTTATAACGGTAAAATATAGACGAGTCAAGTAGAAAATTAATTGTACCCAAATGAGCTGTACTATCATCCACTTTTGTATGTACCATGAGTCGTGAGACACCCTGCATAATATGTAAATGTCGAAGATCCTTTCGAATACTAACCGAATCACCTTCCTTTGAATGATAGATGCGAATTTCGGCGAAATTTGCTCATTTTTGCGAATTGATGCGAAATGTTCTATAATTTGTCCTTTTTCCACGAAAAGGTAATTTTTCTCCAAAAAATGAAGATAATTTTTCAACAGATAGATTTTGTTATTCATAAGAATAGAGAAATTTCTAAATGCAAGAGTTCGCAGAATGACGAGCACGATGGCTCGCCAAACACCGAGCAAGTTGTTTAGTCGGAGGTTAGATGAATGAACTTTGTTTTTTGCAACGGGATTTTTTTTAGGTAGAACTTAAATCGTTGTTCGACGAGCCCCAAAATTGAAATGAACTCTACATAAAAATGCGAAAAAATACTAGCGTGTCTTAGCCTCAGAAGTACCTCTTCTTACCGCAACTTCTTGAGGGGAGTTGTCGACTTTGTCGTATAAATCGTGAAAAACATTTCTCGACAACTGAACTCGTAGTATGATTCAGTTGCCAGCAACACTGTCACAACTAGTCGATTTTTTGCTTATTGTTATTAAAAATCCCCGAATAAATTGTAATTGTGAGTTTATGCGAAATTCCTGTTTTTTATTTGCGAAATTCCCGTACCTCTAACTATAGCCATGAATGAACTACTAAGGGAAGAGTCAGGGGTGCATTAGGAGACATCACTTCATTCAGTTTGAACATTAATTTACCGTTATTCCAGTCTCTGGTTTAAACGGCGCTTACGAATTCTTCGATACGACCATCAAAGGTTCCTGTGTATCAAATTTAAAACAAAATCCCAACACGGGCAGAGACACTAGAAGCAAATCTTTCTGCGGCTGTATACCGCATTCTAAAATCAGGTTACTCACTTAAGTTTTTCAGCGGAAAAAATGCCGTTTATTGCAGATTTATTTCCCGTTATTGTAACGATCAGAGAATTCGATAGCCTATGCAGTAGATTTCGATGTGCTTAATATTCTGGTAAGAATATTTTATTTAGTGAAATTTGCCTGGAAGGTTGCAGCCCGGTCAATCGGTAAACCGTATTCTTACTTGTTCGCGTCTCTGTTTTTTTTTATTGGCATCTCTTGATATGATTTACGTAAACATGCAACTGTGTATAGCAAATCTTACATGTCGGTATCAATATCACCTAAATGACCAATAAATCCAGTGGCTTTGCCTTTTTTAGTGCAATAATTACCGAAACATTTTCCTCCCTTGTCGAAGCTTCAGACGGTATATGAACGCTGATTGGCTAAATAATGAGGGAGAACTCCACCTCGTGTTTTCTACTGAAAATTTCAGCGGATTGTTCTTTCCAACATCTGATTTGTCCTTCATCTAAGCCTTCTATTGTTATCATTCACGTGATGTTGAGAAAAGTTACGGACCACTACTTGTAAACTGCTTGATTGCATCACAAACCGCATTCAAGTTAATGCTTCTTACGGTTTCGTCGGCAGTGGTCACTAAAGAGTTGGCAAATTATCCTTAAACCTACGTTAAACCTCGCGAGTTTTTCCCGATAAACCAAATCGATTTTGTCTTGATTGTTATCTCTTGCTGCAGCGAAACGAATCTAACAGCTATTTTCTTTCAACAATCTGCTGCCCTTTCGCGTCGGAAATTCAAGATTTTTTCCGGTATTTCAGATTTACTAAGTCGCCCTAAGCCCTTGTGGGGTATAGCGCGTCTATTGCACCTACTCGCTATCGTGTACGGTTTCTGTCCATTGTATCGTTGTTGACCCCAGATCTTTTTTAATGACGCACACTCTCCATCAACCGATCTGCGCCACGTGATTTTAGGACGACTCCTTTGTCGCCTCTTTGGGAGAAGGGGTTTCATCTCATATCGCGACCAGCAATGCAGTTATCACCCTTTCGCAACGTATGACAACATGTTGCTTGGTTAATGCGCGAATGATGTCCTGATCATTGAGTTTATGTACGCCCTTTTATCACGACGTATACGCATCGCCGAACTTCTTGGGCTTTGGAACGATACAGGAGCTCAATGTCGTGACAATTGTCGTTTGTTGCCGATCCAAGACGCACCCTGAGCTCTTTCCGCTCGACAAACCATTGTCATGTTGCCCGACAATCCATTGCCATGTTTGACCGACAAGGCGGATTTGGGCCTTGGATGGTCTCAGCGCTTTCGACATACGCATTTTTTATGGCATCCCAGTGTACATATAAGTCACTAACCGGGAGTCTTATGATCCCAGCAGGTCAAGATGATTACGAAATCGGTTTTTATTTTTATAATTTATATAATATAATTTTTATAATTTAGCTGTCTATGTAGCGGTATCGAGCTTACGGCCGGCGTCTTGATGAACTGTCTCGGCGAGATTGCACGGCTGCGATCCGCAATCGAACAGTAGCAACCATGGAATGGTGATCTCCACCCATACCCACGACGTCGTCGGCGCCTCTCTTATTTTATTACGAACATCCAGAAGGCTTTCTGAATCTACTGCTCATGGCGAAATGGTCAATCTGATTCTCAGTCCTGTGCCGATCAACAGAGGTCCAGCTGATTTTATGGCACCACTTGTGTTGGAACATAGTGCCTATGACGAGGCGATGGAAGTTGCTGAATTCTGCAAACCTCTCATCGCTATCGTTCCGGTTACCTAGACCGAGTGTCCCCATCACGTACCTCAGTCCATCGTTATCCGCACCAACAAAGACATTCAAATCTCCCATTACCATAACAATGTCGCCTTTAGGAATTTTGTACTGGACATTGTTAAGTTGTTCGTAAAATGTGTCATTTTCGGTAGGAGGCATTCATCGTTAAATCAAGACATTTCTAAAATCATTGTTTCCGATCAAGCCAACCGGGTAATATTTAATACTAGTCAATCTTAGTGATGAAATATTTGACTTTCAAGGTTATGTCTTCGCGTCGCGTAACACCCGACTTTCAAGTCGTGCCCCGTACCTTTTAATTCTTCGAGTCCTTTCTAATGTGATTAGTGCAGTCAAAATATCCCAATTCAGGCCTCCAAATAGAAAAAAATAGAGTAAGGCTAATTTTTGTTGTTTTTGAATCAGTAGGCTCCCAGGAATCTACAACTGATTTTGCTAAAAAAAATTTTGATCGGAAAGGTCCCAAAAAGGACAAAGAAGGATACTCTTTAATCCTTGACCGGAGGTCGGCATGCGGGGTATCATATGAAAGGGGACGTCGAGTACATTACATATCCGGTATTTGTTTCCTGTTTCATGGACCCTCAAAGGAATAAATCGAGCTTAAATGGAAAATTTTCGAGTTTCCCGTGTATCTTTCCAAAGCCATAACTACGAGAATAATTCAAGTTGTCCCTACTTTTATCACTTTTCAGAATCTATAATAGCTGGAGATTCTACCAATTAATTTGCTAAGATAAAAAGTCGAAAAAAAAATTTTTTTTAAGTTGAGCCCAATTTTGTCCTTTTAAGGTCCTTGGAACAAGTAACAAATGCCGGATATGGAATTTACTTGACATCCTCTTTGATTTGACACCCCACATGCCCACGTTCGACTAAGGTGTGCAATTAGTGTCCTTTTATGTCTTTTTTCAGAGCTTTCCGATCAACTTTTTTCTTAGCAAATTTAACGGGAGAATCTCCAGCTATTTTAGATAATGTAATGTACTCGACGTCCCCTTTGATATGATACCCCGCATGCCGACCTCGGGTCAAGGATTAAAGAGTATCCTTTTTTGTCCTTTTTGGGACCTTTGCGATCAAAATTTTTTTTAGCAAAATCAGTTGTAGATTCCTGGGAGCCCACTGATTCAAAAATAATAATAAAAAATTAGCCAAAAATTAGCCTTACACTATTTTTTTCTATTCGAAATGCTAATATGACTGCACTAGATGTGAAACAAAGAACAAATATGCCTATCCCCGAATGAAGATCGATCAAGTTAAATATTGACATTCAATGCCAAAGAGTGGAAGTATAGATGAGTAGTATACACATTTTCTTACATTCCCCTAATTAATTGAGAGCCATATTTCAGATTCAAATAACCGACATTTCTATATTTCTCCTCAGCGCTTCATAAGATGTTCGACATCTTTTTTTTCTAATCGTCAAATAATATTCGTCATCAAAATTCCAATAAATCGAAATGATGGAAAACGAAAAATAATAAAAAAAAATGATAAAAGAAACAAATACAATTTAACATAACATGTGTGCTCAATTTTCTAAAGCCATACGTATGTAAGGTGATCAGCATATTGCCAAATTAGTGTATATGTATAATAAATGCTGGATAAGCAAGCAAGCACTGCTTGAAAAGCTTTCCCACGTTCTATACGCGCCGCCAACGATGAGAGTACCATAATACACCAAACAGCTCACACATCACATATCGCCAAAGTTGCCACAAAGATGTGTGTGCACACATGCGATTGGGAGAAGATATTGGGTGAGGTTATAAAACACAACGTTCGCGTAACGTTGCGCGTTTTCCGAAACGTTTCCTATTGTGTTCTGTAAACGCATAGATCCGGATCAGACTTGGTGTTACCATCGCCATCTCTCGGAAAGTGACAAATGTGACAATTGACACATCACAGCTGATACGTTTTGCTCGAAAATTAAAATTTCCAGTTTTAAACGAGATGCAGATACATTTTACATTGATTATAAATAGTTTAATAAATAAATGAGGGCGGAAATGCACGGTTCGACGGCAGATTGTAAATTTCTGTCAATCAATCAAGCTATGCCTCGCAAGGGGGCGCTTAGGGGATCTGTTTGTAGGGAGAAGTTTCTGATCCGTAACGGCCGGTTGATTTGAAACGTTGCGCGAAACGTTGTGTTTTATAACCTCACCCATTGTGCGCGGATAGTATATTACGTGAGAAATGATAGAAAACAAGTTCGTGTAGTAAACTTGTCTTGACAAAGCCATATAACATATATTATGCTTTTTTTCTGCCAAATGCTTTATACGTTTGGCCGTTATGCCGATATTTATTAGAAAAATTGTATCTGACATGATCTTTGGATGCTTGCACAGACTATAGTCATATCTATAAAGTATATTGGCGATTATAGTTTCGTGATTAAAAATATACGTACACTAGCGTCTTGGGGAGGAATGAAACAGTATAACGATGACTATATGCGAATTGAAAGAAGGTATATTGTGAACAATGAAAGACATACATACGTAAAAATTATTTAGATAGAATAGTTCATACAGATCATTATTTTTGCCGGACAGAGAAATTTCTAGAAACACTAAACACACATGCTCAACTTTTGCTCACAAAAGACAAATCGTAGCAATTCATTGTTGTGTGATTTATAGACAGAGGAATCGCTATAGGAGCAGGCAGATGCCACACGTATTTGAAAATACTCATACGAGTTTGAAGCAATAAAAGCAAACCCAGAATCGTTTAAAATTCATATAGAGTTGAGCGTCTATTATACGAATGATCGAAAAACGGAACTCGATTCTATGAACTTTCGGCTTTCCGAACTGCCTCTAAAGACATTGATTTCGATAATTGATGTTCTGCTGAGAGATTATAAAGCGAGAAATCTTTTTCGGAACGCTCCGAATACTGTTCCTATATAAATTAATAACAGACATTTTCTTTAAAACACGATAGTTGGACAATGTCTCATATCAAAACCAATCGGTCATAAAACTCTTAATCATCAATCGTCGTTGCTTAATCTTTTAATCTTCAATGTTCTATGGTTGCGAAACTCATAGAATTCAATTTTCAATAATCAATTTGCAATCGTCAATATTTCAATTTTTTAAGGCTCAAGGCGGACCTTATGTAACCTTATGGACTCAAAAATGACATTTCGTGCTCACTATGATATTCAACAAGATTTGACTATATTTGCTGGGAATTCATTTACGGTTATTTCAGCTTCTGATCCGTTTTTTTGCTAGGGCCATTAGATAAGCACGTGCACCAAACTTAATGAAAATCCGACCACGGGAATCTACAATGTAGAGAGCAGTCTAGAAGCTGGTTACTTCCTTAAGGCTACAGCCTGTTAAAGAAAAAAATTGCCGTTTATTCCAGATATCGATTTAAAAAAAAATCATCAAGTTTTTAGGTGCTACGGATACAGAACTGCATACGTGTGAAAATACGTACTTGTTTCGTCTGGTATTGTTACACTCCCGCGTCTCTTGTCATTTCTTATATATTTTAGATGGCTAGCAAAAAAATTTAGAAGATGTCAAGCTCACCATGCAAAGTTAGCTCGATATTTCCCAAATTTCACAGTTTTCCTTATATATATGTGATTTGGAGATTACCCGAATCAGACCACTACTATTTGGGTCCATTTTCGTCCCCTTACAGTCATCAGTGATTTCCAGAAGTCGACTGATAATTATCGACTTCTTCCTTCATGACTGAGTCCCGTGTGATAAGTAGCATATCTTTGAAGCTAAGTTCCCTCATGGATTCCACACCGATTGTGGATTTACCTAGTATCCTTAGCCTCCTACTACCTAGTGCTGGGCATTCACATACAATGTGTGCTGCCGTCTCAGCCTCTTCCAGACATAGTCTGCTTGCATACATCATCTTCCACGATTTTCATCTTAGATAGATGAGCTTTAAAATTACCATGCCCTGTTACTAAGGCAGTTATCCAACTTAAGCTGCTCCGTGTGTAACTGAGTACTTGTTTGCCTTTCCTACCTAGTGGACTGGTAATTGCGTTACGAGCCTGTCTACAAGTGGATAGGCTTCGCCATCGTTGCCGATTGATGGAATCAATCCAGTCATGTATCCTAGCTTCAATCATGCCGTTTCCCAAAGCAATTTTTGGTTCCGGTCCTTGGAACTTTTCTGCTGATCCCTCTTTTGCTAAGGTATCGGCAAGTTCATTCCCCAATGTACCTACGTGTCCTTTAACCCACATTAGCGTAACTTCGTTGATTGAAGCACACTCATTGAGCTTCTGGGCACACTCCAGTACCAATTTTGAATTGATGTTGGATTGCTGCATGCGCTTGATCACCGATTGGTTGTAGAGTGCTATCAGAATTTTCTTCCCTAGTATCCCGCCTTCCAGAAGATGATCCAGCGCGTGCAGCAGTCCAAGCATTTCCGCCTGATATACCGATACATACTCTCCTAGACGAAGTGAGCATGCAAGGTTTAGCTCCTCGGAGTATATTCCAGCCCCCGCTCTTCCGTCCATGAGAGACCCATCAGTAAAAATAGCAACATCACGTGAATACTCCTCGTGTATCCTACCATCCTCTATGAGAGTGATGTGATGTCTTTCGACTACCCTACATCTTCTCATACCATCCAAAGGCATATGAGTCTCCTTGACATTATCACGAACAATATCAAGGATCCTCTTATGACCTCCGTTGCAACCAAAGTGATGCCAAGTGCCATCTCTTACCATTTTTATTGCTGTGAGCGCCGCACTTTGTTTTATAAACAGATCCAGTGGCGGTAATCCCAGTATAACTTCCATAGCATGTGTTGGCGTAGTTCTCATTGCACCACATATGCTTATATGTACATGCTATGCGTTGAATCCCATCCAGCCGTTGCCTAGTAGTTTTCTGGCTACCCTTGGGCCACCAGACCACTGCTGCATAGGATAGAACGGGCCTAACCATCATTGTATAGATCCAATGTGCCGCTTTTGGTGATATACCCCACCTACGTGCACACACTCTCTTACACTGATGCAAAATCCTCGCTGCTTTTTGTGTCTTTTCGTTAACATGAGAGTTCCAAGTAAGTTTGGGATCTAAGGTTACCCCTAAGTACTTCACCTCCTTGGACTCTTTTATCTCCGAACCAAAAAGCAGCATGGGAGTGGTTTCTACATCTTTCCTTTTCAGAGTAAAGACTATAGTGCTTGACTTGCTTGCGTTTATAGTTAGCTCTTGTTCATTACACCATTCATCAGTTGCTTTGAGAGCTTGTCTCATGCAACCTTGAATAGTGTCCATGAATTTGCCACTGACCATAATTGCTAAGTCATCAGCGTATTCTTCTGTATGTACGCCCATCGAGTCCAGTTTCCAGAGAAGAGAGTATACGGTGATGTTCCACAGTAGAGGCGAAAGTACCCCTCCTTGTGGGCAGCCCCTGACTACCCTTCCTCTTATTCTGGCACATCCATTACTAAGATTTACTGCCCTCCCACTAAGCATCGAACCGATCCATGCTATTATCAAGGGCTCGATCTCCCGCTCAGCTAGGGAATTTCTTAGTTTGCTGTATGCGATCTTATCAAAAGCACCCTCTATATCCATAAAGGTTGACATAGCGTCCCATTTGGAAACATATAGTCCCATTTTGGAAACGCTGTCTTTCGAAATCATCTTCTGTAATCTGCATACATCGGATGTATTCCTCATATTCGAGCAAAATTCCCTCCACGAATTCCTTTTACGTGTACGTAGAGTCTTCTTCAGCTCTCTCTTTTTATCCTTATATAGATCCCAAGAGCGAGGGGTCCTCTTTCTCATGTACCTATTAAACGCTTTTCTTGTCTCTTTCTTCATAGATTCCAATTCAGTGCACCACCAGGGTGTTGAATCCTTTTCATCTATGATTGTAGCGGGACAAGCCAGTTTGAAAGAGTGAGTTATCGCAGAATTCATTTGTTCCACCGATCGCTCTATCTCAGTCGTGTTATTAGGTATTTCCCCTGAAATTTCCTCGATTTGTTCCAATAAACACATTTCATACTTAGTACGGTCCGTATTCCTTGGCACTCTAATCCGTTTGTTTTCGCTACTCGGTTTCGTGCCATACAGAATTCCAAACTGAATAGCCCTGTGATCAGACATGGTTAGTCTGTCCACCACTCTCCAGTTCTGAATTCTGTGCAGCATATTAACAGAGCTCAGGGTAATGTCTATCACCTCAGCCCTTCGCGCATCAATGAAGGTGGCAGCCACCCCTGTATTAGCTACTAACAAGTTGTATCTTTCAACAAATTCCAGCAGTTGCTGTCCTCTGATGTTGTCATCTGTGCTGCCCCACACAGTATTGTGAGCGTTGGCATCACAGCCTAATATCAGACCTTACCTTATCAACCTACTTCCATTGAAGGAGGTTGTTCTGGTGAGTCGTAAGGGAGGTACGCCGACGCGATTTCCTAAATTTTGATTCTATTTATTTTGAATTTTCGGTGAAGAGTACAATAGGACGTAGCGAGAATACAAAACGATTTTGTTTTAAATAATACAAAATTCACTTCAAAGATGTTCTATAATGAGTAGTCTTCTAGTAAGGTTTCGTAAAATCAGTCTCGTACCCAGAACGTGTTGATTCGATGCTTATGGCGATAGAGCACCCTTCAAACAGTTCGTAACTGGACGACATTCGCTTAAAGACAAATTCCAGGAGAGTGTACGTGAAATATCATCCGAAAACCGATAGTGCAAGATCGTAAGTGTCACACGATGGAATGGAAGCATCCTTTGGCATTTCACATGCGGTTGGTTAGCATTCGACATTGCATTATCACAAGTTTACGTTGTGTTGAGCCCCTTGCTTGTTCTCAGACGAGCTACGTTTGGTAATAAACTAAACAAAATTTCCTGTTTGATATACAATACTTCAGATCTTCTCCTAGAAAATTCGGCGGAGTGTGTTCTACACACTACTATTTTATTAAATAGACGAGTAATGTGAAACAAAATTATATTGGGTCAATTTGTATGGGAGATACTCTTAATTTTAATCCAAATGAGCTGATTTTTGGTGGGTACTGATATAGGCAGCAATCATCAACTTGTTATCGAGAAAATTCGCTTGCGAACCGCTGCGACAAAACACAAAACGAACGAACTAATTTTGCCACGATTCAATGTGCAAAAGCTTAAGAAACCGTCAACAATACGTGCAGTTGCTAGCGCATTGCACGAAATAGCTAATGCACAAACAACAGATTCTCCTTCAATTGATGGTAGATGAAAAATCGTGAAGGACGCTTGTCTTAACCGTGTGGCGAAACATTTGTGGGCAGACTCCAGCCAGGCAGAAGACCATTTATCAGCGACGATACATGGTCTCTAATAACCGCACGGAAGAGCATTAAGGAGCCAATAAACTCGCCTACTGACAGTACGGTCAAGCAACAAGGACCGAGTACAGTTCTCTCTAAAAAAGCGCGTCATGAAACGTAAGACGTGATAAACGCAACAACATCAACACATTAGCGTTGGAGGCAGTAGAGTGACAGTGACATTGGGATCCATTACAAGCTCATAAATCCACTTACTGGAAAATCTTTCACGCATGAACATCCTGTAAAAGATTAAAACGGGTCTCTGCTAGTTTCAAACGAACAACAACTGCGTCGATGGAGAAATCATTTCATGGAGGCGCGCATAAATAAAGCCCGAGCAGTATTTTTTGGTTTGACTCCTCCCTGCCAAAACCACAACATCTCCAGAAATGCCAAACTCCGGATCTCCGAAACCAATGTAAAATCTGTGCTTTTATACAAGGGTGTTCCACGTGGAAGGTGACCAGTAACATTACAAGCAAAATGCAAACTTTCGCGAATCAATGCCTTCGGCGCATCCTACGAGTTTGCTTGCCTGCAGTAATGTCTAATGACAGCCTCCTCGCAATTACTGGCCAAAATATGATATGCACCTATATCTAAAGACGGAAGTGTCACAAACTTCCAGAAGAGCAGAAAAAAAACAATGCAAGACATGCTCATCACTAGGGGTTAAAAGATACCCGAGAGTGCCCTCAAATGCTGATAAACCCAAAATGTGCGCTAATTTGGGGGGAGTTATGGGCATGACGTTTTGTCAAATTTAAATGATATGATGGGGATCAACTTAATATGTATATTTACACAACATTTCAAGTCTTAACTTGCGTTTTAGAGTTATTGCGCGTTAAAGCTGTCCAAAATGAAAATACCATAATTTAAGATCTTAAGATCACCACAGACTGTCCAATCGATTGTACAATAGACCTCCTTTTTGTAGGTTCCACTACCGACTTCGCTAGAGAAAATGAGCTTTCTCCACAGAAAATGAGCGACTGTTTGTCTAGTGCCTAATTTCCCAAGAAAAGGTATAAGTTACACTCGACGTCAAATAAAGCGGGCCACTCGCCACTTTCGAACTTTAACTCAATTTTCTCAAAAAGTATGAAACTTACAACTATGTTAAACTCACATTGCAATCAAGCAACAAACATAATGCTCTGTTTCCGTCCAGGGGGTCCGGACCCCTCCCGAAATGTTTTGAATGGGCTTTTGAATTTCAGTGACGACATGAAACATGGACACTGTAATAAGTTTCCATTGGGTTTTTTCTATGGTTCCTTCCCGTAATTTCCTCTTTTCTAAAGTGAAAATACAAGGTGGCAAGAGCATAAGCATAAATATGGGGCGACACAGTCCAGTGTTAACATAATCAGCTGTGGCTGTGACGCGGCTTCCACTTCTAAGCCGGTTCTCTCTCGTTTAATGAAATTGAGCTACCGTTGTTATGTGTATAAGAGCTGCAAAAACAATTGTGGGTTATTCCCGAAAACGCCTCCGTTGATGAAAAGACAGCATCTCTCGTATGAAATTTTAGAATTTTTATCAATTTTTGAATCAAATCTTCCGCTTTTCAATCTGTGTAAAGGTTCCCGTGATACGTGAGATCATTATGGTAGGTGCGTTTTTTCATTCTTACAAATTACAGTTGTGTTCTATATAGAAAAACTCGTAACCAACTTCATGTTCGAATTTGTATGTGAAGTTGTGCCGTTCTGTCCTGCACTCGATAGGCAGAAAAAACTTGTCAACGTCATGATTTTCGTGACTCAAAATTGTCACGAACTATGCGTTTTTAGAGTTTAAAATAAATGAACGTTATTAGGCATGCGGGTTTCAAAGCGCACATTTTATTATTATTATTAATGCTATAAAACGAACGATTTGGGTGTCTAAATATGGCTTGTTATGCGATCCGTTCTCATAAGGAAAACTTTGGGGGTTCCGTTATTGCCCGTTATATGGCGGATGGTAAGGTAAGTGTCGATAAAATGAAGAAGAAATTATGATAGCGTAACGTTCCTTAAATATTAAGTCAGTGTAATTCGTGAATATTGGTCAAAAGATATAGGTCGAAATCTAGAAGATCGATGGATACATGGTTCTTTGGAAAATGACAGAAAGTTTCATAAAGTCTCAAAAATTTGAAACCATTTTTTTTTCTTAATAAATGAAGTGACTTTTCCTCTACCATCGGACAATACTATATCCGCTTTTATATCATTACCTGGTATTGAGCGTTGGACCCCTCCCGAAACCAAATCCTGGCTACGTCCCTGCGTACGAGTATACAATTTCATAAATGTCCAACCACGGCAATTGTATTAGCCAACCCCACGAAGCCGATCCTACACATATCCTCAATAACATCAACCACACCTCACAATTCGCTGCTATGTCCTAATTCAGTTATTCTTAAAAAAAAGGCATTTGAGAATTACCCGTATGTACTAATTTCATCCTCCAATTGAAAATTTAGTTCCTCTTTCTTTTCACCAGAATAAAGGACATTGCATGATCTCCAATTTTTGCCGAGGGGAGGGATACCTGATTTTCGAATAGAGGACGAAATTATAGCAGCTTAAGTCTTGTACCAAGTTCAAGTACCTTGGCTCGATGGTGAACAGCGGAGCTACATGCGATGATGATATCAAACATCGCACAAAGGTTGGGTGGATGAGGTGGCGAGAAAACTCTGGAGTTTTCTGCGATAAGAAAATGCCACTGAAGCTAAAGGGCAAGTTGTAAAACACGGTTGTACGTCCCGCACTCATGTATGGATCAGAATGCTGGACCATGTATGAAGGTTACGCGAAAGAAATGACAGCGACTGAAATGAAAATGATACGCATGTCAGTTGGTGTAACCAAAAGGGACCACATCAAGAGTAGCTACATCCGAGGCAGCTTGTCCATAGACCAACCAATCACCGAAAAGTTCGAAGACCGACGAATGGATTGGTATTGCCATGTTCAAAGGCGTCCGCCTGAGAACCCAGCGAAGAAAGCGATATCAATGGAAGTTCCACTTGATGGACCCAAGGCCAGAGGCAGACCGAAGAACACCTGGATGTGTCAAATGAAAAAGCAACAACAACGCATTGGTCTCGGCGATGACACGATCCAAGATAGAGCTGCCTGTAGAAATATGCTGAGATATTATCGCCAAAACGGGCGATGTGCCTACACTGCAGGTCGAGCAACGCGAAACCATGGAGCGGTATAAAGAACGAGGCAAGGAAGAAGAAGAAGAAGACGAAATTATAGCACGTACAATTTTATTGTTTCATTTAAATGCGATTTGATTTCCGGAAGATCCGATCTAAAGTTTCTGTTTAGTCTGTTGTGTTACAGGAGTAACTCCAGAGGAAATTCGTATGAAATAAGAAATAGGGAGTCACATAAATGCTGACCACATAAAGGCGTTTAAAACACACTCTTCTGATAGAAATGTGTGGAAACAAAGGCATTCATTTCATCATTAATTTTTTGGAGTCATTTTCCTTTATTTTCATAGACGTTTCGCAGCATAATTTCACTTAAATTTGCCAAACCTTCGCGTGGATGGATTTCTTCAGTTGATTGCATTGATTCATCTAGCATTCTTTTCAGCAAGGTGAGGAATCAAACCACACATAACACATTGTCAGAGCTCCTAATTTGTGTTCGGGAATGCTAATATCGGCATTTGGCTACGTCTCCTCGATTTAACTAGGTCTAACCTTATTGCATTTATGAAAATAAGCCATGCACGAAATCCGGCTAATTGAAGTTTTTTTGGCTGTGTAGTTTCCAAGGAATTTATGGAAGGCAAATGCAGGAAATTGGTAATGAATACGAGCACAATTTTTTGAAACAATATTTTTGAGAGCAGAGTTTTCTAAAAATGTGTTGAGTGTTTCACTGGAAAACAAAATTTCCCATTTATTTTCGATTACATTAAGCTTTACAAGATTTAACTTTGAAATTCCAAACAAACTCTACAAGGCCTTGCTGAACTGTGGTGAATTGCGCTTCATAGTATAAATGATAGCTAGACGTTGGTTTGAACACCATTGTGACCATGAATTTGTGTGTTGTCTCTATAAAAATGCTCCTACGTCAGCTGGTTTCACTATGTAAATCGTTTCAGAGCAACGACCATGATCTGCCACAAGCACTCGACAGGAGGAAACAATCCTTGGAATCGATTCTACAACAACGATGTTCATCCATACTATCTTTACTATCAATTTGCCTGGTACAACACCTAAGGGGCGGCAATTTGTCCTCTTGCCCGGGGCGGCGTAAGTGCTAGAGCGGGCGCTACTTAAATTATTGAATCTCCATTTCAATCTATCTATCAATCATTCGTTTTTCGTTTCCCAAAAATTAGGATCGAGCCACTTCTTCTCTTCTCAGTATCGTATAGCCCCATGTTGAGCCATGGTGCGTTAACTCAACCGTTTATAGGCAATTTCGATTCAACGTTACATTGCATATCATTTCGGAGTGTAGGTAATTTTGCAAGCACTATATATTTCATATCCGCACATGTACGGAAAATTTGGACCACACCAAAATTCCATCTCCGGATCTCTAGATTACTATAGCATCGTAGAGTGCGACTCAACCAAGTGAGCCCCTGAGCGCCACTGATTAAGAATAATAAGATGCCCTAAAATTCAATACAAAAAGAGGACGGGAACGAAATCAGCAAATTTCTTCAACGAAATTCCAGAGCTCTGGAGATGATTTAATATGAATACATCATCAATATACGATGTCATACATCAGTATCCGAAAAATGTGCGGCAATTAGAATTTATTATTGTGCAATTCTTGGAGAAACAGTTTACGTAAACTCAGCTAACTTTCTGGAGCAAGTTAAGGCTGTTTTTCGCAAGATATTTTTAATTTGAAAATTTGAACGTCCAGTGATTTGTCTGATAAATTTTCAAAAGTTTTAGGACAGGATTAATTTTCTGAGTGTACAGAACGCTTTATGTAGAGGAGATGGTCAAAGAGGGACAATAAAATAAGCATAATGTATACCTACACTTTGGAAAGTGTATCTCTTCTTGTCTACAAAAAATATTAGTTTCCAGAAAATTGTTTTTCATAATCGCGATTTATTCATGGTTCAATAAATCTTTCTTACGTCCAACAGTAGGCTCAGGAGAGTTATTTATCTCCATAAATACATAAGTACTCGTTTAACATCTGTGTGAGATCATAGTCCGTCCACATACGTGATTTATAAGGTAAAAAATATAAATTATACAATTTTTTAAGAACCGAAATGTAAAAAAAAATGTTCTTCGATTTATAATTTTTTATCGTATGGAAGGGGAGGGCCCGGATTTTCCCCCCGGGCCCGGATTTTCTCTCCACGGCCCTGCTTGAATCCAATAGAACACTTATGGGATAAACGTCGGATTCGAGCCCGCGTTCCTGCTCCAACAACACTTCCATGGCTGCGAATCGCAATTGAAGAGGAGTGGAATGCAATCCAAGATTTCATCATCAGCCTCGTGAGGTCTATGAATACGGTCTGGCTCCCTGCGACTTCTTCTTGTTCCCTAACATGAAGAAATGGCTCGCGGGAAAAATTTTTAGCTCAAACGAGAAAGTCATCGCCGTATTTTGGCGAATTCGACAAATCCTATTTTTTGGAGCGGTTAAAAAAATGGCAGGAACGTTGGGAAAAGTGTATCTTACTTAAAGAGGACTATGTTGAAAAATAAAAATGAAAATTAGAAAAAAAATTGTGTTATCATTTTCAACACGGGTACTTACTGAACCACCCTCGTATAGTCTTTACGATTGAGCCCAAATGGACTACCACGTAGGCCTGTTCCAAAAACCGGGATCCCGGTACAAAACCGGTGTTCACTTGGTACCGGACCCGATATTCTAAAGTACCGATATCCCGGTTTTTTTAGTACCGAGTTAAAAAAAAAAACGACCGACGAGTCGGTTTTTTGGTACCGAGTTAAAAAGAACGATTCGTTTCAACCATGAGCCGGTTTTTCAGGTTTTTCGGTACCGCTTTTTATCCCGGTACTCAAAAAAACCGGCTCATGGTTAAAAAAAAAACCGTCGGTACTGAAAAAAACCTGAGTCGGTTTTTAACCCGGTACTCAAAAAAACCGGCTTATGGTTAAAAAAATACCGGCGTACAGAGGGCTGCGCCCGCAATACGAGGGATTTTAGAATTTTGATGCATAGTGAATATTTTGTGTACATATATTTTATGAGCAATAGATAAGAATTGTGCACAACATTAATGAAATGCTTCCTGTAAATCTATTTTTGGATTGGTCTAAATAAACGCGTTCCAGAATGAAAGGCGCTAGCCCACCTTTAATTAGACCAATCCAAAAATAGATTCACTATTTACCCAGTCTGTATAAAAGTACTCCAAGGCAAATCTACAGGATTTTTTCGATTTCAGATTTCTGATGGCCTTTGAGCAAAAACAAACTCGGGCAAACGTAAGGAAGGCTTGGCATTATATATGAACTGAATTATTAGCTGTAAATCTACTGTTACTGTTTTTTAAATCAAGAAAAAACAACTTATATGAAATGATTCCATTGTGTCCCCTGACATTAGAGCCCACGCAAGCTTTCCTATGAGTATTGAACAAGTATACTTTTGCAGCTTTTCCGGGACACCCTGTTAACTTGGTCCTACTAACTTCAAAAAAATTTGTGGCAAACACTATTACCGTTCTATGCATTTCCACCAAATTTCATGTACATTGTTTCATCAAGTTAAAAGATATATACATATTGAAGAAATGCTTAAGAGGCTTCCCTTGTATTGTAAAAGGCCCTTACTAAATACTTACTTGGCTATATTTTCGGTTTGGATACAGTTATTCGAATGAAAATTCTTAGACATATTTCCTGTGTAATTTTCTAAAAATCCTTAGCACAATTTCCATATATGGAAACCTAAGAGGGGCTACACACGAACAAATTGAAATTTTACAAATTTACTGTTATTTTCTTTTCCGTAGCAAAAGTCAACAGTCTTAATATTTAACGTATATAAGGCCATACAGACCAATCTTTGTGCAAAGTTTCATATCGATCCCTATAACGGTTTAGAAAACCGGAGCTCGAAAAGGAAGTTTAACTTTAAACGCCAATAACTTTTTTACTGTTACTCGAAACTGGAAAATTTTAACTGATATGAGATGTACTCGTTTAGATCTTTGATTTAAATACCCATACGTCAATCTCCGATAAAAACTAAAAGAGTCGAATTTTTTCAAACGTTCGGGACACCCTGTTATCTTCTTTCTACCAACTTCTAAGGTATATGTGCCAAAGACTGTAACCATTCTAAACATTCCTACCAATTTTCATGACAATCGGTTGAGCCGTTCGCGAGTTATTTAGTGAACAGACGGACGGACGGACGGACGGACGGACGGACGGACGGACGGACGGACGGACAAAATCGATTTTATAAGGGTTTTTTGAAAAAATTCTAAAAAACCCTAAAAACCGTCGGTACTAAAAAAAAACCTGAGTCAGGGAAACCGCTTTTGGTACCGGGTATTGAAAAAAACCGAAACCCGGTACTGAAATCTCGGTACCGAACAGGCCTACTACCACGTGCACTCAGCTGACCATTTCACGAAAGGAAATATCGCACAAGGGTTTCAATCCACAATCCGCTCCATATACATACATATTCCAAAATGCTGTTCTAAAAATTAGGGGTTGTACTGTCTACATTGTCAGAAGAAATGTAACACCCATTTGTTGCTTTGTATTCCCAATCAACAGAAACAATTCAAAGGTAAGGGCTAAGCACAGTTTCCCACTTCAGTACAACTAAATCTCAGCACTTACTTCTTTCCAACTGAATAAGCGAAGTATCCAAATAAGATTAAACATTTGCTGCCATCTTGAGATTATTGTATCTTTTCCACTTTGGTTTTTCGCCAACAAACACAAAAACTTCACCGAGTTAATGCAGCGCACATACATACTCCAATTCACTTCACTTCTGATCAATATGAAATCGATCAAGGGGCCGATTTACCGCACATTTTCAACCATCACCGCCATTAAAACCATCCACAAATTACAATTAGACACTTTTCTTTCCTCTTATGACTTTTTACCTCATTAATGGATACGATTTATTATTAAATTTTCATTGCTTCGCTAGAGCACACTCGTCGTCATCATCGTGCCATGAACTAATCGAATACGAGATCACTTGAATTACACATTCCTCTGTCTCACTCGTTGGCTTTATGGCATTCATAAAAAAAAACACAAACGGGCAGACAAATATAACAAACAAACAAGTAAAGAAAAAAAAAGATAATTTCCACATTCGATTACGAATATCTAAGTATATTTAAGGCATGTGGAGGAGAGGTTTTTCCTCATCTCTAAAAACTCGCCATTTGGTCGAATCCGAATCATACACAAAGAACTGTATGTATGGTGCGTCGCGTCGCGGCCGTCACATAAAAGTTGGCTTGTCGGTCCGGTCGTCAACTTTTTAACGCAACACTTTTAAACTACATACAAACAGCACAACAACGTTCGATTTAATTTCAAGTCTTAAGCAAGTTCAATCGCGGAGAGATATATTATGGCATACAATAGGGAGCAGCAGGCAGGCAGCGTACAGCAGCAGCAGCAATCAGCAAAGCACATTGAACGCCAAAGTCATACGTCTGCGAACACGGCACATATTCTCAATATAATTGGAAAGAGCAGCGAAGAACACACTCATGTCACATTACACATATCCAAAGAATACCTCACACGTATGTCGCGCGACTCACATGTACTTGTACATCTGTTTTTTTTTTCTACTTCTTTCATTTAGATGGCAGCAACACTATACCATCAATATTATTTTATCATCATCATGGCCGCGAAATAACGAGTCCCACAATTGGCTCCCTTGGTGCACAGTGAATCCGGCCAAGCCGTAGATACTTTGCCCCAGCCTCTAAGTAACACTGCACAAAGCACTTTACCTAATTTCGACACTGAAGTAAGACAATCGATCCGTGCTGTTGCAAAAGTTATTCATAGGAAAAAGACACAACGGCCAAATAAATTTATTATTTTTAATACTCCACTAAACTAAACGATTCAGGTTTGAATCAAAAGCAAAATAATGAAAGGAAACCACTAGCGTGTGTCTCTGGGTACTTGCGTTCACGACAGATACTTTTCGACTACAGATACAGAGCGCCGAGGCATTACATCCGCGGACAGCGCAATCCAAACGTATTATGAACAATCTACATAAATGACGCGCGTCGTTGCAGACGCCAGAGATTATGAAGATACTGTAATCAAATTTTTACTCCTCAACCGAAGAACCAAACCAAAGCCATCGGACAACGCAGCACGACATTAATGTGTTCACCTTTGCACATCGAAATCGGTTGGTTCTTCACCTAACCTGGCCGGCCATACCTATCTACTGCATACCCGAAGTCTCTTGGACCAACACAATGCAGCAATCGAGAGTCCTCTGGCATTTTCTTTACGCCGCGATCCAATTAATAAGGCAAACAGGAATTCAACAGTCATACAATATGCAACATCTTTGGACACAAATCTGAAATCTCTATATGAACAGCGAGAAGTACTCATACAACTGCCTGCGATTTCTAGCCACTAGGCAACTAGTGGCGCGGTTAAAAAAATTAGATTTGACCGCTTTTAGCATTCATTTAAATGCGGTCACCGAAATGTGCATGCAAAATATTTTAATAGAGAATGGAAAAAAGTAGTCAAATGGACTTCTTCTTAACGCAGTTCCAATCGAAAGGAACTCCGACAGCCGGTCGTCGTACTTTGCATAATTTAAATGTGCAATTTATCAATTTTCTTTGAATAACCAGAAATCAGGAAAGCATCAAAACTACAAAACACACACACACATCAGCGGAGGTGGCATAATGTCAGAAGGCCCGGGTCTGTGGCACGATCCCAATACGCTTCACGACATGAGCAAATTATCCTTTTGTGTTCAACGATTGCTTTTGTATTTTTTTAAGGACGATTGTAAAGAGAATAACAAGAACTGAGCAGCTGCTTGCCAGCGGAACGACATGAAGGGTGCTCTACACATTTTATATTTGGATTTAATGTAGAGGGAAAAAATGAATTTTAATTCAAAATGCAAACACAGATATTCTATAGATAAATATTGTCACTCAAAATCCAGTTCAGGTTTCAAATGTTGTTTCAATTTTTTCGGTATGTTTAACAGGTTGACTCCTTAATATTAAATTCACGCTTTAGACGTTGAGATAGCTGTGTGAACGCAGCTATCGTGAAAAAGCCGTAAGAGTTGATACATATGATTTCTATAGCCTTTAACTTTCAGGTCAGGTAATATTCTCATCGGCACCCTGTACCTGGAGGTCCATAAACTGCAAATTTGGTTAAAGAATGTCACTTTTCACTAAAAGCAACTTTACAGATATCTTAATACCCTTCGCTTATTAAGCGTAAAGGGTATATGTATTAACTTTGTCATGAAGTTTGTAACGCATTTAAGGAAGCATCTCCGACCATATAAAATATGTATACAGGGTGTCCCGCATTGGGTGGTCAACACTGTAAGGGTTGATAGCGCAATTTTTTTCAGCAAGAAAATTACCAAAACAATCGGATTTTTTTTTACCGTTACTTTGTTATCGCTTTTTTTTGTAAAAGTCATCAAAAATCGTGACTTGTCACGCAAAATCGTAATTTGCAGCACTCCTGATGACTTAATCCAAGATTTGATTTGAGTTTCAGAAACTACATAAAATTTCACAAAAACTGAAGTTTTTCCTGTTGCCAACATTATCGGCACTTTCAAGATACAGTTACTCAAACTTATTAGATCATGTATATATGATCAGCGTGACGAGCTGAGTCGATTGGACGATGTCCGTCTGTCTGTCTGTTGCGACGCGTTTTACTCGGCCAGTAAAAGCTATGTAGCTGAAATTTTGCACAAATGCTTCTTTTTGTTGCAGGCAGTTTGTATGTTTGAATCGCTAAAATCCGACAAGGGGGTCGTGGGGCTGCCATACACACCTAGTCCCCAAAATTATGTTTTTCTAAGAAAAACTTTTTTATTTTCTCATCGATTTCAATCAGATTTCGCACAAATGTGTTTCTAGTAATACCACAAAACATATGTAAAAATGGACCAAATCGGACCATGGGGTCATGGGGCTCTCATAGAAACCTAGCTCCCCAAATTCAGTTCTTCTAAGAAATTTTTTTTATTTATACACCAATTTCAACCAAACTTCACACAAATGTGTTTCCATTGATGACACAAAACATATGTATAAATAGATGGAGTCGGACCATGTGGTGATGGGGCTACCATACAAACCTAGCCCCCCAAATCAAATTTTTCTAAGAAAAACGTTTTTATTAGCACACCAATTTCAATCAAACCTCAGAAAATTATATTTCTATTGATGCCACATAACAAACGTGAAATCGGACTATAGGGTCGTGGTGCTGCCATACAAACTTGACCCAAAAAATTAGGTTCTTCTAAAAAATACTTTTTTTATTTGGACACAAATTTCAACTAAACCACATGAAAATGTCTTTTAGTGATGCTACAAAACATATGCAAAAATTAATTATATCGAACCATGGGGTCATGGGGCTGGCATATAAACCCAACCCCCAAATTAGGTTCTTCGAAGAAAACCTTTTTGATTTGTCCACCAATCTGAACCAAATGTGTCTTAATTGATGCCACAAACATACGTAAGAATTGATGGGAAGGCCATAGGGCTGCCCTACAACCCCCTTCCTCCTCTTTTTGGTTCTTATAAGAAAACCACGTCCCGCTTCGCCCAATAAATCTTCGCCACGGCACTTATGAGAAAATTCAAAAGCAGAACACTAGTCATAGGTACGCCCGAAAAAAACTTTTAGACCGAGGGGAGCGAAGGGTATCCAAATTTCGACCGCGCCCGAAATTAGCCTCGGTCTCGTTTTTATATTAAGATTGTTGCAAATTATTTAGCGAAAAATACCATATGGTCTTTGAAAAAACCTTCTGACTAAAATTAGGAATAATGAACGTCATAGTGAAAAAAGATAATTTGGGAAATATTAAGATTCCAATATATTTTTCAGTTGTGAAAAAACTGCGGACCCATAGCTATGCAGGAGGAGTTTCATAGGTCGAACGGCCAATTTCTATGTTCTCCACGGGGCGTTACTTTCCCGGATTAACCGAGTAGAGCCCCTGTGTGGGGACATAGGCGACTAAAAGGATAGGATGTGTATGCCAGCAACTTACGTATCTGAAATCTAATTATGCTTACGAATCGTCTACTAGGCATAGTACTAATTTATGGGTTACGGTTACGCGCCATGATAAAGATAGGATTCTGGAACGTGTGTACTCTCTTGGACAACGGTTCAGGGGCCCAGGCCCACAAAACGCAAGATTTCTTCAAGTCGAGAGTGATTAATTCAGACGAAACAAACTTAACATATTGGGGCTGAGCGAAATTAGATGATGGAATAGTGGGGAATATTTTTCACCTACACTAAGCTAACCATACGTACAGCATGTCGCTGTACAGTACAGCATTTAGACCTATCCTACAGCATTGTGAAGCGTACAGCAAAATGTACAGCATTTTTGACAACCCAACCTCTGACAACATAGTCACTGCTCACAAAAAAATAATAACTCTCCACGCGATGTCTGGTCACTACTCACAGAAAAATAATAACTCTCCAGAAATCCAAAATCGTGGAAAAATATGATTTTCCGAATTTCAGAAAAAATCAATCCCAAACTGCAGACCAAATTCAGAGTAAAAAAATCAAATCCTTAAAAGTAAATGTTGTCTTTGTCTGTATTGACCAGAGGCAGCGAGACACAAAATCTTAAAAAGCCTAAACAGAATCCTTTCAATCTGGAGATCCTGCTGACTGACTACAGTATTCAATTCTGGTGCAAAACTTGAAGAGTAATATTGTAAGGAATGGGCACTCCGCTGTCGGGCGCACCATCAATCAAAACAAGGCGCACCCGGCCTGAGAGTCCACCCATCTATTTTGGTCCTTTTTCCTAACATGTATAAATTTCAAATAGTTTTCGGAAATTTATTTATTAGTATCTACCGACAGGTAAGACAGGGGGATCAGCAGATGAGTGATTGCTCTTCTGTCCGTAACTGTCTTGCCCTTGGCAGTGCGACCTTTACCCCCTCATGGTGGCGAGCGGAAGCGGGGTTATGACATTTAGTGCGTTTTTAACTCTTGACTTTTTTAGTAGACGCGTTCAGATCTGAGGTGTACTCTGAGAATGTGAGTGTTAAATTCTAAAATAAACAAATGTCATAATTGCTGACTAAATTTGGTCGGGCGGGAGCGGTATCTCCTTATAAACGTACCCTAACTCCAAGGTAGAACAGCATACGCCGAGGGATGCATGGCCAAGAGGGTGCTTGGTCGCTAGTATGCGAACTCTGAATACCAGTCGACGCTCAGAAGAGCGCTCTCCCGCTTCTGCCTCGGCTAAACGGCTCAAGGAGTGCACAGGCGCACCTAAAGCCCCCACGTTTAGCCAGGCGGTGTCCTCTATAAAGCTGGGTTTTTGCCCGCTCAATTTTGAGAACCCTCTCTCAAATGAACAGATGGCCCACTCACAGAAGACTATACTGCAGGTGACCAGGGAACATAGCCCCAGAGAGCACCAAATTATCTTCCTTTCCTGTGTCGCAAGATCAGGATGGTTAGTTTTGTCCTGCAAGGACTCTCCCACTGCAGAGTGGGTTAGAACCAATTTAAATCACATTCGTGCGAAATATACGTTTGATTTCACTTTGGTCGAGGAAAGTAATTTTCCTAAATTGCACACCATTCAGGAGTATTTCCCCAGAAGCAGTGAGCAAAAGACCGAAGACATTCTGGCGTCCATCAAAGCGCAGAATTGGCTACCGACTGAGAACTGGATTTTTCACAATCGGAATAACTCCGGTCACGCGGTCCACCTGGTACTTGGAATCGACGAGGCTTCCTTCACGAAGTTGAAACGGCTAAATGGGAGCATCGGCTACGAGTTCTCCCAGGTCACGTTGCTGCTCGACGGGAAAAGCCGCCCCGAAAAAACTGTGACTCGTCCACGTATTGCGCCAACGACATCGAAAAGAACAGCGCACGAGCACGCCACCAAGAGCCGGTGCCATGATCCGACACCTAGCACAAACCGATGGTCCGCCCCTAGTACCAGAAAGAGCCCAGTTCCCACAACCAGCCGCGAACATGCTCTGTATGCTCAGGGTAGCTCAGCGTCAGCATCTGGAACTCAGCAAGCGATAACTAAAAGGCCAGCGAACGAACACTCTATCAAGAGCCGACATCAAGACACGATACAGAGCACTAGCAAAGGGTCCGCCCCAACAAATAGCAGGAGCCCAGTTCCCTCTACAAGACGCGAACATACCCCTTATGCTCAGGGTAGTGCAGCCTCAGCATCAGGAGCTCTAATCACGAATGCTGGCGAGATTAAACTCGCGGCTCCCGAGAGAAGTCTGACGATACGTACCGACCGCGAGTCAAGAGGGCATGCTCCTCCACATTTCCGGGGCTCACGTTCTGCAGACCGGAAGAAAAAGGAACGCACACATCACAGTGAGAGTGATTCGGCTTCACCTCAAGGGGAGCAACCAGGTCAATTCCTTACCACTAACCAACTTTATTTCCAGAGATTTAGCAGCCGCGGTTAACGTGTCTACCACGTACGGTAGTCAAGAAGTGGTCATAGCATCTGCCTACTTCTGGGCAGACGATGACTTTATTCCACCAGAGAGAGTCTCCAGCCTAATTGACTACTGCAAATCCAACAACCGACAATTTATTATCGCGTTGTGATGCAAATGCTCACCACACTGTGTGGGGTAATACGGATGTGAACATGCGAGGTAAGAGATTTCTTGACTATTTAATGTCCAAAAATGTGTTCGTCCTCAACAAAGGGTGCAAACCCACATTCATCACCGCGGCGCGGGAGGAGGTTCTTGACCTCACTCTTGCCAGTGGACCAATATCGGAGTTTATCTCTGACTGGCATGTATCCAGCGAAGAATCCTTGTCAGATCACAGGCACATAAGATTTAATCATGCAGGGAGCTCAATGCTCCAGGCTGCATCCACGTGTCCAAAAAAAACCAATTGGAAATTGTTCAAAGATCTGGTCGTTTCCAGTGTCAGTACTTTACCACAGTTATTTGAATCCCCCTGCGATGTAGAGCTTGCCGCAGATCAGATAAATAGTGTACTCATCTCCGCATATCAAGAGAGCTCTTTCATTCCAAATTACAGGTCTACCCGCAAGGTCCCCTGGTGGAATGATGAACTCGATCGAAAACGGTCTCATGTTAGGAGATTATTCAACTCAGCTAAGCGGTCAGTGGGAGGCATACAGGCGCTCCTTAACCGAATATAATACGATGATTAGACAATCCAAAAGGAAGTGCTGGAGGAAGCAGTGTGAAGCAATCCAGTCTTTACCTGAGGCTGCACGGCTTCACAAAGCCCTCCATAGAGGTACCTCAAACGGAGTTGGGTTACTCAAATGCCCGAATGGGTCGTTCACGACTGGTCCCAAGGAGACCCTCCAACTTCTCCTCGATACGCACTTTCCTGAATCTGTCTCCTCAGACAGTCGTCCAGAACACATACAAGGTTATACAGGACAACCGGCTAGATGGTTGGTGAGTCTTTCTGGGGTAATCTTTGACAGTGACAAAGTGAAATGGGCTATTCTATCCTTTGATCCATTTAAGGCTGCGGGGATCGATGGAGTTTTTCCTGCTATCCTCCAAAACTATTATTTTTGTCACATCCCACTTGCTTGGAGAAAAGTCAATGTAACTTTCATTCCTAAGCAAGACAACAAACCTGAGGACTTACCGAAGTCTTACAGGCCCATCAGTCTATCTTCATTTCTCCTATTAGTATCTAAGGAAAGTAATTAATCTAAATGGAGTACTAAGAAACGCATTCATTAAACGTAGTACTACCCAATGAAAATTGTAGATTTTCTAGAAAAAGCGAAAAATAATACATCCAAATTTTATAAGAAAAATTGAAACGAATGAAAGGCAGGCAGTCGTTATTAGGAATGTACCTTGAGGCTCCAAAATTAAATGTTGAAACATCCCTAATCGGAACCGAACCGAGAATCAAATCGACCATTTTGCCATTTCTGGATTAGTAGTTTTCGAAGTTGCCTTCTGGATTTTCGTAATAAGAGAGGTGCTAACGTAGGTATGGCAAGAGACCACAACTTGATGGTTGCAAATGTTCGTTGGCGATTTGCTTCCGTGTAATCTCGGCGAAACGCTTAGTTCGACACCGCCAAATTAAAGTATCCAGCTGTTACACAACAATCTAACGATCACCTCGCGCAGGAAGCTGCTATGATTTAGTCGCCCGGTTGATGGCTTTAATGTATATTGAGATGTCATAAAGAATGCGTACCGAGAGAGCGCTGAGACCGTACTTGGCCTAAATCCACTTATCCCGGCCAAAGCCTTCTTGGATGTCGGACGAAACATGACAGCGAATTGTCGAACGGAAAGTGCTTAGGGTGGGTCTAGCGTCAGCATCAGACGAGAATCGTCACAACATTCAGCTCCTGTACCTGATTTTTCGGTATCTCACCGGAACACGTATTTCTGATAGATCGATGAAGAGCAGGCTGCGTTTCGATCTGGTTTTCTTGCGTCGACCACATCAACACCCTACCAATTTGTAATCCATCAATGCGTCGAATTTAGATATTCGTTGCACATGCTCTTTGTTGATTTTGTGAGCTAAAACAGCAGAAACAGCAGTAAATTAAAAATATTAAACCAGCGGGGGGAGTTTTTCTTTTAAATTGCTACTGACCAAGGACTGCAACTTTATAAATTCCAGAATAATGCAACGAGATAACTGACATCAACGCTTTAGACTCTATAAATAAACCCGAAATATTACAGATGCATGTAGCTAATTTGAGATCTAGTGGCATAAAAATAAATAACAAGCGCGACAATCCAGCATTGGACTATGGCCGCAGGATGTGTTAGTGACATCCTATTTGCAAGATCTTATCTGCTTTTTTTTTTGTTGAGGTAATGAGATCAGCATCACGCTCAGCAGTGTTATTTATCTCCATAAATGGGTACTCGTTTAACATCTGAGTGAGATCATAGTCCGTCACAAGCTCGTGAGTTCGAAAAACACCATGATCCACGGTGAGATTCGAACTCATGACCATGTGCACCGAAGGTGCGCGCACTAACCGCTAGACCAGCCAGACTACGATCTAGTGGCATCCTTAACTAAAAAATGAAAATTCCTAAATCCCTATTTTCCCTACGAGTCTGTGGATCCACTTCCACTCAACCGCATATTTTTACAAAAACTTCTTATATTCCTTCATCACACTACCCCATCGACCAACCATTTACTATTCTGTAACATGACTGCTCTACAGTTTTACTAAAATTTCTGCTCGTCTCGTCACACAAACATTTCTATTCGGCAACCATTATTATCATCCCTCCGAAAAAAAAACAACTAGTCTAAGAGTACAATCCACGATTTAAAATTGCTTGCGCGTCCAATACACACCATTAGCAAAAGGAGACCAAGACGACACGACACTATATCCTTGCTCCTTAGTTTTAAAATGCCCCGTGTGCAGGATATACACAATAAATGCAAGACATAGACACTTTGAAAGTTGTCCGCAGCCATAGTAGTATACATATGGAGAGTACTTTATCCCGGATCTCCATATTGAACATATTTGAGCACGCGGGGACGTATTCAGCTACAGGATATAGTAGTATACAAATTTAACATTAGGAATCCTGACATGCTGGCGCGCGACTTCTTCCTTGATATGTTCAGTGTACACGCGCGGGGTTCAATAAATTGAAAATTCCAAGTAAAATAAAACACATGGATTCATACATCTTGGGACGAGAATGTATACGGAGTCGAGTCCTGCGGCTGCAGATTATTTTCCCTTATTTCCACATATAGAGAAAGCGAGAGAGGTAGAGAAAGCTTTCGGTGACATAATCGATTTTGGGTATAGGATACTTATCCAATTCAACGAAGCATGGCGACCAAGTCCTTCCCTCTTCATTGCTATATATTTCGTTACACCTTTATACGGTGAAAGTCGTGAAGCTTTTCAAAGAACGGTGCGTCTTCGACGGGAAGTAATCGTTAATGAAAGATAATAATGAAATGGTTTTAAGGATACGCGACTATTTTTCAATATTGCGATATTTCGAATACGCTATTTTCTTTTGTTGTGTGTGTTTATGTTTTAGAATGCACAAAAATTCAATGCACCCATGAAAAATTGAACACGGCAATAGTAGAAGTACATACTTCAGTTATATTCGATAGCTGAGAAGAATGAAAGTTTCTCTATATGATAGCTTCAGAGACACTTCGAGCGCCCCAAGGCGTTTCGAGAGTTTCTTCTAACTGAATACCGGCAGACTGTTTTGCCTATTATAGACGTCCGAATGCCGAAATTTGAGTTTATTATTAAAGATATTTCTTTTCCACTAACTTCATTGAAGCATAAGATGATATTTCACGGGAAAGTAATTTATTTTACGGCAAAGAATCGCGCCGAGAATGACAGAAGGGTTATGTGCTGCTGCGGACAATCAATTACCTATGCATTGCTGCAAAATGAGGACATAGAATGATCTTAAAATCATATGTACGCTATCCGTATTTGTGCAACCTTGGCTTAGAATGTGATCCGGAAAGCATTATTATTAATCACTTTGATCCACTGACATCCAATTTATTTGGATGGTGGCACGTATTTGCTTACTGTCTTCAGAGACCTTTCGGATTTTCAGAGACCTAAACTGATTAAAATTTACTGGGTCCTTCTGAGAATATTCGCGCAATAACTCGCGGGTACCGGTATTTATAGAGGCTGTTAAGACAAATTTAAAATTCTCACTATTCTAGTGCCAATTCAGTGCCAAATGATGAGGGCAGCCCATCGCAAAGATTATAGCTGTAAAGCTACGAAATGTTCAGTATATCAAGTTAATGATTATGACAACAGATTCATTGTCAGAAGAGCACCGCGTTTCTGGCATATTAAAGTTAACTGTACAGCTACATGTTTAACTTACAAAAACAAACGTAACAATTAAGGAACTTGCGTTAAAGCTAAGCTGAAATGGAAATACGAAAAATGACAACTAACCACTTAATACCTTTTAATACAAAAAAAGGACGTTTAAGCATGCGCTTAAAGTCAACACCACCTCCATCCTTTGTCGAGTCTAAAGGTGGTAATTTTACAGTTAATTTATGGTGAGCCTTATAGAGAGTTTGGTAATTTTAATTATATATTGCGCCAGGGATTTTATTGGAAGAAGCAAGCACGATTAATAGCGAATTTAGGTTGAAAGCCACAAAAATACCTAAGGCCGCGTACACATACAGTGCGACGCCGAGCTTTTCCGGGCCGGGCGATGCGATGTGTGCACACTCATTGCGATGTCGGGCCGGGCGATGCGATGAGATTTGTTGCGAGCCGACGCGATTTCTTTCTATGGCAAGAAAACCGGATTTTCAAGGGGCTTTCATACGGCGTTGGCTCGTACGATTTGCTGCTGATATGGCTATGGTTTCAGTATAGTGTAGCGTTGTAGATAATTGTGGGTATTAATGAATGGATTGTCGTAGGTAATAATGTAATGTACCATTGGTATTTTCTATATACATACTTACTTGTAATGATGAATGACTGAAAGAGCTAGGTAACCTTTCTGGAAATTTGCAGTGTTAGCTTACGCGTTTCAAAACAATTTTCGGGCGGCATGTGGATTTGGTGTTAATTGTTGTTCAAATATGTATGAATAAATTTGGGTCGCTGATTCCGAGTTTGAGGTCAACAACAGGAAAAAAATTTTGGGGTTGCCCGCCCCCAAAATAGTACCCCTGTTTTCTCGGGGAAATACTCGTCCAATCGCCGTGGCAGACACACTAAGGTAAATTTGGGTCGCTGATTCCGAATTTGAGATCAAAAACAAGAAACATTTTTTGGGGTTGCACACCCCCAAAATTGTACCCCTGTTTTCTCCGGAAAATACTCGTCCAATCGGCGTGGCAGAAACACTAAGGTAAATTTGGGTCGCTGATTCCGCATTTGAGGTCAACAACAGGAGCAAAATGTTGGGGTTGCCCGCCCCCAAAATTGTACCCCTGTTTTCTCGGGGAAATACACGTCCAATCGGCGTGGCAGAAACACTAAGGTAAATTTGGGTCGCTGATTCCGAGTTTGAGGTCAACAACAGGAAGAATTTTTTGGGGTTGCCCACCCCCAAAATTGTACCCATGTTTTCTCGGGGAAATACTCGTCCAATCGGCGTGGCAGAAACACTAAGGTAAATTTGGGTCGCTGATTCCGAGTTTGAGGTCAACAACAGGAAGAATTTTTTGGGGTTGCCCACCCCCAAAATTGTATCCCTGTTTTCTCGGGGAAATACTCGTCCAATCGGCGTGGCAGAAACACTAAGGCAAATTTGGGTCGCTGATTCCGAATTTGAGGTCAAAAACAAGAAAAAAAATTCGGGTTGCCCGCCCCCAAAATGGTACCCTTGTTTTCTCAGAAAAACTCGTCCAGAAACACTAGGGTAAATTTGGGTCGCTAATTCCAAATTCAATGTCAAAAACAAGAAAAAAAAAATTGGGAGTTGCCCGCCCCAAAATAGTACTCCGGTTTTCTCATCACCGTAGGTTCCCACAACTGACCTATCTACCGCTACCTTCAATAATTAATTGCAAATACATGCGCTGTACGAAATTTTCTTATACGTAAGCGTACGCCACAAACCGGGTTGTGCTGCACTGCAAATTACTACAAATCTTACTTCTTTGACCCATTCATAGATACAACCACAACTGTCCAATCCGAATACATACCGCCCTTTTTTGGGGGTACGGGTACGCTACGATCTGGGTTGGACAGCACTGTAAATTTCCACAAAGGATATTTAGTAGACCAATCCATTATTACATCACCTACATACGGCTATGCCTTCATTTAATATCTACAAATCTATAACACTATACAACACGACACGTATGTATGTATATATAAAAATTCCCAATGGTAATGCAACCCGATCTGCACAAAGCATGCCTCTCATGTCGATATCTCCCTATCAGCATCAAACAGCACGAAACCAGCTTCTCTATGTACGATTACATACATACAATACACCACGCCACTACGAACCCGATCCAAGCAAAAATCACATCCTCCATGTCGCTCCCATGGGCGACAAGGCACCTTGCAGCAGCTGCTGAAAGCACGATGATTCGACATGGAAAAGTTCTCCATCTTACAACCGTACAACTCCGTGCCACTACAAACCCGATCCAAAGACAAATCACATCCCCCCTGTCGCTGGTAGAAGACTACGGCCGCGGCAATGCGCATCGTCTAAACAGCACCGGTGAATCGACATGGATAAGTTCTCCATCGTACAACCATACAACTCCGTGCCACTACGAACCCGATCCAAACACAAATCGTATAATTCACTCAAGGACGAGTTTCCTGAAGATCGTCCAAAAACAGCCATTGTGCCGCAAGACGTGGATGCCGTGCGTGAAATGATTTTCTCCCCCGGCCAATACATTCGATGCTGCATGAACACTTGGCCGTAAAAAAGGTTTGTTCCCGTTGGATCCCGCATAATTTGACAATCAAAAAAAGTCGGTCGATTGGTGCAGAAAAATGATCGGTGCATCAAATGACGTGAATCGTCACCGGCGACGAATCATGGATCTATGCCTGTGAGCTGGAAACTATGCAGTAGTCGATCGTGTGAGTGTTCCAAGACGACCCCAATCCAACAAAAGTTGTTCGCACACGAAGCACTGCGAAGCAAATGGATCCTGTGGCCATTGTTCCACTTGAGGAACGTAGTACGGACAATTTGCTTGCCCGAGCACTTCGGGGAATTTCGCAAAACAAACAAGAGAAGACGAATCATTCTTCATCATGACAATGTGAGCTCTGCTCTCACACATCAGTTCAAACTAGCGCCTATTTAACCGGTCAAAACATTGAATTGACGAGTCATCCACCTTACAGCCCTGACTTTGAACCGAATGATTTTTTTTGTTCCCATTTATTCAAAATAAATTACGTGGGGAACGGTTTTCTCCGCCCGAAGCAGCTGTTGAAGCGTTCCAGAAGCCATGTTTTGGAGGTGTCTCCATCGGAGTGGAAAAAATGCTTCGAAAAAATTGGTCCATGGGATCATGGTGCGCCAACCACCCATCACCCCAAATTAGGTTCCCCTATGAACATTTTTTTTCATAAATTCCAATCAAACCTAATATCAATGTGTCTTTATCGAAACACAAAATATATGTAAAACCAAATATATATTTGTGCTATGGGGCCATGACCCCTCGCCCTCCCACCTAAAAAGTTTTCTTAGAATTTATTTTAATTTGTGCAGTTATTCTAACCAAACCGCACACAAATATGTTTTATCGAGGTAACGAAACTTATGTGAACAAGGGAGGAAAATAAGAGGGGGGGGGGGGTTTAAACACAAGTCATAGGTACGCCGGAAAAAAACTATTAGCCCGGGGAGAGTGAAGGGTATTCAAATTCCGGCCGCGCCCGAAATTAGCCTCGGTCTCTTTTTTGAAATATAATTGTTTGTAAAAAAGCCCCAGAAATGTCAGCTGGGTAAGCTTTCTGACGCCCAAGGCGACTCTTGGGTCTTCTAACACTATCCTGCAGATAGTCAAGACCTACACATTTTTATTGGTTTTTGAAGAAAAATAAGAGTATTTTTAAAGTTTTGAGAAGCTGCCACTTCACTTTCCACCACTAACGCAAATCTACCACAGCTCTCTAAAAACATGTCGAAACACTGGTCTGCTCATATAGTCAAACCTCGACAGCACGAACCTCGCTTTCGCGAATTTCTTCGGTCCCTTGCAATTTTTTTTTGCGTAATTCGAATTTCTTTAAGCTGAATTTTTCGATATCCCGAAGCAATTTGTCGGTCCCGAAACGTGTTCTGACTTCGATAAGCCACATCAACCACGAATTATGTCAAGTAGCCTAATAACATGCAGATTTTCAATAATTGTCACTTCGATTAGCCAAATTTTCCAATAATTTTTGGGCCGAATTAATTTCGTGACTTCGATAAGGCGAATAAGTCGAGTTCAAAAAATACAACAAATATAAACATGTAAAATGTGTTGCATTGTTTTCGATTACTCGAATTTTCGATATCTTCAACTATTTTTCCGGTCCGTTGGCACTTCGATATACCGCGGTTCGACTGTATTTGTTTTACTTCAAAAGTAAATTGATACAGTGTCGCACCCTATAAATCGTCTAACAAGGCAGAGCAAACAACAAACAACTAAGAGAGAACTAAATACGGAAATGAGGTAAATCCGTTGCACGGCAGTTGTGAACGATTTATTGAATGCTCCGCTTGTCCCCATACCGGGCTTGGCAATTTATTGATATGATGGAACCCCGCGCAAAGGTTCGGCCGAACCACACGCAATCATTTTGCTAGAATAGGAGTTTGATTACCCGGTAAGAGTGCGAAAATATTTGCTCGATTCACTTCATTTTTATATTATAAAAGTTCCCATCTTGGGCTCGCTACGCTCGCACTAACATTCCCTGTCAAATCGAAAAATTTGCTCATTGTGATTTTTTGCATGTTTCAATATTATTTTGATATTCAGGGAAAGGACCAATTCGACAGGAACAGCTTCCGAGGATCCGCTAAGAAGTTCATGAAATATGAAAAAATATGTGAAAAAAAAACTCATTGTGAATTAGTTGCTCGTTGTGAATTTTCTGCTTACTTCAATAGCAGTATAGCTATTCCGGTCGGAGCCTTGACCCATAAGGTGGGGTCAACTTACTGAAATCCTGTAATTCTTTCAAGAAAGACAGAAAAAAGTATAAGAAAAAGAATTGTCTTCATAATTGTGCCCCATTGTGATTTTTTCACATGTCTCGATGGTTGTCATGTTACTTTGGGTAGAGACCAATCCTTTGGAAGAAATTTACTGAAATCCGGTCATATGTTAAAGAAATACACGCAGAAATAGGTGAAAAAGAACCCATTGTGAATTTTAGCTCATTGTGATTTTTTTGCATGTTTCAATAGTTATTATGCTATTCTGGCCAGAGCCTAATCCAACAAACCCAAAATCATGAAAATCTGTCCAGCCATTCTCGAGTTATAAATAGTGTAACTAACACGACTTTCTTTTATATATGTATATATATATATATATATATATATATATAATATATATATAATATAATATATGTACAAGCTGTGAGAGCTCGCTTCTCTCGCTCACCCTTCTTGGGCTCACTGCGCTCGCACTAACATTCCCTTTCAAATCGAATAAAATTGAAATATCTACTAAATTCGATTTCAAAAAATAGTAGGAGGGCGCCTAATAGTATGTTGCTGATCCGGCGAACTTCGTATCGCCCCACCTTTTAGATATGATCATTTGCGGGTGGGACAAAACTGCTGAAATCCGCAAATTTGTTTAGGAGAAGTTTCTCATGGTTCCCTCAAATGCCTTGCCTTTCTCCTGAGCTGCCTTAATGATTTTTTCTTGGCGGATTTTCCAGTTGGGGAAGTTTACTGAAATACGAAAATCCTTTTAAGAGGTGACTTCATAATTTGGTGGCTGGCGATTGTGAATTGTTGCTTGTTATGAATTTTCTGCTTACTTCAATAGCAGTATAGCTTTCATATGTTTCGATGGTTGTCCTGTTACTTTGCGTACAGACCAATCCTGTGGAAGAAATTTACTGAAATCCGCTCATATGTTAAAGAAATACACGCAGAAATAGGTGAAAAAGAACCCATGGTGAATTTTAGCTCATTAGGAATTTTTTGCATATTTCAATAGTTATTATGCTATTCTGGCCAGATCCTAATCCAACAAAACTAAAATCATGAAAATCTGTCCAGCCGTTCTCGAGTTATAAATGGTGTAACTAACACGACTTTCTTTTATATATGTACAGTGAAACCTCTACTGGCGGACACCTCCCATAAGCGGACACCTCTCATAACCGGACACCTCTCATAACCGGACAATTTTTTTATACACACGTTTTAGGATACATTTCGGGAACAAATTTACCTCTAACAACCGGACCCTCTAATAGACGGACACGGACACCATATTTCTGTACATATGATTCTTACTTCCTCGCACACGAAAATAAAAATAATTTGACGATTTCGCTAATTTAAGGTATTGAGAGCAGTCTTTGGTTGTAATGCAATTGGTGGTTCCCCGTATTCGAATGCCATTCGTTTGTTCAAGAAAGTCGTTCTTCTTTGGTGTTTTGATTTTATTCTGAACACTTCAGAGATTGTGTTTTCTGTCGTTTTAAAGATGCACGCACATGGTGAATCCATGGATTCGAATCCATAAAATTTATTTTCGTTCTGTCAAATGAGCCCATACACGGGCGGAATTGGATTCTAATCCAATAAAATCCATGTGAAATCCATGGATTCTTTCAACGCCAGCAGACAGACTATCAGCTGATTAAAATGAATCTATCAGTGGTCATGAACTCAAGCAGCACGTATTACAACAATAGCAACAACAACAGGTGCCCATGTTCAAATTGTGGATTCGAGTGGAAATTCGGTTTCTGCAGTTCGGCCTGTCAATCTGGATGGTAGTGATTCTATGCGCGATTGGAACTCCAAGGTAAGATAGGGTACAGAGCGAAGGCCTAAACATCTAGGCTGTCTCCCGAGCCAATCTACCCCTAATGGGCGCCACAGACCTTCCGATCGATTGAAGAGATTTTTTGATTGCGATATAAATTGGAAGGTGTATGGGACCATCGAATTCAATTCTTTATTTGATGTGTGGAACATATTGCCATTCAATTTTTCGGACAATCTGTCATGACAGTCATGTGTTTTCATTTGCTGATTTTTTTTACATAAAGCGGTGGTCATTCTTCATGCTGTGGTTGCGGCGGTCATTCTCTATTGAAAGTAGAAATGAATGTCCATCTTCCATCGCCACAAAATAGATAGTTTTCACTATGTCGTGTTGTGTTGTGTGGACCGTGAGACTATCGTTTCAGGATGCGCGATAAATTTCCTAGTGTGTGTGCTGTACGGGCGTGAGATCGATTGTGTGCAATCGATTGCTCAATCGATTTATAAATTAATCGCTAGGTCTGTGGTGCTCTTTAGGCTCATTATCATAGTTCGTGGAACAGAAAGAATTATAGTTAGAGTGGATGATTCCCACAGATTTATCTTACGATTGGCTATTTTGTTATTATTCTTGTTTCGTTAACGGGCATACCCACGATATTTTTAGAAGAGATGGTCAGGTCACGATAACTGAGCGGTCTGCAAGCGTGCGTACCTGGCAGTCGGGTGAAGAGAGTATCTTTGGACTTGCTCCCTTCTTAGGTTTCGACCTTGGGCCTTCACGGCCATAACTGCACTCGTCCTGTCTTCGCGACAGTTCGCTTCAAACTCTAGTCCATTACAGAGTCAGATTTAAGCAACAGAAAAGTTTTCTTGGAACAGAAGGAAGAAAGAATCGATGAAGCCTGCTCTGATTGATTTGTATATGTTAGAAGCCAAAATATTCCTATTTCTGGACCAATTAATTAAAGCCAAGCCAATAATTCTGGACTTTCTGCGTCCAATGGATGGTTAGAGAAGTGGAGTAAAAGGCACAATAGAGCCCTTAAATGTATAACTGGCGAAGCTTCGGATGCGTCGAAAGTAGACGTCGATCAATTCACAGCAAAATTTGACACAAAAACGTCAGCTTTAGATCTGGCAAAAATTATTATCAATGTTTTTGAAGCTTTGTTCTTTATCGAAACCTCATGGCAGAAAGTAATCCTCCATAAAAAAAACAGCTTTAAAAAGGCAGCATTCTCGCAAACAAACCAGACTCTTTTGGAATTTGAGCCCAAAGACGACATACCAACCGAATATGGTCGGTTTTCAAAATGTGTTCGGCGATGCAAACAATCAAAGTCTAGGGGAGTTTTGGACTATCGATAGGACGGTCCACATTCTGAAAATCATGAAATTGAGACTTGTTATGAAGGTTCAATAGACATAGCGATGGTGACGAGGAGACTCCAGAAACAAATCGAATTCAATCTTATGCAGAAGCCTTGAGCAAATTGCCCGTTTGCAGACTTTCGCGACAGACTTTTGTGACCTTTTGATATTTAAAAAATGATGAAAATCAGATACATACATATTTTTTTTTCTTCCAAGTAAATATTGTTTTTCTTCCATACATACTCTGTACCTACTACTATAAAATATGTAAAATTAATATAAAAACCCGTTTTTATACCAATAATACTAAATATGGAGTACATAGTATTATTTTAATGCTTTTTATTTTGTAATCAAGCTTCTATACGTTTATACATTGAATTTTGTACGATACCTCTTACAAGCGGACACCTCCCATAACCGGACAAAAAGACTAACACCATGAGTGTCCGGTTATGAGAGGTTTCACTGTATATAAATTTACATAAAACGCATATTATGAAAAACAGGCAGAGTGAATATTCTCATCACAATTCAATTGGCTTGAGTGATCGCTGCGCAAAGATCTAAAGATTAGGAATCAATTTTTCAAAAACAAATTGCATATTTTTCTATGATATGAAGAAATAGCGTGGAACTGCAGCTTAAGAAAAGTAGGACTACCGTACACTACGCTTTGCAAACGCGGTAGGGATTAGGGACTGACCTCCAAATGTGAGGACGCGAATTTCCAAAAAGAAAAATGGAAGAAGTCGTCGAACTCTTACAAGAATCCGCAAGCTATCCAAGAAGAAACATCATTCACAGAGCGCGAAATATCGAAATAGCAATCACACCATATGAGCAGAGCATGCCTCAGGTTAGGTTAAGGAGGTAATCAGCCCTTGCAAATAAGAATCGAAATATGAGTGCACACTGACTCATCTTATTGCAGGCAAGGGCTGAAGATTGTTAGGAAAGTCCACCAGCTACAGAATTGCATCCTTCTTGGTGGAATATCAGTTTCTGGGTTCATGCTCCCGAGAAAGAAATACATATCTACATAATGGACTCTGCCCCTGTAATACCGTGCCGATAAAGCGACGAAGGTCGAACATGTTTGACAGACTGTTGTATGTAATTTCCACGAATCACAATCGCAGCCGTGCTTAGAAAAAAAGAACATAAAAAAGACTCATGTATTGATACTGATAACAAAACATATTTTTCAAATGCGAAGAATCGCCCATACCGAATTAAGTAGAACAACAATAATTTCAGCATGTCTCATTTCCTTATCTACGCGTCAAAACAAAGAACTCGCCAAAGAAATCAACAGACTCTTATCAAAACTTTCGCGGACGATATCATCGCCATCTATTCTCCCAGCAATATTTATTCGAAACAATTCTATAGGTACAAATAAATTCGACGACTACATTCGCTCATAAGTCGATACGATTGATTATTTCGACGGAAATATTTAGACCGCCGCACTAATCATGAAATTTTACCCTAAAATATGGTGCAATACATTAGCATTCTGTACTGGCTATATCATATGCAGGCGAATTCCCAGTGACGACGCGATGAAGATGGAACGCGACGTACACGTACGTACGGACATCATGAAGTCGTTGTTGTTCGATACTCGCAGATACAGTAGATATATCCACGATACCCGCACATAAAGTGCTCTTCCGACACAGTGCGGCGGCGAGAGACACATTCGATATAATGGAATGGGGTTTCCACATTTTTTTCCTTCTTGTCTTTTTGTTATTTTCTCTACAATATTTGCTTTTATTTGGTCAGAGTGCCTGATGTGGTGTTTTGTGTTGTTGTTTTGTTGGCCGTCCGGCCTCGACGTTTGGATTCGAGTTCCACAGATATAGTGTTGTTCCTGTCACTCCTTCGGGCGAGATATAGATATTGGGCGAACGAACGGTAGCGTTGAGATAAGTTCTCCGGTTTTGAAATGATTAGAAGAAGAAACGAAATGAATCGACGCGTATGGAGTGTGCAGAAATACAGAAAAGTATAGAGAAGAGACGGATGGATTGTGGCTTGTCGTGCACTGGGCCTGCCTGCCTGCGATGGCTTTGGTTGCCTTATGCATTGGTAATATGCTTTTTACAGTAGAGCAGAATATAAAGCTTGGGGTCACCAATACTTACTTGTTTGTACGGACACAAGAAGTGAGCAGAAAACATTCAGCAAGAACGAAACGTGTAACGACAGAAAACCGTACCCATTGCCATTATTATTATCCACAGCGCGAAGTGGTGTGTATCACCTCGGCGTCGCCTAAAATGTTTCGAAAATTACCAACGGTTGGAAAATGAGTCAAGTGCGAGAGGGAAAAACGGGTCCAATCCAATCCGCATAAAATTTCGCTCAAGCACTGTCATGGTTAAGTCGAGCGGCGATTTATAGATCCATAGGTGTATTTGCACATTTGATTGGGGAGTCAGCTCTTATTATCCCGATTCTGAAATACCATCGGGTTGTGTCACTGCACGTTGCAATGCGTGTTCTGTTTTACAGCAAATTTTCATTCGTTCCGTAGCTGCTGGGAGTTTACAATCTAACATATCTTCGATATGTGTAATAAAATTTAAATGGCGTCTGTTTTATGCATTTGGCCACGACATCGACAACACATGAATTGCCAATTTTCTGTACGCGATTTATTCGGGAGTGTATTGTTAAGGACGTCATTTGTAGTATGTATGATTTGTGAATTTGTACAAGAACAAGATGTTATCGTTATAAGGAATCGCTAACCCTTTTCGTACCTAACGATCATTTGTGAATGAAGTAGGAAGGTTCGCTTTAGTAGGCCATCCCTTAATTAGGACAATATCTGTCCTCCCTAGCAATGTTTAGGAAAGACCCCCAACATCAATTGCCTGAATTCTGTGGCCTTAACCTTAACTACTTCCCAGACTCAGATGAACACCGAGTTTCACAAGGCAGTCCACGCTTAAGGCCCTTAGACCTTACAACGGTTGTTGTATTTGTTTCGAAACCCACCAAGCAGCTTAAAATATTTTTGGGATAAAGGTGTGAGTTCATAGGTTGGTTGGTTCAATCGAAGTTGATTTTGGAGCACGCCGAATGGTGTTTTAATTGACAAGGGCTAAACAGATTTTTCTCTTAATATTGAAGCAAACGGAAGTTTTAAGAACTCTAAAATTTCCAAGCAATGATCAAGTTCGAATATTCTATATTTATGGCTTCCGTCATTAAACGTTCAAACTAACTTAAAACGAAAAACGCTGAAATGTACTGTAACTAAACTATTCTCAATTTAATTTATTCTCGCCTTCGAATGTACATACTAGGATCCTGCTCAGCAGGGGTAGTGTATTAATATAAGTATAATCAAAAGACAGATTTTTCAATGGTCCCTCCAAGAACCGAATCTAAAAGTATATTTAGAGAATCTTCTAAATCAAAAGTATAATAAATTTATAGTGCACAGTACATGAAAAGGTACCATTTACTGTAAAAAGTACCAATCGACGCCTAATTAAATATGATAAAGAGTTAAAGCGACGCGCTCTGTGGCTCACTTGGTTGAGTCGCACTCTATGATGCTAGAGGTCCGAAGATCAAATCTCGGCGTGGTCCAGAATTTCGACACATGTGCGGAAAGCAAATATATAGTGCTTGCAACATTATACAGGGTGTCCCGCATTAGGTGGTCAATACTGTAAGGGTTGATAGCAAAACTTCTTTCAGCAAGAAAATTACCAATACAATCGGATTTTTTTACCGTTACCTCGTTATCGCTCTTTTTGTGAAAGTCATCGAAAATCGTGACTTGTCATGCAAAATCATAATTTGCAGCCCTCGTGATGACTTAATCCATGATTTGATTTCAGTTTCAGAAACTAAATAAAATTTCACAAAAACTGAACTTTTTTCTGTTGCCAACATCGCCACTTTCAAGATACAGTTACTCAAACTTAATAGAAATTTTAAAATAGATTTTTCATCGAAAATTCAAACAGTAATTTCATAACGGTGCTTTATACGTACAACTCTGCAAAGTTTATAAAAGTTGCTTCAACATGTTGGCTTTCGAATTATTACCTTGTTTTTTTTACATCCAATATGTGTAATTCCAAAATCCCGCAATGTACATATTAAAAGTGATATACCGTTGGAAAGCCAACATGTTGAAGCAACTTTTATCAACTTTGCAGAGTTGTACGTATAAAGCACCGTTATGAATTTACTGTTTGAATTTTCGATAAAAAATCTATTTTAAAATTTCTATTAAGATTGAGTAACTGTATCTTGAAAGTGGCGAGAATATTGGCTACAGGAAAAACTTCAGTTTTTTTTTGAAATTTTACGTAATTTCTGCAACTGAAATCAAATCTTGGATTAAGTCATCAGGAGGGCTGCAAATTATGATTTTGCATGATAAGTCACGATTTTCGATGACTTTCACAAAAAGAGCTATATCAAGGTAACGGTAAAAAAAATCCGATTGTATTGGTAATTTTATTGCTGAAACAAATTGCGCTATCAGACCTTACAGTATTGACCACCTAATGCGGGACACCCTGTATATTATTGATCAGTGTGGTGAGAGAAATCGATTGAGCCATGTCCGTCTGTTGCAACGCAAACTAGTCCCTCAGTTTTGAAGCTATCGGCCTGAAATTTTGTACACAAGTTTCTTTTTAATGTACGCTGTATATGCCGGAACGAATGGAATCAGACCATGGGGTCATGGGGCTGCCCCTGAAAATTAGATTCTTCTAAGAACAACTTTACGTGCCAATCTTAACCAAACTTCACCCAAGTGTGTTCCTAGTAAAGCCTCAAAACATAGGGCTGCCATATACAAACCATTCCCTTAAAATTAAGTTCTTCTAAGACTAACTTTTTCTATTTAAATCCGACCTTGACCAAACTTTACCCAAATGTGTTCCAAGTAAACCCTCAAAAAATATCCAGGAACAGATGAAATCGGAACATTACGCCACAGGGCTGTCATACAAACCAACTCCCAAATATTAGGTTCTTGTAAGAAAAACTTTTTTCTTTTTGAATCTTAACCAAAAATTCATCCAAGTGTTTTCCTGGATTAGCCTCAACGCATCCAGGAACAGATGGAATCGGAACACGTCCTAGGGCTGCGGTAGAAATTGTTAACGCAAAAGAAGTTTCAGTTGCATTCAAATGTGACGGGTATTCAAATTTCGGCCGCGTCCGAAATTAAAATCGGGTCTTGTTTTTTAGGGTTTTTTGGAATTTAAAAAAAAACCTTTATGAAATCGATTTTGTCCGTTCGTCTGTTCACTAAATAACTCGCGAACGGTTCAAGCGATCGTCATGAAATTTGGTAGAAATGTGTAGAACGGTAACAGTCTTTGGCACGAATACTTTAAAAGTTGAAAGGGAAAAGATAACAGGGTGTCCCGAAGAGTTGAAAAAGTCGACTTTTTTAGTTTTGATCGGAGAGGACCCATACTCAAATCAAAGGACTCGACGAGTACATTTTATATCAGTTACTCTTTTCCAGTTTCGTTTGATAGTGGATATGTGACCAAAAAATGGCGGCTTACAACAGCATGATTCACAGACTGGTCACATATCCACTATCAAACGAAGGATTCGAGAGGGAAAAGAATTACATACTTGAAACAGCGAAAATCAACGGATATAACGAAGCCGACATACTTAGGATCATCAGGAGAAAACTAGAGACGAAGGAAAAATTGAACTTATCAACGCTATTCCAACAAAACGACGAAAACCCGCATAAGTATACCCATGTCCAGCATATTTTACAAAGTGAGGAATCAACTAAAAAGATTCAACATTCAAGTGGTTGGCTCTAGCAACCATGCCAAATTGAAAACGCTCTTAGGAAGTGAGAAGGACCCGCTAAAAAAGGAGGAGAAAAGTGGTATTTACAAAATTACATGCGGAACCTGCAGCTCCCAATATGTGGGGCAAACAAAACGGTTGTGTACCACGAGGTTCAAAGAACACATTAGGGAAGCGGAAAACGCAGCACGACGCACGAATCCGACCATCAAATCATCAGTTGCGGCGCATATAGTGAACGAAAAACATGACATCAATTGGGACGACCTGGAGGTCCTACGCCAGGTAAGGGCTAATTACAAACTCGACGCATGGGAAATCTTGGAAATTTTAAAAGTTCCGCGCAACCAACGGCTTAACGACGACGAGGGCAATTTGTGCTCAAAGCTGATAAAAGTCGCAAGTAAGGCAACAAAATAACCCCAGGTAAAAGATCGCATGGAGCAATTTTGCGACATAAATAGATGTAAGTTTGGCTGTAGATCTTCAGAAACGTAAGCACTGAAGAAGAGAGTAAGTGGCTCTCGAAATATATATATATGCAAAATAAAAATTCTTTGTAGTAGGAACATACGTTTCTTTTTCAGCTTATATGTATAGCCATCCTTACGCTTGCCTGATTTTCTTTTTGTTGAGAACTCATCAGAAATTCTAAATCCAAAAATGTCTGTACATTTGCCGTTAAGTACTTTTATTTAAACTGGATACTTTCGGATGTTTCACACATGCAGAAAGGTAGGGATATTCACTCCTCGCTTGGAGGTCATACTCTCAACTTCAACGCTATCAAGGGCGGTGTACTCTCGCCCCTACTGTGGCCCCTAATAGTAGATGAATTACTCTCGCTGCTTGAAGTGCAGGGTTTTTCGCTATTTGCTACGCTGAAGATATCACTATTGTGATCAGGGGTAAATTGGAGTCCGTTATTACGGATTTGATGACCACGTCCCTAACGATAGTCAACAACTGGTGCATAGCAACCCACACAAAACAGTCCTAGTACCATTCACAATAAAACTTGCTCCTACACTCGAGCCAATCTACTTAAGGGGGTGTCTATATTGCCTACTCCAAAGAGGTCAAATGCCTTGGCACTTATCGTCTGATACTCGTATCAATGATCGGGGACAAATGCGTATCCTGCAACAGGTTCCTGGCCTAGCAATCTGGCTGGTATCAGATTATATGATCACGGAGGTACGCTTCGGCAGGAAGTTCGCCCTTCACATCCCAGATCGGGTGAAATGGGCAAATAACAACCCGTACATTGATCCTAAAGGCATCATTTGGTTCACGGATGGCTCTAGGACCGATCACGGTGTAGGTGCTGGAGTCTTTGGACCCAATACCAGGATCTCGGTTGCAATGGGTAAATGGCCCAGCGTGTTCCAAGCCGAAAATCATGCCATCGGAATCTGTGCCTGGGATGGGGTCTCCGTGGTGCACATATCGCCATTTGCGCTGATAGCCAGGCGGCAATAAAGGCGTTACCTTTACACAAGTTTACTTCGAAGTTAATCAACGAGTGCTTTGACCTGCTTCAGGACCTCTCCCTCCGTAACTCTGTCTCAGTGTATTGGGTTCCGGGTCACAGAGGCGTTGCAAGAAATTAATACGCGGACGAACTAGCAAGAGGGGGCTCATCCTCTATACTCTTCGGTTCTGAGCCCTTCTGTGGAATTAGCTGGATAGCTGCTAGAGGCGTGATTGTTAACTGGTGGTCATCTGGCCTGAGGTTTAACTACTGGACAACGCATCCTGGCAGTGCAAGATTAAGCATGCGCGGGGCCCGTGGCAAGAGTCAAGGGCGGGGCCCCCTAGATTTGCATTAGGTTCTAATGTCTGGAGTACACTGGAACCAACTAATATCGTGTTCCAAAATTAACCCAAATTTAAATTTAATATTTTTGTTTATTAATTTATCTTACCTAAAGTATAATGCATACCTAATTTTTTCACGTATGATAGTTGATATATTTGATCTCCATTTGCCTTTCCTAGTTGTACCTCTTGTTGACCAAGTTATGTATAATTCTGCTTTAACATAATTGATAACTTAATTTTGTCTAATTTATGCTCTATAGCCACATCATCTATTTTCAGAGTATGAACAATTACCACGCCGAGCAAATTAGTAACCTGGGCATTGTTGCCAATTCAGCCGTTTTCCGGCTAAATTAAGCCGCAAACTAGACTGTTTAGCCGGAAGAAAATTCTGAATCCGACCGGCCGGATTGTATTTTCTTCTACCGTTTTTCTGGCTAAAACGTTTTTAAGAAACTTTAAAATCGGGTTTACTTTGAAAACAGAATAAAATACGAACCTTAATTTCCAATATTTACAATCAAAAACAAACTCATTATTGTGAAATTTTTCTACACACTTATCGTTTTTTATAAGCCCTCTAAAAGAGTGTTGTGCTTCTCAGTTACTGTATGGCGGAGGAGTCTAGTAAATGGAAGAGTTGATTTTTTTCAGGATAAAAAAGATTAATCTTTCCACTCTACTCGTGTAAATGGTTACAGTAGAGTAGAGTTTGACTCTACCCACTACAAGTCAAGTTAGAGCGACTAGCACGGTGGTAGAATAGTCGGTAGAGTGGAATGTACTTGATTCATGTAAACCGCGCTGTCGCCGGTTTTAAATTTTCAGTTCGCAACACTGGACCTAGGCCTGTAGTCTGTAGTCGGTTGGTTGAAAGAAAAATTGTACGAAGCTGAGATTTCTAGCGAGAACATATCAATTTCTTTTAAAAGAGCTTTTTATCAGAAAAAATGCAGTACTTTCATATGTCCGGAGGGAGGCACTCAAGAAGCTGGCGGGAGGGCCCCAAGTCAAGTTGTTCCGCTACTGGTTGAAAAGTATTTCTGGCCTCTACAGCTTAATACGCTAATTTTAGTAAAAATTGTAGATGATAAATTTTGCATAAATTACACTACGTTTCGCCCAAATAAACCCAGAAAAAGAAATCGATTCACGTCAACTCGCGGGATCTAGGGCAAATTCTCATCACCGAAAAGAAATTTCTCAGACAAGAATTTAATGGGCTATATCTCTGCCTCAGTTATTGAAACCAATGTACAGGGTGGGCCAATTATAAGTTCGTTTTTAAATCATAGGTCAGTTTGACACTGACAGCTGTTTTTCGCTCGAAATTTTGATAGAAAGTCAGTATCATACCTCCGCGGAACCGCTTTACGCTTGAAAAAGGTTGGGAAATATTGAAAACTTATTTTCAAAGTGAGTGCTGTCTAGCCCAGAGCCATGTTTTCAGACTTTTTTTTACTGAAATTGAAGACATGGATTTGGACGACCTCTGGTTCATGCAGGATGGCGCGCCATGCCACACAGCCCATGCCACAATCGATCTTTTACACACCAAATTTCCAAATCCTGTTATCAGCCGTCTTGACGATGTCAAATGGCCGCCTCGGAGCTGCGATTTGACCCCTTTGGACTTTTTTTGTGGCGTACCATGAAGGACCGATGTTATGCCAACTGCCAACAATCCAGAAACGATTCAAGCACATAAGGCCAATATCATCCAAGCAATCCGGGAGCTACAGCCCGAAATTATCAACAGGGTCTTGGAAAATTGGTGTGACAGAATGCACTACTGCGACGCCAGCCACTTGAATGAAGTTGTGTTTCATCATTAATGGGAACTTACTTACTTTCTAATAAAGCCATAATACATGGAAAAAAAAATAATTTTGTTCATTTTATTGCATTTTTAAAACGAACTTGTAATTGGCCCACCCGTTACATATTCCCCTCAGAATTATAATCTAATTAAGAGGAGAAAGATCGCGACTTCCAATGCACGGAAGCCGCGATATCGGCCACAAAATTTAACCGCATCCATGGAAAGTAGTCATGGAAAGTTATGATTATGACACAAAAGAGGCCTTTTTTCCGAATAGTTATTACCATAGAGAAACCTTATTGGGTGTCTGTATGGTTGGTTGGTTGGTAAAAGTGGCGGCCTAGGCAGAGGCTAGCCGAAGCCCAATTAGCGCATAAAACGCCGTCTTGAAACCACAACTCCAGTTTAACTAGTGTATATGATGAAGGTTAGGTAGGTAGGTAATGAATTTATGAGTGGGGAGGTGTCTTGAACCAGCCAGTGTTGTTTAGGAAGTACAGCAGCTCCCCTAATTTCACATTAGCTGCATCCTCCAATCCTCCCAGAAAAGCCATACCGAGCGTCCTATACCGGGTTCTGGCAAGTCCCGGGCATTCACACAGAAAGTGAATCAGGGTTTCCCTCTCATTTACATTACCGCAGCTGCGGCAATGCGCGTTGTAGGGGATGCCCAGCCTGGCAGCGTGTAGCCCTATTGGCCAGTGCCCCGTGATAACGGCAGTAAGCTTGGCAATATCTCTACGTGGTTTAGTCAGAATCTCAGACGTTCTTTTCCAGTCGTAGGAGGGCCACATCTTCCTTGATATAACGCAAGTCCTCAGATTTCGCCAGTTGGACTTAGCAGCCCTAATATAGTGGGTGGATATCTTACTCTTAACAGCCGCCATAGGGACGCAAACACGCTCCGCATGAGAGCTATCAAGAGTGGCACCCAATTTGGCTAGTTCGTCAGCCATCTCGTTACCCTCTATGTTCCTGTGTCCGGGTACCCAGAGTAGGGTGATTCTTTGTCGCGTGCCAAGGCTGGTTAATGCTTCCTCACATACTTCAACAACCCTGGAGGTCGTCTTCACCGATTGTAAAGCCATGATAGCCGCCTGACTATCTGAGCACATAGCGATATTCTGGTTGTTTTGTATGTCCCTGAGAGCATGACAGGCCTTCATGATTGCAAGCATTTCTGCTTGAAAAATGCTGGCATGATCAGGAAGACGGTAATATTCAGAAATACTTAGTGATCTGCAGAAGATTCCAGCACCCACGCCACACTCCATTTTAGACCCATCGTCACCGAGTGTGATGTTAAAATCCTTGACCACCTCACTCTCTTTCCATTCACTTCTAGTTGGGAATCTGACATCAAAGTTCTTCCCAAAGCTTAATTTGGGCACTTTGAGATCCGTTACAGCGTTGCGTACGTCTTGTGGTAGTTGGTTTAGAATATTGCTGTGGCCGTATGGCCTAGCACTCCAGCAGCTTAACGCTTTGAGTCTGACTGCACTACATGCTGCCAGTTGGTTGATAAACAGATCGATGGGTAGGAGATGCAGGATGACTTTCAGTGCATCCCTCGGGCATGTTCGCATGCCCCCTGTGTTGCTAAGGCAAGCCGATCTCTGCACTCTACCGAGTTTTGTTACATTGTAGCCTTTACTGACCGCTGGCCACCAGACGAGTGACCCATATGTTAGGATGGGTCGTACCACCGCCGTGTACACCCAGAGTACCATGCTTGGCTTGAGACCCCATTTCTTGCTAAATACTGTCTTGCAGGCGTAAAAAGCGATACAGGCTTTTTTAACGCGCTCCTCAATGTTCAACTTCCAGTTGAGCTTTGAGTCCAGAATAACGCCCAAATACTTCGAGCTGGGCTATAGTTGCAGTTGGTGTTCATTTAGTTTTGGGAGTGAGAAAGGAGGTAAGGCGCGACTGAAATGAAAAAGTTACGCATGTCAGTTGGTGTAACCAAAAGGGACCACATCAAGAGTAGCTACATCCGAGGCAGCTTGTCCATAGTCCATAGACCAACCAATCACCGAAAAGATCGAAGACCGACAAATGGATTGGTATTGCCATGTTCAAAGGCGTCCGCCTGAGAACCCCGCAAAGAAAGCGATATCAATGGAAGTTCCACTTGATGGACCCAAGGCCAGAGGCAGACCGAAGAACACCTGATTATGTCAAATGAAAAAGCAACAACAACGCATTGTTCTCGGCGATGACACGATCCAAGATAGAGCTGCCCGTAGAAATATGCTGAGATATTTCCGCCAAAACGTGCAATGTGCCTACACCGCAGGTCGAGCAACCCGAAGCCATGGAGCGGTATAAAAAAACGAGGCAAGGAAGAAGAAGACATTATGTTTATGATACACAAATGGTTGTAAATTATTTAATGTACATACAACAATAACAATTTCTAAATTTACTAGTTTTTTCGCTCAAAATCTACTACCTAATTTTTCCTCTCTGATAACAGGCCGTCACATGGGTAGTTACATAGTTCGAAAACCATAGTAAACTGAGGGATTCCAAACCTGCGACCCTGTGCATCGTAGGTGAGTGCAATAACCACAACAATAACCAGACTCCGGTGTTTTAGCAAGTCGGTAAAACCGTTGTGTTGTACATGACTGTCTTTTGTCTTTAAATAGGTAGGATACAGGATAGTTATAAAGTTATCAATATTTGTGAAGGTTATTGAGTTAGAAATAACCTACGATTTTTGTATATATCCATATTGAAGTTAAATGAATGTTTGTTGGTAATTGAGTACTTTGCAAATCTCTTTTTGTTTGCAGTTTCGCATCCAGAGGAATGCGATTACATAATATTAAAATAAATGAAAAGAAACTTACATTATTCTCGTTTCCGTGTGTTCACAAGCAATTCCGAGTTTTAGCAATTTATAATCCTTTAATCCAACTCGCGTCGTCGTTCTGATGTTTCTCTCTCAAACACTGCTGCACACACACACAAAACACATGACATCAAAGCTGCATTCTAATTAGAAAAATTGTCGTTCATGAAATGTATCGTTTCGGTGGTCGTATTCGAATTCTCATCATTGTCCTCAATTGTACCGGAGACGAAATGGAATTGGGGGTGAACACGAAAAACAACGCGTCGCGCGATTGCTCGATTTTAGAGGTGGCTGCTAGTCGTCGGCCACTTACATATTCCAATCGACAATCGAATATCCGTCTGTTGTCTTTTGTTCGGCACCACACAATCAACGGAATTGATGTTGCCCTCGCGAACCCTTCACGTTTTAATTTCTTGTCTTTGGGAAACAAGAGGCAACTTCTGCTTCAACACCCGCGCGCGCTCCCGTCAAGCACCTACTTCAACTTCAACCACTTCTTTCACTCTGCACTGCACCTCTTCGGCTCGAGATGGTGTACTTGTGCTTGCTGAGGCTTGCTGTGCTTACCCGCAACAATTCAAAGGCAAAGGCTAGTCCGGACTCGCCTGGTCCGAATCTGTGTGAATCCGAAATCGAAACCCCCGTATAGCCGCGGAGTGTGTCCAAACTGGGCTCTTCAATGTACAAGAGCAGCCGCCGCCACCACCAGCGTCATTGGAGTCGCACTAGTTGTCATCGTCCCGCAGTCACACAAAAGTACACACAATTCTCGCATTTAATAAATCGCAATCGCCATAGACATAATAAATACACGACACACATGAGGCAATGGGAAACACTCGCACTACACACGGAGCACCACACAACAGCGCGAGCCAAGCTGGAAAATCGATTTTCCTCCTCTTGACGCGACCAAGCAGCGGAGAGGCGAGCGTGTGTATGTTCCTTGGGACGACAATCGCGACTCGAAATTTTTTTTTGTGACCCGTTTGGTCCTCAAAATGCCGTTCGACACACCCGTCCTTATGCTAATCGCGAAAATTACACAAAAACGCCACCAATTCCACTGTTTTTCGGCAACAATTGACACGAGACTCGACGCAAACTGGCACTTTTTTCACTCACTGTCTGCGGACACAAAGCGCGACAAACGAAAAACACTGACAAGATCACGGCTAGCGGCTCAAAACCAGCCAATTTCACAATATCCAAACTAGTCGTCGAAATGCCAATAACTGACCACTCAAATTAATCCGGAAAATGCAGAGAGTTTAGCCAAATGGACAAGAATCACGGACAAGCGACGATTCGGAAGATATTTGCCACCATCTTTGCCACAGAACATCACATCTCGAAATAAGACTCACTCACTCCTCGAACGAAAGATACGACGCGACGGAATATGGCAATGGGACAAAAACACAAAACAGCGTTCATGGTGAGTGGTGCGACCTGCGACGACGATGAAAGACAACATATAGGCGGCGGGCGGGAGGAGCGGCGTGGTGCCCGGTCGGAAACATAAAAAGGTGAAATGAGTCGGACTCGAACGCGGACACACGGCACACACGGATTGAAACGGAGCACACAAACAGTCGAACCGAACGTCCGTCACTCGATTTTGATTATGCGATTGGAACCGTTTGATATGTGTAGACCAAGATCCGATCCGCTACTTCTTGCGGCTGCCGGTAATTTTGATTGATTGTCGGCGACGAATATCTAATCGCGGCAATGAAGAATATTCGGCAAAGCACCAAGACAAGTCCCAAACCCAATTTCGTCGTCTGGCCTTCTGCGAAGTGAACGAGTTCTACACTAGCCAGAGCATTGTTCTTCTCATCCTCGCTAGAGCCTGCAGCGGCTTCAACACATTACAGGTGAGCTTAGCACATTCCATTTACAGAATTGATTGAATTTGATTACCACTAAAAGTAGACAAAACTTGAAACCGCCACTCAGAAAAAAATCTTCAGTCCTGCAGCAAATCGCGATATGTACACACTCCTATAATTACAACAGCTTCTCCCAGCGAGCGACAAACTCTTATTGGATCCATGGGACACGGGAGCGTGGAGCCGTTGTCTCCGTTCGTGTGCCACAGTCACCCCCAAAACGAGTCCTTTTAAGTCCGCTTCCTTTTGTAAACGAACTGTACTCGCGCGCAATTTTATTGCTCTCGAAAGTTTTTCACCGAGTGCCTTCGCTCACCCATGTTCCATGTAAGAAGAAGGGTCGTCCTCGTTTGTCGTTGTCGTAATGGCACCGTGTGGCGCTCTGTTGGCATATTCCAATAGGAATATAGGGTTTGCGATTTTCAGCAAGGATGGATTTCTCTAGAAATTCATGTGAACACCATCATCCTTCAAGATGCGGTATGATAGTAGAGTGCCATAGATATTCATCTATTCGAATATCTGTTGTAGTAGCTGGAACCACGGCAGGTTGCTCTGCCGGGTGTTTGTGTATTACCATCAGCCTATATGGTTATTGGTTACGTGAACTACACACGAATCGCAACCGTTTCCCAAATTGAATAGTTCTACGAAACGGACGATTGATGCGATATTGTATCCTGGTCCGTGTCCACCCCTGACGACAGCACGAGGAAGAGTGTATTGACGCTGCTGTCCTGTCCTGTTGTCATGGGCGATTTTATATGAAGCCTAATCCTTGCCCGGGTGATATTTTATTTTCAGTTTCCACACAGTGTTTTTGAAGGGTATTCTATACAGGAAGGATATATTTTTAATGTGAATTTACAATGACCTGTAATAGAATGCGAATATGTACCTACACATAATGTAAAGTATAGATACATTTGAAGAAGATTATTTCCAGTCGACTTAATGGAGAAATAATAACTTTTTTTTAATCGATTGCAATTTTTAACGCCGTTGCATCCTGAAATAGGAGGAATAAAGTAAAGGGTAAGAGTGTTGGGGTTTCTCGTATTTTTTTTTTTTTTTTGTAGACGATTCTGGACTGGGAAGTTGCGAAACGGCTCGGTTTGTCTGACTAGATGTTCTCTCATGTTCTCTATTTGTCTTTAGGTCAAGATACAGTACAGGGGTGGGCCCACGAGATTTAGGGGCCCAAAAGACACATGGAAGATTTCTCGAACCATCAAAAAAGATCACGAATATGAAAATTTATTTATTTATTTTATTTATTTATATTTATTTATTGATTTTGTAACACAAAAAAAAAACAAATGATTAATTTATTGTTCCTCTAAAAACAGATACGTTTTGCGACCATTGAAAAGGATATAGGAATCGGCCGGAGCCTAAATCTTCCCCCCTTAAGGTTTGGTGGATGCTATTAACTAATTCAATCACAATTAAATATGCATATCCTTGAGACAAGATGCGAGTATTTTGGCGGGATTGGTGTTGCACAGTTGTTTTTGTGAGATATTATATAGAGATACATACCGGCTTTTTAGCTTTAACACTTATGTAAAGTGAAATTAATAAAAGAATCTTACTCTAATGGTCTAAGGGCTCCTAGAGTGCCGAAACACCTTCGTAATAAGGTAACCGGCTGAAAATGTGTACAGGACAGGTTGTAGTTCATCATCGCTTCTGTTGAAAACTACTGGTTAGCCCAAAATTTAGCGGTTTCTTGTTAGAGAAATTACCCAATGTTTGTCCTAATTTTGAGGTTCAATCTTCGTCATACATAAGGTAACCGGCTGAATTTATATGCATGTGTTAGATCTCGAATCGTATTCGTTCCCAAAAGTGCCGGTCAGCCCAGTTTTTAGCGGTTCCTTTACCTACACTGACCGCCTCAAACATGCATAAGGTGACCGACTGAATTTATGTTCACACAATAGATCTCGCTTAACCGTATCAAAACAGAGTGGGCTGACCACTCTGAACCGATTCAAAGTACACTGTAAAAACAAGGTTGAATTTTACATCGAAAACTCGTTGAATTTTACACCTTTTTTCCAGCAAAATTACAGTAAACGTTTATTTTTCAACCAAATTTCTAGTAAACCCGCAAAATAGTGTAATATTACACATATTTTTTAATATTACTCAATTTTGGTGTTGTTGTAGCGCTTTTTTGCTCTTGAGCCGAAGGGCGAGTGGCAGCTCTTGGCCGATGGAATAATGGGGAGCTCCAGGACGATTTACATCGAAGAATCGGCTGCCGTAAATATTATTAATTAATTGCATAAACCCGTATGTAAATTTACATATTCGCCGGTGTAAATTTACATTTTTTCCAGTGCAAATTTGCTAATTTCTGATTTAAATATACATAAATCTAAGAGTAATTTTACTTATTTATGTGTGCAAATTTACTTATTACCGTTTGTAGATTTACACAAATTTTGTAGTAAATATTTACACCGTAAAGCGTAAAATTACTCTCGTTCATATCGTGATGTAAATTTACTACTATAATAGAAGGAAAAAAAGTTTCCTCTTATTATTGGAGTAAAATTTTTTCGAGTGTAGTCAAAATACCTCCTTAAAAATGTATTTTTGAACATGTGTATTTGCTTGGGTAACCAGGCGAATTTGTATTCATATGGTAGATCTCGATTCCCCTTACCGAAATTGAATAGACTGACCACTCTGAACCGGTTCCTTTACCGATTTTACCGGTTCGAAGTAGGCAAAAATTGACCAAGCACACCCTAAAAATATAATTTTGAGAAGATTTGGTGCATTCTCCCGTTTGAATTTAAATATGTTCATATGTTAGCTCTCGACTTGCCTGTGTGGACAGTGCCGGTCAGTCCAGATCAAACCGGTTCCTTCACGGTTTTTTACCGATTGGAAGTGGACGAAAATTCCCCAAATACACCCTTAAACCGTGGCGGATTAAACAAGCGCGGGATCCATGGCAAGTGTCAAGGTCGGGGTCCTCTAGATTTGCATTAGCTGTTCATGTCTGGAGTAGACTGAAACCTCGATTCTTCTTTATGGCACGATAGCCCGACGTCGGGCCTTGGCCGCCTGGATTGCAAAACCTCCAATTGTCCTTGTCCTTCAGTTTCGAAAGCCTAGCATCTGGTGGGCGTCCTCACATACAGAATGCTCCCATCGGGCTCTCGGTCGTTCACGCAATCTGGCTCCGTCCACTCGTTGCGCGTTCATAACTTTTTTGGGCATGCGATCGTCGTTCATCCTTTGTACATGTCCCGCCCATTGCAGTCGCTGCAATTTCACGATTTTCGACACATGTAGCTCATCGTACAGCTGATACAACTCATGGTTGTACCAGATGCGCCATTCACCTCGTTCACGAAAGGCCCCGAAGATTCTTCGGAAAACCTTTCGCTCGAATGTGTCCAACAGGTGTTCAGAGTTTTGGGTTAGGGTCCATGCTTCGCAGCCATAGCATAGCACAGGTCGGATGATGGTTTTATACACGTGATACTTCGTGTTCCCGTGCACCAGCTTCGATTTCATAATTGGGAGGATCGAAAAATAACACTTATTAGCTAGTTGTGCAACACAGGTAAGGTAGGTACTCTAAGTGTCATTCCTTATTATCTTTATCTATCTTTTCTTTTTTGCTTACTATATTGGCACCATTGATTTACTATACCAGTCTTTTGTCTATTATTCGTGAAAATATATGTATAAAAACGCGATCCGGTGTTTTATGTAAAAAAGCATATGTAGTTTCGTTTGGAAATTACACCCTATATTGAGGTTCCCCACTTTGATGCTTTAATTTACTGGCGTTCTAGAAACCTCGATTAGTTCAGCAAAAAAATGTGATCCAAATGGACGCAAAATTTAACACTCACATCTATATTTCTTCATTAATGTTACCTAAAGTATAGGTATAATATCTAAAATTTTTAGCGTCTACTTTTCCGATTATCCTGTGTGCAATATTATTTAGCATGTCTTGTGGGTGGTACACTTTGGACTTTTAATTTTGACAAGTGTTTATTTATATCGAATTGATCAGCCAATTTTGCCTAAATCATAATCGGGTCCTGAGTCTCTAGTGTTCATTTAAGATGACAATGATAGCGACACTACTGTAGCCCGACGGAAAAATATTGGGTACGGTTCTGAAACGTACCGGTCGGGTACCGGTCGACAACATGTTCCGTTCTCTTTGAAATCTAGGGATCAGAAACTTCTCCTTACAAACAGATCCCCTAAGCGCCACCATGCGAAGTATAGATTGATTGATTGACAGAAATTTACAATCTGCCGTGGAATCGTGCATTTCCGCCCTCATTTATTTATTAAACTAACGAACGAACGTTGTGTATCAGAACCTTACCCAATCGATGTACTGAAGACTTTGAACTTTAGGCACTAAACGAGCAAATTGTGTTTAGTTTGAATGAAAGTATGATAGTTGATCTCTTTGATCCCCATTTGCCTTTCCCGGTTGTACCAGTACCAGGCCCAGTTATGTACTCTGTTTTAAAATAATTTATAAGATAATTTTGCTAAATTTATGCTTTATAGCCATACATAATCTTTTTTTTTTCAAGGTAAAGTAGTGACATAGGCCTGTTGCTTGATTCACTGAGGTGGTAAAAAGAAAAGTTGTACGAAGCTGAGATTTCGAACGAAAAGAGGACATATCAATTTCTCTTAGAAGATTTTAAAGTTATGTATTTCCAAATACATACTAAAAAGCATTATATTAGCAATCTTGACTTTTTTTAAATTAAAAAAAAGCTGGTACTTTCATATGTCAGAATTGTTTCACGGGCTATATATGGCTCTGGCTCCGTTTTCAAATCAATGTACATATTCCCCTCGTAATTATCTTCTAATTAAGGGGAGAAACACGTTCATTGGAAAGTCGCGATATCGGCAACAGAATTCAGCTCAATCCATGCAAAATGGAAAATTATGACACAAAAGAGGCCATTTGTCTGAAGAGTGAATACCATTTTCAGATAGATACAGCTCGCGTGCAAATTTTCCAAAACAATCTAGTTATTAAAAAAAAGAGAGCATTTTCTGAAAAAAATTAAGAGGCTTTGACTCAATTTTAATTCCTCCTTGCTGGAAATCATTGAAACCGAAAATATTTAGAACAATATACATACGTTTCATCAATGTTGCAAAATTCATCAATGGCAACTTGTACCGTTTAACCTCCTACAAGGTACGGATGGAAAACATCAATTAAAAATGGTTCGGTAAGGCTGGAACTCAATTGGTTTGATGGTGAACAAACGCACTTGGCGAATTTTTCAAGAATTTTTCAAGAAACCGGTTGGTTTAATCTGGGCTGACCAAAACTGTCGACACGAGCGAATTGAGATCCAACATTTAAACATAAATTCGATCGGGCGAATGCTTCAAATTTTGCCAAAACTTTATTTTTCAGGGTGTATTTAATGAATTATTGCATAATTTCAATCGGTTAGAATCCGCCATGAAACCGGTTTGGTCTGGGCTGACCGGCATCGGCAAATCGAGAGCTAATATATGAATTAAATTCAATCGGGTGAATGCACCAAATCTCAAAATTATATTTTTAGGTCAATTTTTGCCTATTTCGAACCGGCTAAAATCGGTAAAGGAACCGGTCTAGGGTGGTCAGCCTACTCAACTTCGATAAGGTGAATCGAGATATACTATATGAATACAAATTCAGCCTGATTACCTAAGCATATATATTCAAAAATACATTTTTAAGGAGGTATTTTGGCTACTTTGAATCGGTTAAAACCGGTTGAGAGTGGTCAACCCACTCTTTTTCGATACGAGATCTATTGTGTGAACATAAATTCAGCGGGTTACCTTATGACGAAGATTGAATCTCCAAATTAGGACAAACATTGCGTAATTTCCCTAACAAGGAACCGCAAAATTTTGGGCTATCCAGCAGTTTTCAACAGAAGCGGTGATGAACAACCATCTGTACACACTTTTAGCTGGTTATCTTATGACAAAGGTATTTCGGCACCGGCCTCCCGTACTATAACTTATTCTAAAGCTTAAATCTAAACTATAGCTACAGTCACATTTGGCGAGTTTACTAGCGCTATTAAAGTTGCCTTCGAGAAATCACCATAGGCGACGATACATAATAAACAACGAAAACAGTGTCATTTAAATGGGTGACTAAGCGTTGTTACGACGCGACGTCGTCACCGAAAGTGTGATGCAACTAGACGCGTAACTAGAAATAACTACGGTGACGACGAAGTGAACAATCAACAAAGTGTTGTGCAATTTTACTAGTAGCTAGTCAATAGATACATTTTACTAGCTACTAGTGGAATAGGATATGTTCAATTCGACTAGCAACCAACCAGCGAGTGAATATACGCTACAATTATTCCTCGGTGAATTTCGAATTAACTGCTCAACCGATCGACACGAAATTCAGTGTGAATATGTAAAATGGTAGGTATTTGCCACGAATACCTTTGAAGTAGGAATTGTTAACAGGGTGTCCCAAGCGAGGTGCAAAAGTAGATTATTTTATTTGTCTTCGGAAAAGGGTGACATGTATGATACATATTCATGTACCTGCGACTAGTCTCATTTTAGCATTTCAAATAGAAAAGATATAGACAGGCTACTTTTAGTGTTTTGGAATCAGTAGAGGGCCAGGTGTCTAAAAACTGTTTTTGCTAAAAAAAACATGTTTATCATATTTATTTATATTTTTTTTTTTGAAATACTAAAATCGGTCTAGTCGCAGATACAGACTATAGAAGAAATAGCGCCACCCCTCGACGAAAATGTACAGCAAACAGCCACTTTTTGTTAATGTTTTTTGTAACCGCAGGTTTTTCGAATTTTTGTATTGTGTTGTTAGCCATTGTTTGTTGGGTATGCTGATCATGACAACCACTTTTGCACTTCGTTTGAGAGAGCCTGATAACATTTCCCTACTACAAAGGTATTCGTAGTAGAGATGAGCATCGAAAGAAAAACATCGATGGTTACCATCGAAAAAACATCGAGACGAAACCATCGATGGTAAGAAAACATCGAACCAAAAACATCGATGTTTTGGGTTTTTTGAGTACTCAAAAAAAATAATCACTTTAATATCAAAAATTAAGCTGATTATGGTTTTCATTCAATGCCTCCCCCACCCACCAGAATATAACTCTTCTCCTTGAGTTTTTTGCATTCGTATCGTACACGGAACCCAGCGCATAGAGCAGACATATCAAACTGACGGCCCGCAGCCAGGTCGAAGAACTTAATTAAAAAAATGTGTGGCAGCACAAATTCGAGCTATTGAACTCATTTCAACAATGTACTAAAACTCCCCAAGAATGCGGTGGCTTATGCACGCTTAAAAAAATCACCGACGATTATTTGAGTTACGTTTGCTTAAGGCATCCTTTTTTTGTGGAAGAAAACGTTAAGCCTTTTCGTGAAATTGTTTTGTTCCGAAATTTGGTCCTTTTTTTAGTATTAGCCGAACTTGCTAGCCATCTGATGGCACGTTGCACTATAACTCGCGTTCGCATCCTTCAGGTAATTGGACAAAAACATCTTGGGCTGATATTTATTTGAGGGACAAAGTTCTAAAGCCAAAAGACATTTAATGAGGAAATCACATGAACGTGAAATGTTGTAAATATGGCCATTTCAGCCCAAGTACAGAATTTTTTCCTTTTAGCTTATTAAGCTTTACTGGTACATGCGTTTGTTTCACACCTCATCACAGAACCAATTATTGTCTATTTTGAGCCTTTCTTTCTGACCGGACTTGATGTAACTCAGACTAAGAATTTTCGCTCCCAAGGATGTTTTGGGCTTCCTCTGGATGTTTATCACCGGTTCCACAATGTTCGGATCAGCTGTCCAAAATTTGACGGAAATTAATTCACAAATAATGTTTGGCGTTTTAACTTTTTATCTAAGGTTCTCAATTTATTTGAAGAGCATTTTCAAAAGATGTAATTTCTATAGGACGCAATCCCTAGGAAGCTACTGGCTTAGATTAATAGTCACATCTTAAATAAAACATTCTGAGATTAAATTACAAAAATACATATAGTATAGTGATTTTAGCTGAAAAAATGATGAAACCCAAACATCAAAAAAAAGAGCTGACTTTTGATGCCAAATTGTTCTATGGCCTGACCGCATTACGCAGTAAAAAGTTAGACTTTTTTGCGCGTCACATTTGGGGGGGAGGGGGTGTCAAAGGGGTGAAATTATGATTTTTCGCCAATATCTTGTTAACTGTAATATTTATAGCAAAATGTTCTGAGGACGATTTAAACTACACAAAATTTCCTTTCTAATGATATATTATATCATATACCTTCTCTTGGCAGATTATATACTAGACCTTAAAACATTTGGTGTAATTTAGATTTTTTGATAGTTACATTTGGCGCTCTAGCTCCTGAAGTAATTTAATTGGAGCCATGGTAATTGGGACAACTATTCCTAACAATATATAGCTGTCCCACACGGAGACTCAGGCTGCCCCGACAAAGCATTCCCCTATACTCCCTATTAACATTAAAAAAAAAGACATGCCTGTAACTTTTCGCCGAATCACAGCAGGCGGGAAAAATTTTGGTAAACGTTAAGGCTAAGTCCCATTAGACCCTCCACCAAATATTACTTCGATCTGATTAAAACAAAGGGTACCTTCCATACAAAATGACCGGAAAATTGCCTACGAGCAAAACTTTAATTTTGGTTGACTTGTTCCCTTATTTCTTAATAAACTAGTGGCATTGAATTTGAATAATTTGTATGGGAGGTACCCTTTGTTTTAATCCGATCGAAGTAATATTTGGTGGAGGGTCTAATGGGACTTAGCATTAACGTTTACCAAAATTTTTCCCGCCTGCTGTGATTCGGCGAAAAGTTACAGGCATGTCTTTTTTTTTAAATGTTAATAGGGAGTATGGGGTAATGCTTTGTCGGGGCAGCCTGAATCTCCGTGTGGGACAGCTATATATTGTTAGGAATAGTTATCCCAATTACCATGGCTCCAATTAAATTACTTCAGGAGCTAGAGCGCCAAATGTAACTATCAAAAAATCTAAATTACACCAAATGTTTTAAGGTCTAGTATATAATCTGCCAAGAGAAGGTATATGATATAATATATCATTAGAAAGGAAATTTTGTGTAGTTTAAATCGTCCTCAAAACATTTTGCTGTAAATATTACAGTTAACAAGATACTGGCGAAAATTCATAATTTCACCCCTTTGCCACCCCCTCCCTCCCAAATGTGACGTGCAAAAAAGTCTAACTTTTTACTGCGTAATGCGGTCAGGCCATAGAACAATTTGGCATCAAAAGTCAGCTCTTTTTTGGATGTTTGGGTCTAGAGCTAAAGTCACTATACTCAGGGCCGGATTTCCCATATGGGCAACCTGGGCAGCTGCCCGGGGCGGCAGATTTTGAAGGGCGGCAAATTTTTGAAGCTTTCTTTTCGTTTTACATTATATGAAAGATGGACTCAATGAGCAGTTGACATAATTAGGAAAAATGTTAATTGCTTTCTAAGTTGGATGACGCCTTAACCCAGGTCGCCAAATGTTATGATTTATGATACTTCACCTTTAAATTTTTATCCTTCATTAAATTCTATCCTTCATTCTGCTGGAAGCATTCATTCCGAAAGGGGTAATTTGGTTAGACTAGAAGTGACCTAGATAGCATTGCGGCTTTACTTTGAACAAGGACAGAGATGTCACTGTTCAGTTTTACATCCGACAACGGAGTCTGTGTTCATGTGACACAGGATATCTGTCTGGCATGGTACATAGATTTTTGATGAGCTGTGCTGTGATACAACGGAGCAGCAAGGGAAGCCCTTCGTATTTTGTGGATTGATGGCCACTCGGCCCGAGTCACATTGCTGTATGCTGAAGGACCCTCATCCGGATGTGAAAAGCAGCACAAATCGCTTTAAGCTGATGGTCAAACGAACCTGGGGTATGCACGTCTAAATTCAGCGTGAGGGTTAACCTTTAAGGGGGCCGAAGGAATATGGGTCACACGTGCTATTGGGAAGTATTTAGCAAATAGTGTACATCAGCGATGGGTTTGCCCAGGGGACTGTGGTACCTTCCTATCTAGAGGTGGCTGGAGGTTGTTACCCAAACTGGAGTTGGGGCTCGGGGTTGGGTTTCAGAAGGTGAGTGTATGCTGCGCACGAAGAAATCCCGATTTGACAATTAGATCCTGTCAATAAAATGCTGAATGTTAAAACAGTCCGATAGACCAGGTGGAAAGAGCGTAATTGCTTAGGCACTCTCCTGGCGGTATGGTCCCATAGATGACTCTCTATATTCAATTTTATCCCCCAACGAAGCAACTCATTGAATCACACACTTTTTTATTTGATTGTTGTTGATCCCGTGGAAAGAAAAATCGTTTTGAGTGAACCATTTGATAGGATCCAGTCATGCTTCTATTTTAATAGATTTCAGTAGTAAGTAGTTTTTTTTAACGGAATGTACCGTCTTCGCCTTTTCACACTCAATAAACAATGTAGGTCATTAGCTGCATTGACGCACCTGAATAGTTTTTGCTTGGTTTATAATATATTTCTCCATCCCGCAAAAAAAGCTTCACTTTTTACATTTTTAAACCCGTCAGATGTCTAGAAAAGTAACACGTCCATTCAGTTTTCCCCACATTTAATTGGATGAGAAGCAACAATGACGAGTGCACGACCAGCAAAACTAAGACATGGGTTACTGAAAAAAAATGAAATGCCACAATTCCCAAGCTAAACTACTGGCAGAGGGCGGCCATTTGCCTACTGCCCAGGGGCGACATACATGTTAAATCCGGCCCTGACTATACTAATAGGTTTCAATACGCGTATTCAATTTTTTTATTCTGCGGCCCGCTTAAACCTTAGGACACTGATATTTGGCCCAGACCAAAGGTTGAAACTATTCCAGGGCGAAACCACATTTGGAAATTGTGCCCTACCGTGCGTATAAAGAAATACACTCCTTTTTGTGTGTACAGTGTTCACGATAGATGGATTGCATGTTGTATGTTACGATGGATTCACTTTTTTTTTCTGATTGGGCTGTTTGAAGGTATTTGCATACTTATAAAGACAAAGTTAAGTTGTAAAAAAAAAATATTTTAAGGAAAAAAACATCGATAGTTGAAAACCATCGATGGTGAAAACCATCGACCATCGAAACGTAAACCATCGATGGTGAAAAACATCGACGCAAAACCATCGATGGTAAAAACATCGTCCATCGGACCAAAAACATCGATGTTTTCGAAACATCGATGTTCGATGCTCATCCCTAATTCGTAGCAAATATCTTTCTACATACCGATAAATAATTGTAGTGTATATTGACTCGTTGGTTGGTTGCTAGTCGAATTGAACATGTCCTATTCCATCTATTTACTAGCTACTAGTAAAATTGCATCATAACACTTTTTTTATTGTTTACGACGTCGCGTCGCGTCGTCCCCTTATTAATTTCGCGCATGCAACTAATTCCTGGGTAAATAGCGTAGCGAGTAGGGGGCAAAGCCCCCTAGTGATTATAAAAGTGAAAACTTTGGTGTGAACTGAAAATCTGGTCATTGCGGAACTATTTGGACACCATGAATTTCGAAAATGAAAAAACACGATACAAGAAGGCCAATGGGATGCGACTATGATGACAAACAATTGTCGGTGTTGGTTTAATACAACAAAAAAAGCTATAAATGATAATTTTTGCCACAATTCATATAAATGGGTCCCTATTGAGGTCACAAAACATATGTAAAAATGAATGTAATCGGACCCCCCCCCTCGTTTTGGTTCAGTTAAGAATTTTTTTTTCACCAATGTGTCTTTTTCGAAATCACAAAAAATATCTAAAAACAAATGGGCCCATGAGTTTACCCCAGAATAAGGTTTTGTGTAAAATTTTTTTTTTATTTGTTAACAAATAAATATTGTTTCATCGACATCACAGAACTTATGTGAAAACGGAAAGAAAAGGATGTGGGGTATCTTAAACACAAGCCATAGGACGCTCGGGAAACTATATTAGCCTGAGGAGAGTGAAGGATATCCAAATTTCGGCTGCGCCGGAAATTAGCCTCGGTCTCGTTTTAAGTTCTTATGTGGAGGACAAATACGTGGGACGAAAATCGCTAGCAAGATTTGGTAGAAGTTTTACTTTATCGTTTACTATTTGATTGTATAGGATAATTGGGTTTGTTCATCAAAAGTGGCAAGGTAGCCCGAGGTTGGACTTTGACCGCCTGCAGGTTTCTTGAATTCAAGTTTTTTTATAAGGAAGAGTTGTCGGCACATCGCTAACCATCATATATGGTCGCATCACAGGTGATTTGAGGTATTACCCCCTACCTTTACCAGGGGGGAGGGGCACCCGCGAGGAGGCATATATGAAAGCAGTCTTTTGTCCCCAAAATGGGGTTTATTACTAAAAAAAAAGTAAAATACGCCTATTATATTAGTTATATAGGACCCTATAAGCTAAAATTGTAAAGCAGGGCAGAAGTGCTAGCTTGTAGAAGACGATAAGTTTTTTGCGATCATCTTAAATCCTGGCCCAAAATTAAGTTCGTTCTTTTTGTATAACATTGAATAAGTTCAAATGAAACTAAACATCTAGAGTGAGAAAAACCAATCCCAAAATGAGTTTGACAGACCTAATATAATTTAACAGTTATACACTAACCTAAAAGCTAATGTCAAATTGGGCGGGGTGTATCTCGGAAACGGATTTTGTATGCTGGTTCAGATATCATTTAACATAAAAACAACCTAAAAATTGGTGTCAGAAAAACAACCTTTTTTGCTGGACTAAACAAAATGTTATAGAATATATCGCAATTTATTTTATTTAATGTATGTATTAAAAGTCGATCCACACTTTTCATTCATCAGTCACAGCTGTTGTTTACGCTTTTTTTCCAAATTCTCACTTTACTAGCTCTAGAGAACCTTCTGAATACTGAATCTGAATTTTAGAATAAAATACACATTTCCAATCGTTTCAATAATCTTCTGCTACCTAATTGAGTTCTGAGATTGAATATTGAAATGGTGATTCTAAAGTCAGAATATTTATACTTCAGAACGTTTACTGTATTCTCTGTGAATTTTGAATCGACATAAATTTACGAGAATGTATACATAATCATATTTTTCCTGAAATTTTTGCATTCTGATATCGGATTTCAAAACACAAAGGTAAAGACCAACCAGTGCTTGCTATTGTTGTCCTGTGCTTGAGTGAATTTTAACTGAAAAGTTTTCTTCTTCTCTGAGGGAGTTCAGGGAAAACAGAAAAACGTCGCGCATCAGGAAGCACAATAAAGGATCTCATGGCACACTCTATCCGTATCCGCATACTATATACACAAACTAAGAAGCTTTTACGATTCCTGGTTTTATATTTCGTCGTTGTCGTCCGAAAGAAAAGGGAGGACTCCAAATGAAAATGAAGAGGATGGCTATGAATCGGCTCGTTCGGCTGTTTCGAACGAAACGATTATATTGTATAGTCAACACGAAGACGAAAAATTATGCTTCGTCGACTGGATTGGGGATGATAGGAAGAAGCACAGGGGACACACAAAAAACGAAGAGATATGTATGTATGACTAAAAAAAACAACGAATGCTGTTTGACCTGTATTGATTTTTCCTTGGCTACATGAAAATGTTAAGGAAAAATGTAGAACAGCTAATGAAATTCGTGGAATTTTAAAATGCAGGTGCGATATTGGTAAAGTTTAAGAAAGTTGACGTATGATTTACTCATTTAGGTGCGTAGAAGTTAATATCGGTAGCAATTACGGCGGAACTTTACGCAGTCTTGTAATTTGGATATTCCTTGTTAATGTATTTGATGATTGGCACCATCTTACATTTCTGATGAAAATGACCCTGGGGGGAAGGCAACTTTGAAATGAGACGCGTCGAGCAAAGACATCTTTAAGAAAATTTGTTGTTGAATTCTCTACAGATTATGTATTATGATTTTTTTATCAATCAATTTAAAGTAAGCTTATACAGAGGGTCGGGTTTTGAGCTTGAGTCTTATGTTTTACTATGATGCACATTGGATTTGCTGTCCAAAAATTATGAATATTATAGGAAAAAGTTGTTTTGCTGGATCCATATACATATCCTCTGATGTGTGTAACCTTTTATAATTTTTGTAATTTTCAAAAACTCATTGCTAATTTCCAATCAATTGAAAACCTCTTTTTTTTCATCTAGTACATTCGTACATCGAGTACATTGCATCTTGCATCGTTCGGACTTGGACTCTTTCGTTGCGAAGAAGTACAACATTTGCATTGTACAGATTTGCTGCACATATGCAACGCAACCTATGTGTGTTGTACACTTTGTACTCATATATCGAAGCAATGGATTGGAATTGGTGGCAACCTCCGGGAGGAACTTGCATTTTTGTATTGTCGTCATCGTTGTCGTAGTTTTCGATATTGTGGTCGTTGTTGAACGTACCTACATTCGAGATCAGGTAAAAATTGAAATTGTAAAACCAGTTCTTCTACATACACGAAAAGAGCAAAATACAAAAAAAAAAAAAACAGTTTTAATTTTATCGGCAGATAAATGGCTGTCAAAAGATCTTTTCATTTATTGTGTTATATGACCGAAATCCCGGGTCGAAAAGTATAACATTGTAGCACCTTGTACAATATGCTAAGACTAAGTCTTCTTGGTGGCGTGGTCCGACATGCCTAGATAGCATTGAATAATTGTTTACACAAGTGGCTGATACTGTTTAAGTGCTTGGCCAGTACCAATGTGTTTTGTTTAGGTTCTAATAAAAATGCATTGGTACGCAATAATTTTATTGCCTGACGGATACGCAATATTTTAATGGTCTGATTGCGTATCGATATTGAGTAAGATTTAATGATGACTAAGTGAAGAGCCCTTTTGTAAACAATTGACCAAAATCAACTAGGCATGGGTGATTTAAAAAAAAATCAAAAAGGCAGACTAGACTTGGTCGGACAACGGGCGCGTCACCAAGTTGACGCTCTTATAGCTTAGCATCAAAATTGATCCTAATAATTCAGGTGTGGGGTTTAATCCCAAATCCCGTGTGTTGTGTTAATCCATTTCCCATGATAGAAAAATATATCGCGAAAGTTAGTTGTAATTGTGATGTGCACCGATTGAAATTCCATGAAGGAAGGATTGTGAAGAAAGTTGTGTCTTTCATAGGAAGTGGATTGAAGCGGATAGGAAATTTCAGAATGGCATTTTCACTTTGGTATGACATGGTCCAAAGGATGAGTGAGTGACCTACAAGGAAAAAAGACGGCTGATCTGTTGTAAGTATGCACGCAACAAAATTTAAGTGGAGAAATGCATGGTGAGTAAAATTGCATACATTCTTTGTGGTTTGATCCGAATCCATTAGAATAATGGAACAACTGTGATATTGATATTGATGATCAAGTAAACTGAGGATTCCCATATTTGCGGGTTTGTGGTCCTCCAAATGTTGTTTGATGTCCAAGAATTTTAAAATGTTGTTTTGATGTGTGCATTCTTAAAGGTGCTGTTGATACGGTGGTGTCGCCGGAATGATTTTGAGTGTGAGGCCAGAAGGAAAATAAAATAACAATGAGGGAGGTGTCTCGCACTTGTGTATGCACTTTTATTTTTTAGATTTTAAAATACATATAAATGAGTGTTGGGAGTAAGCAGATGAGCAAAGTTCTCAAAGTAGTGGTTCAATGAACTATTGGTTATTGTTGTGATTTGATTTTGAACGTTAAGGGTTCAGACATACAGAAAAATCATGATAACGAGGATTATTATGATGAATTCGAAATTGAGGTGACACATATGTTTTCGTCGTTGAAGTTCTTAATTTACTTTTGGCGTTTGTGTAAGAGGTGAAAGTGCAATATTTTCAAGAAAATGTCGATAAATTTAAAAACACATTTGTCTTCAAGAATTAAAAAAGACAAGGGTGAAGGTTGATGACAAATTAAAATTTTCTGTAAAACGTCGTCTTCTTTCATATCAGAGGGTGTCTCCGGACATTATTGAGTGAATGCTGTTTCAAATGCGTAATTTGGCAAATGTGCTAATGATGGTTATAATTTATGTAATGATGAAGCATTTTCGTCATTCGAGAATCGGTGTGTCAAGCCCATTATTTTTGCAGTTAGAGTAATGTGCTTGTTAGTCCACTCAGCGTATTTGTTTCTTATTTTTTTTACCAGTGTCTGCGCGGTTTAGCGGTAATGATTTGATTCAGATGCTGAAGTAGATTTTATTATGATTTTTGAACGGCTACTCATTGCAGGCCTGAAAATCGAGCAGCAAATTCATGCTGTATTTGTCGTAAATATTAGAGTAAACCCTTGCGCGATCTGATCGTGAAGTTTGACGACGGAGTTGATTTTGAAATATCGAAAAGGATGTGGTTGAAAGTGTTACTGTATTTGTTGTTGATAGTGGTTCAAATCTATTTTTAAGCTTTACTTACAGAATTCTTAAAATTTGCCTGTTGAATATTTATGTTTTCAAAGATATTGCTGTGATAACAGATGAGATGTTTCAGTTGATTTGGTTGAAATCATTGATGTTGCATTTCACGTTTGCTGTATTAATTGTGATTATCGGCATAATTGTTGCTGCTGTATTTGGCATGGTTTTTGTTGCTATTGTCGCAAATTTTGTTTTAAGGTTAAATATGTATGTATTTCCTGACAAGAAAATGTTGGTGCAAAAAAAAAAACTTGTCAGTTTTGGTATTCAATGCTTGGTTGTTAAATCGCAGTTGCAGTTAACTGCTTGTTGTCGATCTGATCGGGAGACTTGGAATTCGCTGTAGCAACAGATTGCAGTGAATATTACTGAGAAGGAAAGTATGTATTCTGATGCTTATGGTCATGTTAAACATCGATCGACAAGTTTGGACAGTGCTGAAAAGGCTCATACTATATGTTGTGGATGCCTTAATATTTGTAGGAGTAGAAGACTCCATTATGGTTGTTAAAATGTTGAAACTGTTAAAAAAATCAAACAGAAGGAGAAGGTAGACTACTTTAAGTTGTCTACAGGTTGTGAAAGCGTTTCTGCTCTGCCGTTGTTTTGCGAGATCTGGGAGGATTTCTTGACGCAAAATGTCCGACTTTCTTATTTTCTATGCGCATTATGACATAGTTCATTTTCAAGACACCAATTGAGTAATTTTTGAAGTAGTTCATTAACATAAACAAATTAAATCATTGATGTGAGAATCAATGGTACGTGTTGGTTGGTACCAAACCGTTTGATTCTTTTGAGTTTAAAATGCCGTGCAAGGTTTCCTCAGTATTATGATATGGCATGAAGATTGTTTATTCACGTTTCATAAATGAATTTCTTGTTGACTTCTTACAATAATAATGAATTGATGTGAATTCGATAGTATAAACTTCAATAAAGTGAAGTGCTGAAGTCGTAGTTATGCGATTGATAAATATAATTATTGTTAAATATATCAATTTTGGTGAAAGAAGTTTTATGGTTGTTGGCTTAATATGACGTGAAGCATCTTTCGGATTACCAAGCTGAGTAATTGCGAAAAGGAAGAGTTGGATAGCTTCTTGGAAATAGAAAATCTTCTGATTCAAGATTTTTGGACTTAATACAAGTCGGAGATGATACACTTATTGTGTGCTTTAGAATTTCCATACATATAAAGGAAGGTATTGAACGTTGAAACCTGAGTATAGTGAATATTTATTCATGCAAAGTGGTATGGATAAACGTTAGTGTGCTGCAAGCATGTTCTTAAAAACACAGAATTGGAAAAGGCTTGATGTGGTGCTGAGGGCACATTTCTTTTCAAATTGAAGAAACATTACAGATAGGTCTACATGCTTGATAAGGATTGCAGTTAGAGATGCTGTATATCGCGGTGAAGAGAATGGTATAGTTTAAGCATAGCTTAAATAAGGGTAATGAGTACCTGTTTGATTTAAAAAAAAATGTGCAATGGATGAGCAGAAATTTAAAAAAAAAAAGGGTTGATTATCAAGATTACATTCACTAATTAAGAAGAGCTGTAATTAGCAGTTAAAGTCCGGGAGCAGGATTGGCTCGTAACTGGACGAGAGGAGCGGCAACTCGTGTTTGAAATTAATAAGATGGTCCGGGAGCAGGTTTGGCTCGTAACTGGACGAGGTGAGCGGCAGGCTCGTAATTGAAGTGTAATGTGATGATCTGGGAGCACGATTGGCTCGTAACTGGACGAGGTGAGCGGCAGGCTCGTGATTGGAGAGTCTAATAAGATGGTCCGGGAGCACGATTGGCTCGTAACTGGAAGAGGTGAGCGGAAGGCTCATGATTGGAGTGTAAAGAGATAGTCCAGGAGCAGGAAAGGCTCGGAACTGGACGTGTTGGGCGCTATGCTCAAAAGTGTTGACTGGATGGTCCAGGAGCAGGTGAAGCTCGGAACTGGACGCGTTGAGCGCTATGCTCGAAAGTGTTGACTGAATGGTCCAGGAGCAGGTGTGGCTCGGAACTGAATGTGTCGGGCGTTATGCTCGGAATTGTTGGATTGTGGTCCAGGAGCAGGAGAGGCTCGGAACTGGACGTGTTGAGCGTTACGCTCGGAATGGATTGTGGTCCAGGAGTTGGTGAGACTCGGAGCTGGACGTGTTGAGCGTTATGCTCGGAATTATTGCGTAGTGGTCCAGGAGTTGGCGAGACTCGGAACTGGACGTGTTGAGCGTTATGCTCGGAATTGTTGAATAGTGGTCCAGGAGTTGGCGAGACTCGGAACTGGACGTATTGAGCGTTATGCTCGGAATTGTTGAATAGTGGTCCAGGAGTTGGCGAGACTCGGAGCTGGACGTGTTTAGCTTTATGCTCGGAATTGTTGAATAGTGGTCCAGGAGTTGGCGAGACTCCGAACTGGACGTGTTGAGCGTTAGGCTCGGAATCGTTGACTACTTAGTCCAGGAGCAGGTGTGGCTCGGAACTGGACATGTTGTTGGATCCAGGAGCAGATGAGGCTCGGAACTGGATATTAAGCGAAACGCTCAGAATTTTTGATTAGTTGTGTCCAGGAGATGTTAGGTACGTGACTGAACGATTCGTTTCTCAGAAGGGAGTAGTTTGGATGAAGCAATGATTGCGCTGTGAATTGATGGTTGATGTTCAAGGGCAAATGTTGCACATAACTCGATAAGAAATGATGTATGATTTGAATTGATTTCAGGCTACTAACTGAATGAAGTTGATATACAGGAAGCAGATGAGTCTCGCTACTGTATATGGAATTCAGTGTTGTCTGTGTCATTCACTGAGGACAGTGAAATCGTAGGTTGGCCGAATGTTATATGACCGAAATCCCGGGTCGAAAAGTATAACATTGTAGCACCTTGTACAATATGCTAAGACTAAGTCTTCTTGGTGGCGTGGTCCGACATGCCTAGATAGCATTGAATAATTGTTTACACAAGTGGCTGATACTGTTTAAGTGCTTGGCCAGTACCAATGTGTTTTGTTTAGGTTCTAATAAAAATGCATTGGTACGCAATAATTTTATTGCCTGACGGATACGCAATATTTTAATGGTCTGATTGCGTATCGATATTGAGTAAGATTTAATGATGACTAAGTGAAGAGCCCTTTTGTAAACAATTGACCAAAATCAACTAGGCATGGGTGATTTAAAAAAAAATCAAAAAGGCAGACTAGACTTGGTCGGACAACGGGCGCGTCACCAAGTTGACGCTCTTATAGCTTAGCATCAAAATTGATCCTAATAATTGTAACTTTTTTTTTGCTTTTTCTCGGTTTTTATCGTCTTAGCCAGGTTGATGTATCGTTGATTGAATGTGTTAAGAGTTGCAATTTTTGCAAGTTATAAAATTATAGCATTTGGCTAGGAAAATGTTAGCATTTTTGTTAATTTCAGCTAGTTTTGCGTTTTTTTTTTTTGCTTGAAATTAATGGTTCAATTTTTGGAAGAAACTATTTTTTTTTTTTGTATTTTGGTATGTATTTGTTTCAATGAGTGCAGTCATATCTCATATGCGGTGGCTAGTGCTATTTTTGATTCGGAAACATTTTTTTTATGTAAAACTTGAACTAGTTACGCATTTCAAAATAACGTATGAATTTGGCTATCAATCATATTTTTCTAGCTGTGTGATATACAGTAAAAATAATGGAAAATATCTTTTCATATTAAATTGGCGACATGTTATTCATATGTTAACTTACCTTACCATCAATATCATTGTGGTACATATTTTGCTTTACAGGTATGACTGACCATTGTGGATGAACTCGATGAAGAAGACGCGGTTGGTGTTGCCGACGACGATGATGATGATGGCGCGAATATCCGAAACTCGCGCAATACGCAACGACATATCCAAACGATGTGAGTGCCCCCGGTAATATCCACTCTTGTTGTTGTTCCATTTCCACGGTATGGTTTGGCCAGCTATTATGAATATGGACTAACTATACCGCACATTTTCAGCCCCCAGGTAAGATATGTAGAGTTGTTTTGCTGTTTTTGTTGTAATTTGACTGAAACCATCGCACCGTTGTGATGTCCAACTGACTGAAGTCTGGTACATAGTTGATTTTTTGTTCGTATTGTTTTGGAATTGGCTTTTGTTAGTGTTCTCAGATTCTGCGATGTCCGAGCTGTTCGTCATTCTACATTTGAGTTTTATTAATTCACGCTTTTGTTGTATTTAAAGATGGCGAATAGAAGTCAGCAGCAAACGCGATGGTTTAGTGACAATTTTAAAAATTAACTTATAATTTATTATGGTATTTCAATAATTTAAGTTCAGATGAAAATCTTTTGTGAAACCTCAGCTTTCCAGGATAACTATGAAAAAAGATACCTCTAGCTTAGCAGAGTGTCGTACTCGCGACATGATATGATAATGTAGAAGTTAGGTAGGTACAGCTAGGAGAACTTCTGTGCATTGATAAATTTTTAGGGGGAAAAGCACTCTAGCAAGTCACCCGGACTCGTTTGTATAGCGAGGGAGCGAGAGTGATAAGAAAGCCAAGATCAAAAAGTTATTAAATACATATAGGCCAGTCAATTACCGATTTTAGGTCGCAAAAAATTGCTCGGGTCTGGTTTTTTTGGGATATTGTTAGGATAGATACCAGAAGTGTACCACTAAGTTTGCAACTTCGAAAAACCTGTGCTAACCCCGTGACCCTCAAAAAACCTCAAAATTTTCGGACTTTTTTCATATTTTTGTTTGTAATTTCTAAAAGGTGCTTCTTACAAGTAAGTCGTCCACTGCACTTTTAAAGCTAAGAAAATCTTCTTTAATTTAAGTGTAACTCCAGCTTTGTAGGTGCAAAGGATCCCAAGATACAGCACTTTGAAAAAATGTGCTTTTTTTGTAAAAAAGTCCGAAATTGTATTTTAGGAGGTTTGTATGACAGCCATATGACGTAATGTTCCGATTCCATCCATTCCTAGATATGTTTTGAGGCTTTACTAGCAACACATTTGGGTGAGGTTTGGTTAAGATTGGTTCATAAAGAAAAAAGTTTTTCTTAGAAGAACCTGATTATCAGGGGTTGGTTTGTATGACAGCCCTATGACCTAGTGTTCCGATTTCATCCGTTTCTAGATATGTTTTGAAGCTTTACTAAAAAACACATTTGGGGGAAGGGTGGTTAAGATTGGTCCATAAAGAAAAAAGTTTTTCTTAAAAGAACCTAATTTCCAGAGGTTGGTTTGTATGACAGCCCTATAACGGAGTATTCCGATTTCATCCGTTCCTAGATATTTTTTTAGGCTTAACCAGCAACATAATTGGGTGAAGTTTGGTTAATATTGGTACATATAGAAAAAAGTTTTTCTTAGAAGAACCTAATTTTCAGGGGCAGCCCTATGACCCCATGGTCTGATTCCATTCGTTCCGACATATATACAGCTAAGGAACTGGTTTATAACTTCACGTCACATGACTTTCTCTGTAAAATGCGCATTTAAGCCGATATTCAGCTCGGAACATGACTGAAATTACAATTTCGAACTTTTTTTCAAAAAACAATGTTTAAAGTGCTGTATCTTGGGATCCTTTGCGCCTACAAAGCTGGGGTTACACTCAAATTAAAGAAGATTTTCTTAGCTTTAATAGTGCAGTGGACAACTTACTTGTAGGAAGCATCTTTTAGAAATTACAAATAAAAATATGAAAAAAGTCCGAAAATTTTGAGGTTTTTTGAGGGTCTTGGGGTTAGCACAGGTTTTTCGAAGTTGCAAACTTGGTATCTGGTACCTATCCTAACAATATCCCAAAAAACCAGAGCCGAGCAATTTTTTGCGACCTAACGCCTTATTTTTCGGTTTATTGACTGGCCTAATATTCAAACAAATTACAGTGCAATGTGGTACAAACTGTCGATTAAATTAAAGTGTGAATTTATGAATCCTATTTAGATTTAAGGGCAGTGTAATACAGTGTGAATAGCTTACTATTATTTATTATTTATTTATTTTTTGTTTTCCTAAATTTTATAAAATAAGTTGGCTGCTTTTAGTTTCCAGTTTATTTGCAGTACAATCAGAAATCAGATTGGTACCGTTTTTACTAGCTATGCGTATTTACAAAATGTTGGATTGTTAATGAATTTTGTTATTAAGTGAAGATGTGTGGCTTTCGTATGACCTAAGCGTAAGCCTTTGAGGTGTAAAGTTTGACTTCTGCATCCCGTACGATCGATAATTAGCGAGATAATTGCACTTTTGTGTTTGACAATCGTTCATTTTCGATAACACGGGATCTTTCGCGATCTTTCCTAAATGTTGCACACTTGTAGAGCAACTTGGAGCTTACATTTCTCGGAAGTTTCGGCTGCCCCCATCGCAATTTTGTCTTTCTAATTGAAAAATGTCCATAACTCGACAATTCGTAACTTGTAAAGCACCGAACTGTTTATATTACGTGAAAATTTCAAGGCTCTAGCTGTCAAGGTTGCGATTCAAGGTTCAGTCAGAGCCATCGAAAGATGCGATTCATTATCCATAACTCGAGAACTGATCAATTTCTAAAATTTGGCACACTTGTAGAGCTCCTTGGAATACAATTCCTCCAAGTTTCAGGGTCCTACCTCTCATCACTCGGAAGTTACAGCGCTGCCCAAATCGCACTTTCTGTTTTCTAATCAAAAATTGTCTATGTATGTGCTATGTTCACCGAGTGACAAACTTGCATTTATGTCTCCCATGAAATATTTGCCGTGGAGACTAGCCTTTTATCCACAAAATTCAAGATAAATATGCAATCACGGACTGATAGATTGCCGATTACACTTTTTTCCTATGAAATGAAGTGCAACTGCATTGTTTTCGCTGGCGAAATGCCAACAACCGGTGACCGGAGACTTTCGTGTGAAGTGAGTACCACCAAGGGAATTCGATTTCACGACCATCAGAAACTTTTCCAGTATTTTAAAATGTTAGTACATACTCTAACTTTGAAATTCTTGAGTGAAATTTTTAAATTTTGCTGACTTGTATGTAGAGCACCGCGCTGCGCTGTCCACAGTTAGTGACCATTTCAATTATTTATCCCAAAACTGTACTCCATAAAATTCCCCTATCAACCTCTATAGGAAAAAGCTTGATAAAGAAAGGACCCTGCAAGGGTTTTTAGATAAAGATTTGATGATTAGATATGTCCCTTGAGTCCGTTAAAATGGCGTTAAATGTAACCAGGAGGAATGCATATTCTCTTCCAAAAATATCGCAAGTAGGATACGGCACTCTTCCACCGCTCTGGAGGGTCACCTTAGACTTCTCTCCATAGCTACATTGAAAATGTGCCTTGAAGGCTATCACCATAGCTGAAGAATTCTCTGCCCAATGAGGTATCAGTTTATCATGGTATCAGTCTATCTAGTAAGTAGGTACTTTGCGGGCATCATGAAAAACCAGATGCCGGATCACTGAAAATCTGAAATTTCTGAAAGCCAGTAGTGGCGTCATACAAAATAAACTTCACTTAATGTATCACGAGTCGACTTGTTGTATCTTTAGGACGCAATGAAAGTGAAACACATGCTGGTCAGCTGAGGGAATGCCGTATTCATGTTATTGGCGTGTACCAGCACATCAGCGTTATGCGCTGTGACATGTTGACCGCCATACCACACTTTTGCAGACAACAAATATTTTTTTAATGTAGCTTGAAATACTTGTTCTTTGCAAAAATGTCAACATGTTTCCATTGAAGCCATTCCTCCTTATTTTTGCAAGTTTTAATAATCATTTTGACGTGGGATTCATGTGGACTTATTTCGCGATGTGCATTTGTCATTCATTACGAATGCTACATCATTCATTCATTTTGCGTAAGTCATGAATACTTTTCACGAGCGATGCATTAAACATTACACAACTATTCCGTCATCTTTATGAGTAACGATTTTGTAGTCTTTATCATTAATAAGGCGTGTATAGATGATACAGGGGGACATCGTCATATACTGTTTGTATGAAAACGTGATAAATGAATGACAAAGGTATCTGGACTGACGTGTAGTGCATGAGATTCCGGGGAGTAGGTTTGACATAGCGAAGCAAATATTGTGGGCTGAACTAAAAATTGAAGGTTCGTCTGCAATATCGAGCGCATATGTTAAGAATCGTTCCCGCACCAAAGATGGATGCGGTAAACATAGGTCTCAACGAGTGTTGTGTCTGCAGTATACTATAATATTCTGCAGAGCGAGGAAACAGGACGTAAATACATTGAGGCAGCCTCTGTGAAGTAATACCGAAAGATGATCCAGCGGATGAGTGAACGATATGGTTGTGAGAAAAATCCTACATAACTGCACACCAGATAAGACGATGTAGTGTTGTTCAAGTTCAAGCCGCTCATCTACCACTGTATTACCAAATTTGCTTAGTGAATCTGTGATCTGTTCTTGTGGTAGTAGCACTATCTCAAAAACCTCTTGAAGGGCTTTGTGTTTAGGGTGTTCATGGCGAATGAGTACCAGTCATTTTGTAACAGCCAATTTGATTATAATATCCTTAATACCAAGTGGAACGGTGGCAGCGATTTTGAGATTTGAATCGCCGAAATCATTTCGTAGAACTGCCAAAGAAACCACAACTTTTAAAGTAGTAACTTTGTTCTCATTATATCGTCTCAACAACCGTTGAGTAGTGGTAACTGTGGAAATTTGTAAATACTTGAAAAGGTCAATGATTAACTTAAAAACTTTAATAGCTTTGATATAAGGATTCATGGAAAATCTTATTTCGGAATTGTGGAATGTGTGTTAAATAATCACATCATATACAAATCTCCTAACAATAAACAAACAACATCAATAAATACCCTAATTTAAAAAGAGAGAATCCATGGAATTGAATCTAAGGATCCGCCGTGTGTGTGGGGCCTAGCAAAAATTGGCCGTAATATTATTCGTTGAAATTACGATGGAGTTTTAATTTTTTTTTAAGTGTTCGTTCAGGTAATTAAGTGTTTTTACTAAAAGTTTAGATAAGTGAAGTTTATTTTTGAATTGTACAATATTTAAGGAGCCCGTTGACTGAACCCGCCATTTTCTTCACATGTGAATAGTTTAATTTTAGGCTTGTACATTCCCATAACATGGTGTTCCAATTAAATGCATTAGTTACGTTAGTCCCCGTAAGGGGGAGGATAAAGGTTGAAAGGCTCCGGCCGATTCCTATATCCTTTTCAGTTGTGGCATAACTGCGGACCCTTAGCTATGCAGGAGGAGCTTCATAGGGTGAGCGGCTCCGGCCAATTACTTTCCCGCATCATCCGAGTAACCGCTGCGCCTGAGTGCTGTATTAACAACTTCAGCGTCTCAGGTTACTAAATGTAATAGGGTGACAAAAAACAAAACAAATATTCAATCACCGAAGCAGCACCTCCAAGGCCTCTCCATGATGGACCTCTTTCGTTTAACGAATACTATCATGGTTAAGCAATGGGCCGACAACCCATCCTTGGAAAAAATTCTACGTCAAGAAACCTGGAATGAAAGCCTCGGATTGGACGGATACAACCCAACGACGACTTCGCAAACGAACAACTGATCACTCTTTCGGAACCTGGAATGTACGCTCCCTGAATAGGCCAGGGGCCTTAAGGGCCCTCTTGGATCAGGTCGAAAAATATAAGCTGAGCATACTTGCACTCCAGGAAACAAAATGGCTTAGTAGCGAGATTGATTACCGAAATTCGTACACAATTTTCACCAGTGGAAAACCTTCGGGCCACAGGGAGTTTGGAGTGGCGTTCATTGTAAACAATCAACTTAAGCCGCATGTTATCGACTTCAAACCCATAAACGAGCGGCTGTGTGCGATTCGCATTAAAACCCGGTTCTTCAATATCTGGCTCATAAACGCGCATGCTCCGCCGAAGTCAGTGAAGACGCGGTTAAAGACGAGTTCTATCACCGCCTAGAAAATCTCTTCGATTGACTTCAATCAACGATGTCAAATTGCTGCTGGGGGATTTTAACTCCAAAGTCGGAAACGAAAGTTGGCATAGGAGGCGCCCTTGAGATCTGGGATACACTCAAAGACACCATCAAAGGGGTCGCAGAGGAGGTTGTGGGATACAAAGCCCGGCGAGCCCGAAATGATTGGTTTGATGAAGAATGTCAAAATGCGGTAGATGCTAAAAACGAGGCATATCGCCAATGGACTGAACGCGCAACTAGAGCCAAAAAAGCAAAATATGACGAGCTTCGACGATTTTCGAATAGGTTAATTAGGCGTAAGAAACGTAAGCATCTTGACGAGCAGTTGATGCAAATAAACCAAAGACTAGCTAGTAGGAACAGTAGACAAGCGTACAAGCTGATTAATTCAATTAAAAGTGGATACCAACCCAGGACCAGCCTCTGTAAGGATAAGGATGGCAATATCAATAGCGACACCGATAGCGTTGATAAACGCTGGGCCTCACATTTTGAAGAGCTCCTCAATGTTCAACCGAACAACCCCACACAAGAAGTTCCGGAGCTGATGGCTAAAACAGGCCCTCCCGTTCAACCCCCAACAGTAGAAGAAGTTGATCTCGCCATGCAAGCACTAAAACATAATAAAGCCCCGGGCGCTGACGAGATTTCAGCTGAACTGCTGAAGCATGGTGGGGAGAGCCTTGTTAAGGCTATACACACACTTATCGTTAAAGTATGGAACGACGAAATAATCCCGGAAGATTGGCGTAAAAGTATCATTTGCCCAATCCACAAAAAAGGGGATAAGTTGAAATGTGAGAACTACAGAGGCATCTCATTAGTTTGTACGACTTATAAGATTTTATCTAAGATTCTGGAAAATAGAATTAATCCGTACGCAGAAGAAATCATTGGCGAGTACCAAGGCGGCTTTAGACCTGGTCGTTCGACGACAGATCAGCTTTTTTCAGTGAAGCTTTTACTCCAGAAGTGCTGGGAATACAACATCGACGTATACCAAATACTTCAAGCAGGCATACGACAGTATCGATCGAAGCGTACTGTACAACATTCTGCTGCATTTTGGTATACCGGCTAAGCTAGTGCGACTCATAAGGATGACGACGACTAATACCGTCTCGCAGGTCAGAGTTCAGAACAGACTCACTGACCTATTTGAAACTCGTACTGGACTCAGGCAAGGCGACGGGCTGGCGCCGGCGCTCTTCAACCTGGCTCTGGAGTATGTGATTCGAGCCATGAACCTGGACAGCAGCGGAACGCTACTCATTAAATCGACTCAACTAGTAGCCTATGCCGACGACATCAACATCATGTCTCGAAGATTGGGTGATGCAGAAAGCCTTCTGCATAATCTCAATAACGCCGCCAAAGAAGTTGGGCTACATATCAACGAATCTAAAACCAAGGTCATGGTGCAATCAAAAGCTAGAACGCCAGTAAATTCAAGCATCACAGTGGGGGACCTCAATATAGAATATGTAGACAACTTCACTTACCTGGGTTGCAATTTGTCAAAGGACGCCAACGAAACAGATGAGATAAAGCGACGGATACAACTAGCTAATAAGTGTTACTTTGCGGTCCTCCAAATTATGAATTCGAAGCTGGTGCACAGTAACACGAAGCTCCACGTGTATAAAACCATCATCCGACCTGTGCTATGCTATGGCTGCGAGGCATGGACCCTAACCCAAAACTCTAAACACCTGTTGGACACATTCGAGCGAAAGGTTCTCCGAAGAATCTTCGGGGCCGTTCGTGAACGAGGTGAGTGGTGCATCCGGTACAACCTTGAGTTGTATCAGCTGTATGATGAGCTACAGGTGTCGAAGAACGTGAAATTGCAGCGACTGCAATGGGCGGGACATGTACAAAGGATGAACCACGATCGCATTCCCAAAAAGGTGATGAACGCGCAATGAGTTGACGGAGCCAGATTGCGTGGACGACCGAGAGCCCGATGGGAGCATTCTGTATGTGAGGACGCCCACCAGATGCTAGGCCTTGGGAACTGGAGGACAAGGTCGCTTGACCGCGACAATTGGAGGTTTTCAATCCAGGCGGCCAAGGCCCGACGTCGGGCTATCGTGCCATAAAGAAGAAGAGTCATAGAAGGTCTATGACGGGATAGACATTTTAAACAATGAAAATATTTTTTGGCGGGATTATTTCACTATCCACTAGCGGGACTTTAAAACGGCGGAGTTTTTAGTGGGCGGGATTTTGATGTAGTGGGATTTTGTAATGGCGGGATTTAGTTATGTCGAGATAAGGTAGGTATCCTATTCAACATATATATGGTGCTGTTACTTTTGACCATAATGTATAAATCGTTGACGAATACACAATATTTTAAGAATATTGCTAGCCGAATTGAGCGTGATAGGGAAATGAAGGCTATTAGGCAGAATACGACCGATAAGGGCGATCCCGGTGGAATACCATTTTTTAAAACGACAATCTTAGAACACACGTTATTTGTACCTACGCCAATTTTCCGGTTGCTAAGAAAATTGAGGATGAAATGAAACATGTTTGGACCAAACTCTAGGCTTAGGATTTCCTCTAATACTTGATGTACCCCAATTCTGTCGTAACATTTTTCAAAATCTACAGTAACAATGGATAGATGATTTCGGCTGGAAAGTTGATGATGATTTTGGTGTTCTATGTAGGTATAGTGGAAAATCGTTGCAGCGTTTTCTTGGGCGGAAACCTACTATTTCATTCTATAATGCTCCCACATTTTCGAGAAACCACATTAGTCTCCGTCCTATAATTTTCTTCAGAACCTTGCTCATGCCGGGAGTATTGGGAGTAGGAATATTGGTCTGTAGCTATTCACTGATTGCTTCTGTTTATTGGACTCGTGTATTGGCAATATAATTGGTGTTTTCCAGGATTGTGGATAGGTTCTATTTAGATTTTATTATATTTTTATATTGTTTGATGTTTCGTTGTTTCCCATAACAGCTGGTTTATTATTGTTTAATTAAGTTTGTCGTTACCAGATGTAAGGCCCGTCACTGAGATTAATGCAGAATCCAACTCAATCATACAGGTACTTCGATTTCTTTAGCTTTCTTGCAAGTAGAGAATGCGTGGTCAGCAGATAAAAATCCCTGTTTTCTCTTGTCTAGGAGGAATCCTTGTGTGGAGTACAAAGCGAGGGTATCAGCAAACAGGTTACCTATTTCGTGGGAGTCATCTACGTAATGTACGTATCATTGTGGTCATACATGGCTTCCTTTCTCAGACAATATTTTTATTTTTCTCCATGATTCCGACGGGTATGTTAATATGGATTCGCTAAAAGGCCATGAAATAGGTGTTGCATTTTGAGCACCTGATGTCAGGCACTTTCAAATAGTATGGCTGCTTATTTGTTGGTTGATTGAGTCTGAGCACACTTATCCAGAGCAATGTCAACTATTGCTCGATATAGTTCCCAGTTCGCATGTTTAGTCAGATATGTGTGCAGGTGCTCAGCTCATGGGGTTATGGGGCTGCCAAAGAAGCCTACCCCAAAAATCTAGTTACAAGGCTTAGAAACAGAAACGGACGGAATCGAAGCACAATTGGTAAAATCGCCCAAGAAGCTATTAGCCCGAAAGATAGTGTTAGTGCCTTCCATTGCCATCCACTGAATTTATGCTGATGGAAACTGTCTTGCATACTGCATTTTCCCGTAAAGTTGTTTCGCCTTGAGCCTTACCTAATTTGGTGTTTGGTTGCAAAACTAAAAACGCTTTATATTGTTACTGATTGAGAAAAATCAGCCATCGTCGTTATTTTGCCGGAATCGCTGTTTTTTCGGTTGTGAAAGGATAAATATTGAGACAGTAAGAGAAGGACGGAAAAGTAATACATACATACGTATGTCCGAGTATTGAAATCTTTGTATAATATGCGTTTCTTGCGTTTCCGCAAAATAATATAAAATGCCTCGAAATTTAAAATATCACTTATTTTTTCTCCATGGATTGCAGATATCTTCTTCGAAATATTGTCCTTGTCATAATTAACCAATATCACTAAGCTTTCGCGCAAACGAGCAGGTGCATTGCAGAATACAAAGTTCAATTCCCGAGAACAATCCCATATCCTGAAAACTTTTTAACAGAACTTCCGACTGAAAAAAGGAATCTAATAAAGTATCCAGAAAAGAATGAATGAAGGATGAGGACTCTAAAGCCACCATCATCATCATAGTAAAGAGAACAGTTTAGGCTATACAAGCAGCCATCACTTTTGCAAAGCTTGCACGAGACCTGGGGCTGATGGGGTCGCATCGGTCGTGCTGCTAAGATGGGGCAAATATTGTGCGGTGCGCGGCTTACAAGATTCATTCTTGTGGATTTATTATATCTCTTCCGTTCCGTCCATTTGCAAAAGTCTGAATATAAAAGGCCATTCTAGCAAATCGAGCGAGAATCGCGTATATGTGCGCGGCGGTGTCGCGTTTAGATATTCAACAACAACGCTGAATTTAGTTCGTTTTGCTCTCACTAATGGATTTCATGTATGCCACCATTGCCATGCCATCATGAGAACATATCTTTGGAATTATTGGTGAAGGTACGTGTGGTGTAATAAGATGAAAATTGTATATCGATAGCTTCACTTCCATATGTCCGCGCGTTTTATAGTTTAAAAGCATAAAAGATGTTGTACACTGTCGAGAGCGAGAGTTTATTGAACTTTGCGTTGTTCGCGCAAGATGCATATAACTCGGGTGAAGAATTACATTCTTGTTAAATGTACGAAACAGGCTTTTGGTTAATTAGTCGCATTGGAATGGGTGAGAAGCAGTGGACATTTGAAGTATTTTTTGTTGTGGGATGAAGTTGTTGTCAAGGGAACCAATATGGGTGTAGCCAGGATTTCGCAGCAAAAAAAATGTTTTTCAACACTATGATCATCGCCAGGAAGTTGCCAGGATATATAATTCAAATCATCAACAGCAATTGTGATTTCCCTTCAGTTTAAATTGTCGGTTAAAAATGTTGAAGCCATGATTTCTTTAAGGGCAGCAGAACGGACATCAGCATGTGTTATTTCTACGATTCTGATAAAATAAAAGGGACATTTATGAAGTTTTAAAAATCGACCACTTTCCACCACATTTTCAAGGCAAATCTACACGGAGAGAAATTTCTATAGTAAATTTTACTAAATCATTGGACAATGAATATTTGTTACAAAATCAATAAGATTTTATCGGTTTACTACAAAATGTTGTAAACTTGACATTTTGTTTGCTATCAAAACTTTTATTACGTTATACAATGAACAAAATTATTACAGTTGCTTTTGTGACATTTTTATATCAGTGTGAAGCCGAGAGTTGTCGTGAAATTTTAATTTAGTTCTGTGGTAGCGAAGGTTTCGTGGTAAGTAAATCGATATGTATGTCTAATTTTACACTGATTTTTTGTCTTCTTTCTGATTTCTATGGATTTACTACAGGAAGAACACCTATTCGATTTATGAAGTGTTTCATCCCCCTAATCCCCCTTGGGTTCGCCCCTGTTGGGCTCTCTTATTGTGAACTGGCGAAGATGTCGCGTCGGGCCATAAGTATTTAGGCAGAATTCTCTTTTCCTATCTAACAATTTAATTTAAAAAACACTGGTATAGAAAACTTCTTATTATTTGTTAGGTTAGGTTAGATAATGGGGCCGTCGGGATTGAGACCAACGCACTTAGACCAGTAATAGGTCCATTGTGATACCGCCAGTTAGAGCCTTAAAAATTCAAATATTTGTTTGGAACCAGCGTGTGCTGGCAATATATTTATTGATCTGCATTGGGCTCACATCTCTGAGATCATCCAGATCGTAAAAGTACCTACAACCAAGAAACCTTAAACGTTTATCAGCCAAAGCCGAGCATTCACATAGAAGATGATGTACACTCTCCTCTTCCTCTTCATCCTCACAGCTTCTGAGTTTCCTGGCGAGCTCCCCGATAGGACAATGCCCCGTTATAACCCCGAACACACTGCGACTATGCATCCGGTCCAGTGACAGTAGCATTGTAGAGCGGATAAAATCTAATTTCGTCCAGATCATCTTCGTTGTAGAACAAGTGCTACCATTGATCCATCTTGCATTGGTTCTGCGCTCAGAATCTGCTGTAATTACCAATTTGCAGTTGATAACAGGTGGTTTGATGCCCCCGCGGTCGACTTCAACTCTGCCAGCTGAAGCACTGGCTAAATGGTCCGCACAGCAGTTGCCTGCAAATCCACAGTGACCCTGTATCCAGCATAGTGTTATGTTAAAAAAGCGACCCATCTCTTTAAGAACAAGGCGGCACTTTTCAACAGTTTTTGATGTGATCAGTACCGACTCGAGTGATCGAATTGCAGCCTGACTGTCAGTATGCAGAATGACGTCCCTTTCAGTTACGACGTGACTACCTAACCAAATTAGCGATTCCATAATCGCAGAGACCTGCGCTTGGAGGACACTGCAGAAATCAGGAAGGCGAAGAGACAAACGTATGTCCAGTTGTTCCGAGTAAATTCCAATACCAACTCCTGTGTTGGTCTTTGAACCATCAGTGTAAATAGAGATAGCTCCACCTGCCGGGGGCATATTATTATCCCATTGATCTCTCGACGGGATCAAGGTATTGTAGTTCTTACCAAAAGAATACTTGGGGATAGTGTAATCAGTCTCCAAAGGTAGCGTAAAGTTACCCAGTATCGATGAGTGCCCATAATCTAGTGCTCTCCATAGGCCAGTTTCCCGAAAGCGTAGGGCTGTGTTTGCAGCAAGTCGTTGTCCAAAGAGGTCCAATGGGAGCAGACCCAGCACCATATCTAATCCGGCTGAAGGGGTGGTGCGAAAGGCTCCTGTTATGACAAGAGAAGCCAACCTTTGTACTTTGACAAGCAAATTATAATAGGTGGTTTTGCTAAGTGCTGTCCACCAAACACTAACTCCGTATAGTAAAACTGACCTGACAATAGTAGTATACAACCAAAATACAACTTTCGGTTGTAAGCCCCAGGTTTTTCCGATACCCTTCCTGCAAGAGTATAGTGCAACGGTGGCCTTGTTCATTCTTTCTTCAATGTTGGGCTTCCATCTTAGGTTCTTGTCTAAGATGATACCAAGAAATTTTGCCTTATCAGCAATCATAGGTTGGGAATCCCCTAGCAAAGGGGGGTTAATAATAATAGGAATCGTTCGCTTTCTTGTAAAGAGGACAACCTCCGTTTTGGCTGGATTGATTCCAACCCCACTGAAACTTTCCCACTCCGCTAAAATAGATAGCACGTTCTCCAATAACCCACTAAGGGTATTAGGAAACTTACCTCTAACGGCGATAGCAACATCATCAGCATAGGCAGTGACTTTGCATCCAATCCTTTCTAGATTCAGAAGCAATTGATTAATCGCTAAATTCCAGAGTAAAGGAGATAAAATTCCTCCTTGTGGTGTGCCCCTACATATACCTAGATACGGACGCAGTTCCTAAAGTGCTGCGTATGCGTCTGGAAGTAAGAAGCTTGTTTACGAGGGTACAGATTGGACCCTCAACATGTAAACCCTGAAGAGCATCTGTGATTGCCCTGGGTTTGATAAAGTTGAATGCGCCTTCAATATCTAAGAATGCGACCATCGTGTATTCCTTCTGATGAAGTGGTTTTTCAATATAACTTACCAGCGAATGTAAAGCTGTATCAACTGACCTCCCTTTCCAATATGCATGTTGTGACATAGATAATTGGTGAGGTGAGATAAACGTTCGTAGATGAGTGTCGATTAGTCGCTTCAACAATTTCAGCATAGTTGACGAGAGGCTGATGGGCCGCAGGTCTTTAGGACTAGCATGTGAACTTTTGCCAGTTTTTGGAATAAACGTAACTCTCACATCTCTCCAGACACGAGGAATATAAACCAAATTTAGGCAAGCTGTTAGTATGCCCTCTATCCATGGGGTAGGTGATGTCTACACAGTGCTGCAGGTCCGCAGGGATGATGCCATCAGGTCCAGCTGATTTGAAGGGCTCAAAGCTAGATATTGCCCAGATAATCTTCTCACGGTCGAGTATAGATTTCGTATCACAAGACTCTGTTCGACCAGTCCAGAGGTCAGATGAGTCAATAGCTGAGCTCCCAGGAAAATGCGTATCAAAATTGTGTAGTTAGCAGTTTAGTTCGAGCTGAAGGTCAACCAGAAAAGAAAACGAGACCGAGGCTAATTTCGGGCGCGGCCGAAATTTGAATACCCGTCACATTTGAATGAAACTGAAGCTCCTTTTGTGTTAAAAATTTCTACCGCAGCCCAATAACGTGTTCCGATTCCATCTGTTCCGTTGGGGTTAATCCAGGAACACACTTAGATGTATTTTGGTTAATATTCAAAAAGAAAAAAAGTTGTTGTTTGTATGACAGCCCTATGACGTAATGTTCCGATTTCATCCATTCCTAAATATCTTTTGAGGCTTTACTAGCCTAAGGTGACCTGATTCCCGAAGGCCCAATGCAGTACACATTCCGGAATTCCGTTTTCAGGCAAACCCTCAATCGTACTATTTTATTATTTGTTATCATTCGCTTAATGTTATCAAAACAGCAAGATCCCGATGTGATCGCATTAAGCAGCGTCGATTGTTTGCCACGAGGCTACCACCATGACGGATGCCATAAAACGACCACATATTCTCCATCCTTTCAGTGAAGTGATATCTTCCTAAATGGAATACAGCAAGAATAGTAGCTTTTATTCTGGGAAATGTGTGGTGAACCTTGGGAAAGCAAGGTTCCAGGGACGTAGCCAGAGGAGGGGTCCAGGAGTCCCTAACTTCCCACAGTATTTCTAATTTATTCATTCCTAAAACTCTGCCGAAATTAAGCTTGCAGTCAGATAAATTGTGTCATCTGGACGAAAGTAGTGACTACATAATAAACAATTTGAAACACATAAAAATCTGGTGACCCAAAATTGGGATGGTCTTTCATAATGGAAACTTCAACAAATTTCGTAAGAACTCATACAGGCTACACAATTTGAAATAAAATATTTCCCTGTAAGAATGAAGAATTTTTTTTTTGAGCCGTGCGAAGGGAAGGCAAAAGCAGCATGACGCGGGCACCGAATACGCGATCGTACTTTCCATAGTTCCATAGTTGCTGCTTCGTACAACCATGGCCCACGAGCCCTTCTATAATTGTACAGAAAAGAAGTCTTTGGCGTTGTAGACGTTGCACTCACTGCTTCCAATGATAGCGGAGCAATTAAGTAATCGTGCGTGCACTCGTGCTCGCCCAGCCTCGTCAAGCGATAAAATTGGATTCGACACAGGAACAGTGGGACAGGAGGCATATTATGCATTGGGGCAGCGCCGAAACTAGTGTCTACAATTAATAACAAGATTCTAATAATGTCATAATTTCTGATATCCAGCTAAATCCTGGCTACGTCCTTGGAAGGTTCTGTTGGTACTAAACAGGACCCAGAAAAGATCCCTCAACTTCTAAATGTTCTCATTGACAAAACATCATCAGCATGTGAAGTGCAAATGTATGTTTTAAGACGCAAAGTTATAACAGGCATGGGAGAAGTGTAGCCAGGATCTCGTTTACAAGGGGCAAACCCAACATTTGTTTAACACAATGAACCCGAATTTTTTTAGGGTTCGGAATAGGTATTTTTCAACTTTTGAATTTCAGTGTTCGAAACTGCAGTCTCAGCAGCATTGTTGGGATGATGATGGCCCTTTCCCTATCTCTGACTATCCGTGACCCTGAGACAAAAATCATGAAGCTGTTTATTTGAAGTACGAAAATTACACCTCCTTGTACCTACCTATTTAAAAGTTTCGTTTTGTTTATTACAATAGATAAACTAATACCTCATTGCGTAGAGAATTCTTAAGCGGATGGCGACTCTCTGGGGATTTATCGCTACTTTCTTGGATTTGGTCAACATATAGGGGAAATCCTTGCAGAGTCCTTTAGTTTGAATTTTCTTTTTCCTAAAGAGGTTGATAGGGGAATCGGATGGAGGACAGTAATTTTTCCATCGTTTTGTGAAAAACTTAAATCGCATCTTTACATGGCTGTTACTTCTGAGTATTGGCAGCTATAGATGCTTGGGATTTTCACCTAATACGGGCAGTGCGGTCCTCTATACATGGCTATTAAATTTCAAAATTTTACGCTCCAAAACTTCCGAATTAGGGACAATTTTTGATTGAATCGATTGAACTCCCGAGTGTGAGCTAGATCCTTGAAATGTTCACAAGTCTGCCAATTTTCAACTTTATTGGACACATTTTATAGAGTTTTCGATTAGAAAAGTCGAAAGTGCGATTTGGGCAGCTGTAACTGTCGAACGCAGATAGGCGACCCTAAAATATGGAGAAATGTAAGTAAATGTAATCCCCAGGTTGTGGAGCTACCTGGCGCTTACATTTAGGTACATTAAATTTCAGAACGATTGACCAAAGAGCTTAGAAATTATCGAAAATGAATGTTTGCCACATGAAAGTGCGATTATCCTGCTAATAACACCTAACAGACTGACTACAGGCCTCACCGAGGAGGTTTTTATGAAGTCATTTAGGCTTCTTTGGTGTGGCGTTGGGAATGCTGTACATTTAGTAATGCTGTACGACAGGTCAAAATGCTTTAGGTATTGTACAGCAAAATGGTGTACGTCTGGCCACACATTTGGAAGTTTGGTTGATTGATTCACAAAGAAAAAAGTTGTTCATGCAAGAACCTAATTTCCAGCGGTTGGTTTGTATGAGAGCCCTATGACGTAGTGTTCCGATTTCATCTGTTCCTAGGTATCTTAGGTGGCTTTACTAAAAACACATTTGCGCAAAGTTTGGTTAAGATTGGTTCATTAAGAAAAAAGTTTTTCTTAGAAGAATCTAATTTCCAGTGGTTGGTTTGTATGACAGCCCTATGATGTAGTGTTTCGATTTGATCTGTTCCTAGATATTTTTTGAGGCTTTACTAGGAACACATTTGGATGAAGTTTGGTTACGGTCGGATTAAAAAGGAAAAAGGTTCTCTTAGAAGAACTTAATTTTCAATGGTTCGTTTGAATGGCAGCCCTATGACGTAATGTTCCAATTCCATTCGCTCCTAGGTATGTTTTAACGCTTTACTAAAACACACTTGGGTGAAATTTGGTTATGATTGGTGCACAAAGAAAAAAGTTTTTCTTAGAAAAACCTAATTTTCCGGAGCAGCCCCATGACCCCATGGTCCGATTCCATTCGTTCGGACATATATACAGCGTACACTAAAAAGAAGCTTGATTTCAAATTTTCAGCTCGATAGCTTCAAAACTGAGGGACTAGTTTGCGTTGCAACAGACGGACAGACAGACAGAAAGACAGACGGACATGGCTCAATCGATTTCTCTCGTCACGCTGATCAATAATATATATACTTTATAACGTCGGAGGTGCTTCCTTCTGTGCGTTGCAAACTTCATGGCAAAGTTAATATACCCTTTCACATAGTGACGGGTATAAAGATAAAGCCCCAGCTAGTGAAAAAAAAATTCAGGCAGCATACATCACTTATCAATCTCGAAAATATAAAATGGAACTTAAAAAAAATAACCGTATGGCAAAAGGAGTTCGGTTCCAAAGTGACGACTCTTTGCAGAAGCTCAGTACAAACGTTCAGAAATCTAAAGGTTATAAATAACTTCATTATATTCGACAGATACTTAATTTATGAGAAATGATTTAAATTTCTATATACATTGTAGAATTTGCAGATGTTATTAGATTTTCTCACTGTTCCTCATTCTTTCCATAAGTTGGGAAATTCTGTGTACAAATTATATTTTTTTATAAATATAATTCAAGGGAGTCTAATAAGTAGAAAAGGTTATTTCGGAGTTACTACACATCAGCTAGACTTTTAGCAAGTCGTGCAAATGCTAAAAAGGTTAAATAAAAATTGAAATATTTCTTTGCTGTCGTATCCTAGGATGGTGTGATCGCCTTAATTTAAGGCAGAAAAATTAGACACAATAACAATTCATAATTTTATCGCTACCAATGGAAGGACGTACACTGCCAAGTCGTACTTCACGGTTTTTACGACTTGCTAAAATTCTCTATTGTGTGCGTCTTCCTTGGTACAAAGGATTTTGCTGATTTCTTCTATTTTCGGTATAAATTAAGTTTTAGGTCACATTCGAAAGCCTCTAGCACCTTATACAAGCTTACGAGGTTATATTTTGCCTAGCTAATATCTTTTGGTTGTTATATGGGATATTGCTTACTTACGCGGTTAGACAAACCCCACGGTACAAACAGGGCCGGATTTCCCATATGGGCAACCTGGGCTACTGCCCGGGGCGGCAGAATTTGAGGGGCGGCAAATTCTTAAATTTTTTCATTGGTCTAAAATTATGGGAAAAGTGGATTTTGAAAATTTCAACATAATTGCAGAAAATAGTTTGCTTTTTTAATTTATTCTAGTGAGATGTACAAATTCGTCTTAATTCAAAGCACCTAATCGCAACCTCAACTCAAATTATAATGTGATTCCGCCTCCAAAAATTAGGACTACTCTAAAGTTTCGCTTGAAGCTTACACTCACTCACTCTCAATGGCGTGGCGGCCTTCAGTTCAGGAGTGTATTTAGAGTAGGAGTATAAATCATCTTTGGATTCACTTTAAACATTATGCCTGAAGCCACATTAAATGATATAAGTACGCTAGTACTTGACTGCCAGCTCCTGTTTTCAAGCCTCTAAAATTGCCCCAGACTTGAAGAAAAAAACGAAAAATATTTTTGGTGATATCGATCCTTTGGAAAGTTCAAAACGCCCCCAAACAAGTAACTCATCTAACCACATATTTTCGTGTGTTCAATTACTTCTTAAATTTGTCCCCACATCAAATTCGCTGGGAAGCAAGGATTTGGTTTCGGGAGAGGTTCAAGTCTCGATATTAGAAATGCGGCGTTGGCTATCAAATTTTTGAGTTTCTATCGGATTTAACTAAATTTTTAAGAATTTTTACGCTTAAATTTTTGTATTTGCAATTTTTTTTCAGTAAAAAACGGGAAATTTTACCGAAAATAAAAAATAATTTAAAATAGTTGAAATCAGGAAAATCTAGAACTCTTTAGGCACCGAATGATTTTTGCTGAATAGCATCAGTAAATGCTTTCCCAATTCGTTCTCGTTATCTTTATCACCGAAAACAAATTAGGTCAAGGTGTGTTTAAAATTAACCGTAAGCTTTCTTAATTTTGGGTTTTTTTTCGGTATGACGTTTTCTGGTTAAATATTATGCTAATATAGGAAATTTCATTTGTTGGGGTAATTCGCACATTATTTCCAAAACGATCGAAAAAAAAATTTAAAAAACATAAAATAAGAGTTGTACAGTTTCCTATGTTATCATTGGAGTTTCAATCATTTCTAAGACAATTTTGGGAGGTGCACGGAACACCTGGATTCCTCCCCTGGGAAGCACCATATAAAATTTTCAAGCAAAAAAAAAAACGCTCACTGGTAAAAAATATTTAATTTTCAATTTTTCACATACGCCCGCTAACGTTTTGCCTACATTTCCTTTTTGAGCTGACAACTGCTACCCGTAAGCTTATCTGGTGGCAGAGGGCGGCAAATACGTTACTGCTCAGGGGCGCCATAGAGGCTAAATCCGGCCCTGGGTACAAAAGATCAACGTTGTAGACAACATACGCCTGGCAGAAACAGAGGCGATGGGGGAATCCAACAAACATTATTTATTTGTTGAATTTCACCATCGTCTCTCTCTTCCAAGAGTGTGTTGACAAAACCCCGGACAGTGTGGGGCCGGCATTAGATGAATGCTCCATTTTTCGGCATACGGTGCTCTGCGTTCCAAAAATGTTAAATTCTCGATTTTTAATGATAGATCAGGAACGGTTTGCCGCCGCCACCGAATTTTTTGATAGACTTATGCTGGCCTAATCCTCTACACTAGCGTTATAATTGACTTCGTTAAAAGGTCCTTAGCGAAACAGCTAATTGCCTTTACAAAAACAAAATTCCTTCTTCAAATATCAGATCAACAAATAAATTAGAAGCGTTACGCACCAGGAAAGAAGCTGAGTAAAAACAGGAAATAAAATTGGGTTGGATACGATATCCCCAGTCACAAAATCCCCAAATCAAAATCCCCGTAATCAAAATCCCCGAAATTAAAATCCCCGAAATCAAAATCCCCGAAATCAAAATACCCAAAACCAAAATCCCAAACGAAATTCCCCATTTGAGGTGTGATCTAAGAACGCACGCGCGTTCTAAGATCACACCTCAAATGGGGAATGGGGAATGGGGAATTTCTTCAGGCTATTGTAGATGGTAAATGATAGATGTTAAATGGCAGATGATAAATGGTAGATGGTAGGTGGTTAATGGTAGACGGATGGTAGCTTGTAAATGGTTGATGGCAGATGGTAAATGGTAGATTGTAAATTGCAAATGGTGGATGGTAAATAGCAAATAGTAGATGGTAAATGGTAGGTGATTTAGACTATTGTAATTGTAATAGTCCTACTATGCAATAAAAAAATCACCGTCGTGGACTGATATACAGTGAAACCTCCCTAAGTTGACCATTGTGTAACCTGACCACCTCTTTAAATTGACCATCTTTTTTCCGCCCTTTTACATTCAACATTACGCTAAACGAGTTTCTAAGTTTCCACTCTTTCTATCTTGACCAAAAATTGTCAGCCCTTGGGTGGTCAACTTGTGGAGGTTTTACTGTATATGCTAATCAACGGCAAACTCTTTGAAGTGACACAGAACAAAATCAGATAATGTGCAGGCGAATCGGTTCCAACAATAAGCCAACCAAGTTTTCCGAGAATATTCGTTCGGATGAGGACATGTCGCGACGATGTTAAAGAAAACCTAATATGTTTAGAACGATATATGCAAACGTTTATTCAATATAATGTACTCGAACATTTTGTTTATGCTAATCAAAAAAAAGTAAGTATTGATTTACGACCCTCCTAGTGCCATTTACCATCTACCATTTAACACCTTCCATCTACCATCAACCATCAACAATTTACAGTCTTTCACCAACCATTTACCATCTACCATTTTTTACTACCATTCATCTACCATTTACCAGCATATTTCGGGTGCTTGGGATTTTATGATTGTGGATTTTGTATATGGGTATTATGATTTTGGGGATTTTGATTTTGGGGATTTTGATTTTGGGGATTTTGTGATTGGGGATTTCGTATGGTTCCCAATAAAATTATGTCTTAATACTTGCACGTGTGTTTTTATTCAAATCTTTTTTTTTTAAATCGCGTTGTAAGTCGAAACAAAAATTGTTGTAACTCGAGTTGTGGTCTAAATTATTCACGCGTTGTATGTCGAAATGTCCTAGGTCGAAGCGTCCTAAGTCGAGGGATATCTGTACACACTTCGTAATCCGATTTTCGAGAGTTTTTCTATTCTAAAATTTACTTCTTTCTCATAGTGACTTTAAATTTTAAACTTTAAATAAATAAACCAATTTAAATTGATTTACCATTTCTTCTGTTCTAGGAAGCAACATAAATTAAAATATTGGAGCCAAAAATAAACATTCTTTGGAGTGATAATCTAAAATAGTTAATTTCCTCGATATTCCCGTGCTGTAAAGAGCCTCTATTAATTAGAATTCAACTCTGGTCTAATTTATGGAGTACGCAACGCGCTATGAACAAATTAACGTTTATCAAACATTTATACTCAGTACGAATATCTGTGGAATATTGGGATTTTGGAACATTACGCTATCAGCTCTCGCAAGAAGAATTTTCTTGTTCTTCTTATCAACTCGGGCGACACATATCTTACTGTGCGCCATATAACGGACACATAGCGGATAAAATCGGAAACACAAAAATTCTCCCTATGAGAACGGATAGCAGAACAAGCCTTTTTTTTAATTTAATTATCAAAATCGGACTCTAAATAAATAACAGGCGCGACAATCCAGCATTGGACTAAGGCCGCAGGATGTGTTAGTGACATCCTATTTCCAAGATCTTATCTGCTTTTTGATGAGGTAATGAGATCAGCATCACGCTCAGCAGTGTTATTTATCCCCATAAATGGGTACTCGTTTAACATCTGAGTGAGATCATAGTCCGTCACAAGCTCGTGAGTTCGAAAAACACCATGGAACACGGTGAGATTCGAACTCATGAGCCTGTGCACCGAAGGTGCGCGCACTAACCGCTCGACCAGCCAGACTACACAGACTACTACAGAAAATCGGACTCTGCGCGTTTGAATTATTACACGGCCATGGAGAATTATTCAATTTCACACAAAAGAACGAACAAAAGTTGCAAAATTGTCACTTTGAATTTGACAAGCGGTTGGTTGAGTTGCCATATTGAATATCAAAACTGGACGCACAGCCAAATGGCGACTAGTTTGAATGGAATGACAACAGCCATGGCTGCACGTGAATTTGGCAACTATTCTAGATGGACCTTTAAAGAGGCCTAAAGAGACCTAAAGAGAGAGTGAGTTAACTTTCGCACGTGGTCTATCCAGCCCTTTAATCGGTTATCTGCCATAAGTAATGCTCGTATATTTTTTTTACGTAAAAAGCAGGACAAATTCACCAAAAATCGTGGTTTGACAGGACCAATGCTAGTAAAAAAGCAGGCAGGACACAAAGAAGGACAACCAGAAACACAAATGACTCTGTAATATTTACGATCCTTTAGAATTTATCAGCAATAAGCGCGGAACTCAAACGCTTGTTTCAATGTAGTTTGATCAGAGGAGCATTTAATTTTTTTATTTAATGTCCCCACTTCCTTGACAATCACTTGGTCAAAAACCGTAGGCCCTTAGGTGAGGTTATGCTAAGTGAAAAAAAAAAACAATTTTCAAGGCATGAATTTTCAATCTTTTTCGATGTTTTCAAAGCCGTCAGGTTCCCGCTTGCCACCCTGTACATCCCATAGGCAAAGCTTCGCAGCAAAATCGGAATACAGTAGAACCTCGATTATCCGAACCTCCATCATCCGAACCCTCTATTATCCGAACTCCCAAAGTTGGCAATTTTTTCCTAAGTATGTAATCAATCAATTTTCCACCCTTTCAATCTCAACACTCGATCGCTTCATAAGCTCGCACATTGCAGCACTGCCATCTTAATACATACATATATATTCGCGCCGATATTCCGGCTGTCGACATTCTTTACAGTTAGTTACTTTAATGCTAGGAAGATTATAATGGTGTATTCAAATGTGCCTTTGTAAGTGGCTATAAAGAATGTCGGCGGGTATTTTCCAGAATTCACCTTCAAACAGAAACCCTTTGGCTTCCATATGCAATATATTTTCTTAATTTCCTTGTATAGGGTTTTAAAATTTGTCCGCAATCGACCGATGCCCATAAAGTCAATATCAACCAACCCCTCGCTCAAATTCAGCAGGATCTATGCGGCAGAGTCATTGAAAATTGGACCACTCGAATCCGTTCCATCGTGACAAGCTGCGGTGGACATTTGAATTATAGGTACGTTTTATTGTGTTTATCCCGTGCAGGTTTGGGTAGAACTTCATATAAAAAAAATGACACTTGCCCAGGTAGAGTTTACGCGTGTAACTACCCTACACGGGATAGAGCTCAAATGTAGATGGCGGACGCATAGGGGAAATTTGAGGGAATTTGTTTTTCAAACCAAATGTGAGAGTTTTTCTCATCACGAGAAAAGATTTTGCAAAGAAATAATCATCTTTTGTGATAAAATCCTCCACATCTAAAAAATAAGCCGAAGAAGGTGAGTCAAAGATGCGAAAAAACTGTCAAATGTCAGCTGTTTGGTCTTAACCGGGATGTTACCCGCGATCGTTTTTTTTCGAGTCAGATTTACTCGCGATACGAAAAAAACGTCGCTTATGTTATATTCCATACATAATGGCATATATGGGTTTTCAAATAAAGTAAAAAAATCGTTTATACCTCACACACAGCTTGTTTTATTCCATTTCAACATCTACCCGCTTCTATTGGAAAACCCTATACTCTTAAAGTAATACATACATAATGGATTTTTTTTTATTTTTCCGAGGTTTTTTATGTAGTGTTCAACAACCTCGATTAACCGAACTTTTCGATTATCCGAACCACCCCTGGATCAATTAGTTCGGATAATCGAGGTTCTACGTACTAGAAAAAAGATGAATGCAATAGAGGACGACAGGAGACCTTGTGGCTTTTTTCAGATGAGGGATTTTCTGCATTTTAAATTCTGTTTACAATCCATCTTTGCACGGAAAATGAATCATTACACACCTTAGAAAAAGCATAGTAACCCATGCCATGCGTTAGTCCAGAATGGATATGTGATCACACAACCCATATGTGTTTGACTCCAAATTTATTACACTACACTCCACGAAATAATTCAAACGTCAAAATATTGTCGATTATTAACCCTTCTGTCGTCGCCTACGAGCTATTATGCCTAAGGTGTAGCTGAATTTTCTGTGAAATCAATCTTAATTTTTGAAGAGGTTTAATTTTGGATCTTGAAACAATTTACATACTATGTCTTACGATGATGCGCCGTTTTTTCGTTTCTTTAGACATAGTTTACATTTCGCCGAACGTTTGATCGCATTTGTGGTCGTCGGTTCCTTTGAAATATATATGGAAAGAGGTGGAAAATATTGTTGAACGATATTTTTCATCAAGCTATAGTACCAACGGTCTGTCTGGATCTATACGCCAACAGAAGGGTTAAATATCACGTTGGCATTTTAAGAGAGTAATAAATATAACGCGGATTTTATATTCTCAATTGTAAACAAAAAATTTACGTTTCAATAAAATTTTCACGCATACTATGAACTGCAATAGTGTGAAAACGGTGCCATTTTTATTTTCTGATGGCCACTCTGGACTAACGCATGGCATGGGTTACTATGCTTTTTCTAAGTTACACACATTCACACAGACGGCCTCTTTGGCCGTAAAAACTCTGCCGTGATAACCGATCGGTCGCTATAGCAATGGTCGCTATGCTATATCCATCTAAAATTACACTTCAGGGGCATAAACCTTGAGACCCGGGAACTCCGCCGTTATAGCCGATACATCGTTTTAACCGATGTCGTTATAAGCGATAACCACTGTATTTATCAAGAATGCACTGCACCAGGACTGAGTAAAGAGCAATCAATTGGCGACAGTGGTCGTGTCGGGGTATATGAACTTGCGCTGAACATTATGTCCAAAATTTTTATATAGCTGTGCTGTTTTAGGCTGTAATATTTGAAAGACAGATTTATTGACAATAGGTGTGTTTTTTTGGTTATCCCGTGCAGGTTTGGGTAACGAAACTCCATATAAAAAAAATGACAGCTGACGCACCTGTCATTTTTTTTATATGAAGTTTCGTTACCTAAACCTGCACGGGATAACCAAAAAAACACACCTAATGTCTGCAAATAATAGGTGTGTTTTTTTGGTTATCCCGTGCAGGTTTGGGTAACGAAACTTCATATAAAAAAAATGACAGGTGGATCAGCTGGCATTTTTTTTATATGGAGTTTCGTTACCCAAACCTGCACGGGATAACCAAAAAAACACACCTAAAGTCTCAGGACGCTTCAGTAGCAAAAATTCCTTGCGATTCCCTCTCTTGCCGGACTTGGACAATATTAAAAACCGACTTGGTCGCCTATCATCCTACTGAATGAGGGCTCATTCATACAATTTATCTGTGTATTTGTATTTATACAAAAATTTAAGTTTAGTTTTCATTACATTTATTCGTCATTTGGTGAGATGACAATACGCTGTTCAAAAACAGGACAAAGTCGGACAAAAGCAGGACTTTCGAGGTTTTGGCAGGACGGCAGGTTATGGTCAAAAAAGCAGGACTGTTCTGCCAAAAACAGGACGGATACGACCATTGGCCATAAGTAAACAGTCGCATTTTTCGTATATTTATCATTTCTCCAATAAAAGTGGCAGAAACTGCATTTGAACACTTAGATTTCATTTTTTCTCTGTTATCAGTCAATTTACAAGAGGGAAAGAGAAGTGCATAATAAATTTCAAGTGTAATAAAAATAAAAAATAAAAAAGATACGAGGGTCGCGAGCTACTTAAATGTTGATTTGTTGAAACTTAGGGGGTCGCCGCAACAAAAAGTTGAAACCCGAAACCGTAATAAACCGTGATAGTCTATAGCGAACCGTGAACCTGTGACTATAGGTTTGTTTTTTTGGTTATCCCGTGCAGGTTTGGGTAACGAAACTTCATATAAAAAAATGACAGGTGCGTCAGCTGTTATTTTTTTTATATGGAGTTTCGTTACCCAAACCTGCACGGGATAACCAAAAAAACACACCTATTGCCGGTACCTACTATGTCCCCACGAGATTTATCCTTAGACCACCATAGTCCATCTTGTTCAGAATGAAAATATGAGGTAGCTTGCTGTTTGTTGAATTGCACCACTTTGATCGTGGTGGCTTCTTTCGCTCAAGAATTTAGAAAGTCAATAATTTTTTGAATTTAGGTTTCATAACCGTCATTGTCTCCATTAGTTCAAGTAACGCCTTGAAGATGATACCACAGTCGTCTAAAAGAAAATGTTTGCAACTCAAATCAGCTGTTCAATGTCAGATACAGCTGTCATGTTAACTCTGCACGTGTCACTGTTTTTGTTGATATTTGTGCCGTGGTCCTGACTTTTACAATTCAAACCATAATAAATTTCATCCAAAATCCACTAAGATAACTCAAAATTCAGCACGATAAATGGATTCCGACAGTGATAGTGACTATCACGTGGATGATTTCGTGCGCCCGGACACAATTCGTAAGCCAATAAACGATGAATCCGCAGACATCCTGGGCAACTTTGATGACTCGAAGCGCACGGAAGAGTGGAATCGTCCAGGCGAGGATAATTCCAAAGAAAATGGTCACATGCAAATGCCATCACACACTAGCGTTCAGCAAGCAATAGATGAACAATCAACCGAAGACGAGGAAGACGATGATGATGACAGTGCGGACGACGACGAAGAAGAAGTGACTGATGCGCCTGCTGCCGTTAATGGGAAACGCGGCCTCACAGACGATCAAGTTGCCAGCTTACTTCGCGGTACCAAGTCAAAACGCCACGTCCTCTATGTAACGAATTTGAATTTCGAAACAACCAAGGACGATTTGGAGTCACACTTTGCCGTGGTCGGCGAAGTGAAAAGCGTTCGAATACCGCCGAAACGTCGTGGTGGATTCGGTTTTGTCGAGATGCAAACAACGGAGGGACTGAAACGTGGTTTGGACTTGCACAATACTCAGCTGCTCGGTCGCAGGATTAAGGTGCAAATTTCCGAGGGTGGTAAGAAGAAGTCGGCGAATAAGAAGAATATTTTGATGCAGAAAAATCGTAAATTGGCAGAGATGCGGAAGGAGACGAAAAGTTTCACGAAGAGTGGAAAGAATTATGATAAGAGCATAAAGAAGGAGAAGATGAAGGAGGCAATGTTAAGAAAACGCTGGCGTAAACCGAAGAAGTTGGGACAATAAATGTTGGTATTATCTTAATTGAAAATATCTTTTCTTCCTTTTTTGGATTTTTTTTTTTAGGTCAGCTTATGGTGTTACTTAATAACTTCTTCAGGGACATTGTTGTTGTAGCGATGGAAAAACGTTCAAAATTTGCACATAAATCACTCAAAAATTGTAGGCAAGGCATCCCGTCCTTCAGGTCGAGGTTGAGGAAGAAAGCTGTTTCGATTGTTAAGTGTGTGGGAGCAGCTAGACAATCGAAAATATAGTCCACATAGCTTGGAATAGCCTTGCAGGCAGAGCTGGTCAGGGCGATTCCATTATCTATACATGACAAATATGAGTTTAGCCTTATGAAATTCTAGGGGTTCGATACTAGCAATAGCCGCCTTGCATTTAGTATTATCGGAGGGACTTCCCGTTCTTTGTCCCTGATTGAACGTCTAATGCGACGATTAGGTGTCTTGTCCATGAGATAGTTGTTCGGGTAATAGATACGATAGCATCCGGCTAAATACTGCTTACTAAGAAGCTCATTATGGCTTCTAAAGGTCATCGTTTTGGTCTTCTGATGAAGATTGTAGCACACCGACAGTGGCGGTGCGTAATTCTGCGTTTTGGCAGGTTTGTATGTATCTCCATTCAGTGTTGCTGAGACCATTCGTCCATTTCGGTGATGCATAGTTAACTAAGACCGACCAATGGCTTTGTCAGTTGTTAAAAATGTTTCCTTATCCGTGAACCATGTGCTGCCGGTTAGAGATTTATGTGGCAAATTTTGATTTAGTTCAGCAAGTCGTGCATTTTGACAAAAAATGCTATAACATTGTAACGGTTAAAAATAGAGGGGTCCCGTTGTACATTAATTTTCTCCAAATGAGCCACACTACCTACCATTAAAATATTCTCCACCATGAATGGGACACTCTGTATAGTCAGTTACATGCTTGATCATGTCTATGTTCAAGACGCCGATTCGAGGATCACTGGGGTCACTTCTCCAAAGTTTGCCAGTTTGGCCGCGGGGGATGAAAAGTACGTTCCCAATAGCGGGGTACGACCTGTTGAGATAGACAGTTTGTACAATCCATCTTAAAAAAAATTCGGCTAATCGTACATCAGTAGGAGGTGGGTAGAGCAGAAAAGGCGTCGTCGGAGGACCTATCTTTGAAAGCCACACCTCAGTCGGCTTTACTGTAGTTCGTTTACGTTTTCGGCAGATGGTCAGACAAGAGGGTGAGGAAGGGTTCTCATGTGGTGCTGTTGATGAGACCATAGGATGATGTCTTCATTTCCGTATGAGTTGCGCGATGAATTTGCATTGACTTTAATTCCTGAACGGCTCCTTTTTGGATGTGGTGTCTCTCCATGAAGTCATGTTACTTCAGTGATTTTGTTATGCAGGCCATTGCAATTTATCTGGTAGAATAGATATGATGTTGCGGGTGTTAAGTTGTGTCATGCGGTTGTGGGACGAATAGAATCTGCGGGGTGACTGTTGATGGTTGTTAAGTTTTATCGTGTTGTTGTGGGACAAATAGAAATTTAAGGGTGACTGGTGATGGTTGGTGATTGCTAACCGCAGATTCTACAATGGGGGCTATGAAGGTGCTGGCTCGTTGATTACTGTTTTCGAGCCCAGAACAGTTTTACGATGGTACCATTCTTCACAGCACAAGCATTGCACTGATGAGTGAAGGCCTGTGTAAATCTTTTTACCACAGACGCAGCCGATCCATGCCCCAGGATTTGTTTCGATGCTAAGACACATAAGTAGTAGAATTAGGAGCAATCGGGTCCGCCGCTTATTTACAAACTCGTGAGGAGTTCATGGCCTTTTTGCCTTGAGTTGCATACGTAAATGTATCTACAACGTACGCCCAACAAACCCGTATCGAATTGAAGGGCGAATGCTTCCTACTCAACACGGGTTTGTAGGCAAAGATATCGCAACAATCCCGTGCGGAGTTGGAGGTAATCATGCCTCGTTCTGAACACGGGTACACGTAAATACGCGGGGCGAGCAAGGTTGCTCCATTGGGATAACAACTGGGTGATGTGTGCACATTTTTTCTTCCCTACTTGTGTCGAAAGGTCTTGGCTATGTAAAAAGCATGGGTGGTTCCGCGAAATAGATTTTTTACTCTTTTTATCGAATCGGTGGCTAGCCATTGCCTAGCCCCATTTAAAATGATTCAATACCAGGGTGTATTTCGTGTCCTATATAAGAGGATCGTACACCTTTGCCTGGTTGAGTCCGGTAATGCCTCTCCTGGTATAACATGACGCGCTGCATACGTAGAGGCATCTGATGAGAATTGCAGCGCGCCATGTAATACTAGTTCGAAACCGGCTCGAAATGCACTCTGTGTGCCGCAACTCGCTGGAGTATGCATACTATTGTGCTGTCCCACTATGGGCAAACTGGACGGTGGATAACTCAAATCATTTTTTGAATATGCTACATCCACCGTCCAACAACAATCTTTTTAACACTTTGATTTGCCCTAACTCCTAGTGGAGCATGGTGCGTTGCTGACTACCGTATGTAGTCGCCGACGTTTCAACGACAAATGAATTCGGATTGTGATAAGGTTGTCAGCCATACCACTTCCTAGTCGCATTTTTGTTTATTATTCTATGATAAGAACATTTCTTATCTTCTTCTTAATAATAATAAACGTGCGACGAGCCATGCCGAGTATTGAAACACCGTTTCTCTATGAATCTCTACATCACAGACTGGGATTTCGTCCGTATTCCGCTACCACCTGAAGGCATTAAACTGATTTCCAATGCAAATTATTACAACATAATTACGTTGTGTGATTATAAACATACGAGTTCCTCTAAATTGGCGACCAACTTTTAGAAATGCCAATCCGGGACATTTTAAGTATGATGCATTTCAGGGTATGGGACGTTAATAGATGATTTTTTTTCATTTCCAATATTACCAAATTTGAAATTGGGTCTAAACCGGGGTCTAAATTATTATCAACTAATTTGAGAAAATCAACTTTTATAGCGCCTCGACAATCCCAGTTTTCACGTTGAGCTGCAATTTTAGAAAGGGATTCATTCAAAGAAAATTCACAAGTGCGATAAGATCGAGTGTCTATGAACTATGTTTATGGTAATGTTAGCGCCCGCTCTAAGGGGGGGCAAGCCGGGCGGTCGCCCGGGCGCCAAATTTTGGGGGCGGCTTTTTGGATAGCACTCGAATGAAGAAAATATTTAATATAAATTTTTATCCAATGGAAAGTAAACCATATAGACAGATGCAATGATTAGAGGCGAGAAAATTCCACAAGGCGGGAAAGGAATTGACACCTACAAAATAAAGGCAAGGCAAAGTCAATGGCATAACCTTTCTAAAATATATTGTGTTCGAAAACGAAATGGGGGCCCCCAGACCGTATAATTTTAAATAAGCGAAAATTATTGAAACCCTTTTTTTGTACTTTTGACCTAATTAAAAATTCAGGATTCACCATAATAAATTTTCCAAAATTTTTAAAGCACCATCGGCTCGTTTATAGGTCCGGTTAATGCGAACAACCTGTAAGGGCGATTATCGATTGAGGTACTTGATGAACCTTTAATGCTTAATTTTTAACATTTTTTTTATACAGGGTTATTGGTTAAGTCGACCTATTCCCTGCAACACGTTATAATAGGGGGAAAATGCAACAAAATGAGACCATAAATGTTAGGCCGATTTTCAACGGTCACTGAGATTGAATTTTGAATTTTTAGGTTTTTTTTTACACAACCTCGAATTTTACCATTTAAAGTAAGAATTAAAAAAAAACTACTAAGTTAATGGGTTAAAACTTATTTTTGGATTTTAGTCAACACTATAGCAGACATTTCTTAATCATTTAAAATTTCAAAAACCCATCACAGTTTCGGAATTTTTAATTTTTAATAAAAAAAAATTAACTTAAATTTTTTTAAAGTTGATTTTTAATATAGTATTACTAAAAAAAATTATATGACACGGACTCTGCAGACCACTGGAAAAACATACTCGTGTTGTCAGCTTTCCAAAACGGTGTCAATGTCAATATAAATATTTGAAATAATTGAAACAGTTAGCTGCAACTTGTTCGGGGACCATAATTTCGTTTGATAAAAAACGACAAATCCATAAAACAATAAAAACAAGTCTGTCAAGTTAGCACTACCACTTTAAAATTTCGACAAACGGTATAGTGCATTAAATGTCGCAATTTTGTCGTAATTCAATGGAAAAAGAAAAAAAAATGTCCCGCCCCTCCTTCCCCTTAAAAACTACCCTTAAGTGCATTTGAGCCTCAGTTAACCAAATTCGAGTTCCAGGAATCTCCCCAATGCTAAAGGTGTCCAGTAAGATGTCACAGGGGCTGCTTAAGAGATTTCCACCCTGAAAAAAATGGTCGCGCCCCTCCTTCCCTTAAAACCTACCCCCGTCAAGTTAGCACTACCACCCCGGTAGCGGCCAATTCAAGCATTTCCGTAAAACAAAAAGTATCCAATTAATTGTCGCAGGAACCGAAAGGCATATTGCACGCTTCAAAAAATTTGTCGCGCCCCTTCTACCCCTTAAAAACTACCCCTAATTGCATTTCAGCGTTAGTTCGCCAAACTCGAGTTCCAAGAATCGCCCCAATACTAAAAGTGTCCAGTAAACTCTCACTACGGCTGCTTAAAAGATTTCCACCCTGAAAAAAATTGTCGCGCCCCTTCTTCCCTTAAAAACTACCCCCGTCAAGTTAGCACTACCACCCCTTTCGGTTCCTGCGACAATTAATTGGATACTTTTTGTTAATACTTTTTTTTTCAATAACCTTCATCCACCCGGCACAGAGTTAAACTTCAATTCACCCGATATCTTCTATCATCTAGCATTCAGAGAATAAATTTTGAGCTATAGGAGGTGGGTTTCAACAAGATGAAGGCCACAGAACACAGTAACAGAGCCGCAACAGTTCTTCTTAATTTGTTCCCGGACATGGTATTATCGGGATTGATTTAACTACCGCTGACTTTATTCTCCAAGAATTCTCGAGTTGACACATTCATGAAAAACACTCACAAATCCGCCCGTGAAAAGATTCGATTAATTGAAGTTTATCTATACCAAAAACACTACTATAAACGAGCACCATTCTTCGGCACACCGTTTTCCAGAGCGGAGTTTTCTAAAACGTGTTAAGTGTATTACTCGAAAAAATCTACTCGTTACTCGCTGTTACAACGACCAAGTAGTGGCGTAGATCGCTTTTTAAAGGAGACAGATCTGGGGTTGGGACTATTTTCTCCGGCATTGGCCTATGGGGGCATAAATGGGCGCTAATATCCAGTTTTTGCCCCTTATCTATGCCACTGCGACCAAGAGCTGCCAAAATCAATCGAGTCTATCAAATCTACTATAAATTTGTCTGGTATAGCACTGAAGGGGCAGCAAATTGTCCTCTTGCCCGGGGCGGCGTAAACGCTAGAGCGGGCGCTGGGTAATGTTGTAGGAGTCAATGGGGTCTGAAGTTGAAGGTATAAAAAAAATTAAAATATGTAAAACGTTAAGTGAAATTATTTATTTTTAAATTCATACCTTCCGTTGGAATGACATTTTCTAACAAGTTCCGGATTGTCAATAAGTACTCGGTAGAAGTCGTGGCAATTTCCCATATTGAACTTTATTTCGGTTATAGCTCGAAGCGTTTCGCTTTTTAAAGATGTTTTTGAAGATGCCCTGTACGAATTTATAATTGAAAATAGACGTTCTGTTGGCGCGTTAGTACCTGGAAGGCAAAGAATGTACTGGACCATGGCCAAAACATTCTTGTATGGCATGGAATATCGTTTTGCTTCATTGTTTTAAAAATGTCCATCCTGAGCTCCTCCCATTTTTTGTGCATTTCATTCGATATTTGATTGGATATGTATTCGACCTCATCAAATAATAATAAATTCATTTTCAGTAATAATATTACTTAGCTTGAGCATCTGCTCCAATATTATTAATTGGATACGACTTTAATAACACCCATTTAAATAAGTGAACTGTTTCGTATTGAAAACTGTACTTTTCGAGATATTGTTTTAGTAGAAATTGCCAGCATGTCCCATAAAATATTGCCTTTCAATTTGGCCAGCTTCGACCAGTTTGTTTAAGTCGGTAAAAATTTTTTCCTATATTGGACCTAGCTTCTTCACAAAATCTTTCAAGATTTCAACGTGCACCGTGTAAATATTATATGAAAAAAGAATAAATCTTTGTAATGATGTTTTCAACTCAACTGTTATCAACTGGCAATAAATTTGCTGCCTTTTGAATTGCATTATGCGCATCCCACACCAATGATTTTTTTAAGTCCCGCGTGCAGTTTCGAAAAAACGTTGCTCTCGCCCTTACGATTGACACCTCTATAATTGCTATTTGCGTTATCAGCACAAAATTCCACGACTTTTTCCTTTAAAGTGACTTTTTTAAATATGAATACGTAATGTCTGCCCTTTCCCCTTGCAAACTTGTTATTTCAAGCATCTTGATACTAATCCCTGACGTAGACTCAAAATACCTAACTAGAAATAGAAATAATTTCAAATCTTTATGATTTGATGCATCAGTAAAAATGCTTATGAAAGGCACATTCGTAATCTCTTATTTTAAAATATTGGCCGAAAATGGAGGAATGACGTTTTTGAAAAAAGAACTTGGCTTGGGTTCTAACACAAGTAATTTTTTTTTATCGAACAGCCTTTGTATTATTTTTGATGTGTAGTCCATTGATCGAAAACTTTCACTATTATCCAGTGAATTGGAAACAATGTGGTTTTGAACCATACGGAAGTACAAAGCCAAACAAAAGAAACTTACGTTTGACGCTATGACTACACTCAGAGAAAAAAACGCACATTCATATTAAAAGCTCCACATTCAAATTGAACGCAGTATTCGTTTGAAAAATCTCGTTTGATTTTAACGAGTTCTCATTTACGCTAAGAGAAATTCGTTTAAAACAAAAGAGCAGCTAAACCCCAAACGCCGGTCGTTTAAATCAAAAGATTCCGCATTACATAGTAATGTGTATACATTACTTTGCGTAACAAATACACATACCTACATCCCTAATTCGTTTTTTGCCATAAATGCGTGTAAGTCAATTTGTGCATTGATAAAATACATTCTCTCTCTACAACAAAGGACGCGATGCCAAAATATCATTTGCTTCAATGTAGTACAACAGTTGTTAGTAAATACTTCTGGCCGGTCTGATGAGTCTCGCGTGTTCATATTCATTCGAAACAAGTGTGTAGTGTCTAACAACAAACGCGTATGTCATTAGAATCGATGTTTAGAAGTATTTTTGAGAATGTTCTTTTGCATTCATCTGGAGGAATGGACGCTTGCACACGTGCAATTTAAGTTTAGCGGGTGTTAAAATAAAAGTGAAATATATTAATCATGTTTTCTGAAGTTTTCATAAGTTTTATTTTTTATTGACTTGCCAAACCATGTAACAGTGAGTATCTAATCGAATGGAGAATGGACAATCAAACGGAATGTTTTATTTTTTTTTAGCAGAGTTTGCTTTTAATTCCATATAAAACTCAATTATTTAGAATGGGGTAATTTCTATGAAATGAAAACGGGATTCGTTACTTTCGAAATACATACCGTTTCTTTAAAAAGAATGCTTCGTTTAATTTAAATAACAAAAATGTTCAATACAAAAACGGAGACGTTTGATACAATTGCCTTTCATTTATTCAAAATGTGTTACCCGTTTACAATCAAAGAATAAGTGTTTATTTCAATGAAGAATACGTTTAAATCGACTGGCTTCTTCTTTCCAGGTAAACGCAAATTCTTTTAATTCAAACGCTTTTTTACAACTCATAATGCTTTTGAAAGAAACGCCACTCGTTAGAATTAAACGCATTTGCTTGTGGAGCCAAATCAAAAGCGCAAATCGTTTGAATTAAATATATTTCGTTCAATATGAGTGAATATTTCTCTGAGTGTAGGTACATATACAATAAGTCCCAAGTCTCCTCCACAGATGTAGGAGGATGTCGGAACTATGAGAATTATAATATCAATTTGGAAGAAAGCATGTTGTTAGAAAATCAAAATACGAGTACATAGAAGACTAGTGAAATTCGGGACGATTTCCAATGCGGGACAGACCTGTAAAATGCGGGACTGTCCCGCAGGATCCGGGACGTTTGGTCACCTTACTCTAAATGGCTATATTGAAAAGCAGTTACAGTTTTTCAGTAGCCGCCCCTTAGTCAGACGTTATTCCTACTGTCACGAACATTAAAGTCCTTAAGTCCATTAAGCGGAATACTCCTGATGTTTCCGATAACACAGCATAGCATGTTTGGTATAAAAAATACACCAGAATTTTTAACCGTGTAGCCCTTCAGTTGTAAACCAGTCTATAATGAGTTTAAGCAGAAATGATGTCCTCTCAGGTCTCAGCGCCCAACCAGGAGGAGGAGACTAAGCTCTCGAGAGCCAAAAAAGCGAGACTAGCCCAACTTAGATGAGGATATTGTCTTATTCCTACTTTTCTCGATTAGACCCATCTAACATATGCCCTAGCTGTAGTAGATGTGTTTCAATGCTCTGCGTCTGCTGCACTCACTAACCTCACTACAAGTAATAATAACGATTTATAGAACGACGATGAAACTTAAAACACATCCACCGAGATGCGCAGTGGTTGAAGCCTTTCTGCCTTTCGCAGAAGAAAACAACACGAAGAACATATCAATATTTACTGGCAGATACCGATAAGTCTAAGTGATTGTGTCGGAAAATCCTTCCACCTGCTAGGATCTCTCAACAATATGTCCCTGGACACTCGAGGGTCGAAGCGGATTGGCCCACGAGAAGAGCCTATCCTCCTAATTGGATAATGCAATGCAAGCCACGCTCCACCAACAACAATTTACACAATTACAAAATTCAGATACATCTATGGCGGTATGCCAAAACGTTCCCAAACACAACAAAACACATAATTAAATTGAAACTCATATAAATTCTAAGGTATTTTCTCCTTGCACTTTATTTCTTTTGAATTACATCAATATTGAAGAAAAATATATATTTTTATATCATTTGGCTATATATTATTTGCTTTCGCTTATGTATTGTGTACGTAATCACAAAAAAAAACTTTGCTTATTTCTCTCTTTTTTTCACCCCGAATGAACGATTTTGGGTTATACTGGAAACAGATTAGACGCGTTGAATGCTGCCGAAGAAAGAAGCACAATGCATTTTAAATGGCTGATGCTTATGAAATACATTTAATCCAGCAACAACAGCAGCAATTTAAAATGCATTGAGCTTGATATTTCGCGCTGCTGCTGTTGCTGGATCAAATGTATTTCCAGGATGACATGTTTTTTGCTGTTGCTGTTGACCAGCAGCAGCAAACTTGTCAGCCATTTAAAATGCATTGTACTGCTTTCTTCAGCAGCATTTAACGCGTCTAATCTGTTTCAAGCATTATTTTCGCATACTACCAACAATGATTTCATTTATGATTTGTTTTTTTTCCTAAATTTCAATTTCAAGAAGTGTGACAATACGGAACTCTGACCTACATGTAACATTTATTTGGTTTGTTTGAATAATAATTGCGCAATTCTTGCATACGGATTTTAAATAATTATTTTTGGTGTGATTGCTGATTTTCTGTTGGTTCTATATGATGATGCTTCACTGATTTTAGCTTGTATTTAAGATTAACAAAACGGTTATTTGTTATTCGTTAAATTAAAAAAAAAATCATCCAGTTTGGGTATATTGAACTGAATTTAGAATTTTGTTAGATTTGTTTTTTTTTTTGTACGAAACCTATTTTTGGTTAAAAACGTCCTGATAATTTATCGGTAAGTGATTTAATTACTATGGTACTGGGTGTGATTATGACTGTTTTTTTTTATTATTCGATGTCGTCGATGATGTGAGATGAATGCGTACATTTAATGAAAAATATAGTATTTTTTTATTCTTGTGTTCCATATACATAAGATACCATTCAAGATTATATCATCTGTTCTGTACAGCTAAGCTGTATGTAAGATTGTTATACCAAAAGCGTATGTACAATTTCTTTTGCGCTTTATTATTTTATTCTGTAAACTGACATTCTACTATCACATGATATAACTGTAAATTGAATTCTATATAGGTTATATAACTTTCACTACGGTTTTTATTCACACAGTAAAAAAAATCATCTACTAAAGAAAAAAGGCAACAGCACTAAGTAAATTGTCTCCATTATCGGTAAAATAAAATTCTGTTTGTTCTGTGATCTTGTCAGGATGTGTAAAAATTATTTTTACAGTAATTTAAATGTAAATAGCTTTTGTTCAATGACATCAAACCCATGTTCATTAGGTACCTACATATATGTACTTAATTATATATAATATACAGGTGCGCCATAACTAAACGTAGCATTTACATCCCCTGGCCATTGAATTAGGACCACACACAAAAATGTGGGTTTTCCCCAATTAGTATCGCGAAACGAACAGTATATGATCCTTATATAAAAAATAGGTTATGACAGTAGAAGGACAATTATATATGCATAGTAATTAGTCAATGAAGTTTTATTTTTCCTGTTTTTAATCTGGATACGACGACTAAACCCAATTTTTGCCATATTCGGGTGTAATCATTAAGTCCTGATAAAGTATATAAAGGGTTGCATTTTGAAGCGTACATCATGCGTTTATTGATTTCAAAGTATACAGCAGTTATAAGTGAACCTGCTAATACCAGATACTGTTTTTTTGTCAGTTAGAAGGATTTGTTGTTGTTGTTTTAGCAGACGACGTATGGGAAACCAGGAAAACCAAAATGGGCAAAAATAAGGACATTTCCCCTGAAAATAAAGCATATATTTGCGGTCTAATCAATAGCGAACAATACACCTTTCGAGAAATTGCCAAAGCGAGGGATTTTCTCACCAAACGGGGTCAAGAATAGCCAAGAGCAACAAGGAGAATAGTCCGTGGACATCAAACAAGCGGAAAACTGCCGCCGAAAACGGATAACGACTTCACGGACTGATCGGCGGATCCTCGAATGTGTTTTAGAGAAACGTAACGCAACTGTAAAAACATTAAACGAGCAACTAAAAGAGCGTAATATCGATATAGTGACGCGGACGTTGCGGAGACGGTTATATGGAAATAACATAAAATGTTGTCGGCCTGCCATAAACCAAAAATTATGCCCAGGATGTAAAAAGCTCGTTTAGAATGGGCTCAAGCACATAGCAGCTGGACTACGGCAGGCTCGGAAAAGCTAAAATATAAAAAAAATATTGAGAAAATATTTTTTGTGCTTAATTTTTTAACATAGAATTTGAGGACTAATTTTTGAGTCCTAACGTTCATTTTTTAGGTACTTTTTAGTGATGAGTCCCGATTTGAAACCGTCATAGAAAGAGCACAATCTGTTAGAAGAAGGCCTCAAGAAGGATTTAACGAAGATTGCGTCCAAAAAACTGTGAAACATCCGTCAGCAGTTACGATTTGATCCTGCATTTCGAGCGAAGGACCGGGTTCTCTATATTTTGTCAATGGGACTATGGACGCAAAGCAGTATCAGGATGTCTTAAAAACGGTTTTATTGCCATATTATAAGACACTGAATTCTCCGAGATGCACATTTACTTAAGCCCCGGATAGAGTTCGAGCGGAATGAAAATGAAACGGTAATGAACCGGCATAAAAACCGTGGTGAATTTAAAATTTTAGCTTCGAAAATTGCTGCAAAGGCGTTTTACGTCCTAAATCATCTTAAAAATAACTAAAAAAAATTATTTCCCCCTTGTCCGAATGCATTTTCAACGTGAAAATGAGTCGACTCTGTAGCATATTCTCCGTCGGGCGTGGTGAGTTTTGCAAACGTCAAACCGATTCACTGTCCACGACGAGTTCGTCGCGGAAATTATCTAATGACCGGGGAATCGAAAAATAACACATAAAATGGCAGAGACAAATTGTGAAACCATTCTCGGATTTTAGTTTATGGAATTCCGCATCATTTACCACATATTCCACGACAGTAAGTATGCATTTTCATTGAGAAAATCGCCGCGGACAAAAATTTCATTTTCATTCCGCCCGATGTCTATTCAGGCCTTTAAATGCAGGATGGAGCACCTTGTCACAGGGCCAAAACCGTAATGAAATGAATGTCTGCAAGGAAGATTAAAGTATTGCCGTGGCCTGGCAACTCCCCGGACCTGAACCCTATTAAAAAAATACCGGCGTACAGAGGGCTGCGCCCGCAATACGAGGGTTTTTTTAGAATTTTAATGCATAGTGAATATTTTTTGTACACATATTTTATAAGCAATAAATAAGTATTGTGCACAACATTAATGAAATGCTTCCTGTAAATCTATTTTTGGATTGGTCTAAATAAACGCGTTCCAGAATGAAAGGCTAGCGCCTTTCATTCTGTTCCACCTTTAATTAGACCAATCCAAAAATAGATTTACTATTTACCCAGTTTGTATAAAAGTACTCCAAGGCAAATCTAAAGGCGTTTTTCGATTTAAAATTTCTGGTGGCCTTTGACCAAAAAGAAACTCAGGCAAACGTAAGGATGGCTTGGCTTTGTATATGAACTGAATTATTAGCTGTAAATCTACTGTTACTGTTTTTTAATCAAGGAAAAGCAACCTTATATAAAATAATTCCATTGTGTTCCCTGTCATAAGAGCCAACGCAAGCTTTCCTATGAGTATTGAACAAGTATACTTTTGCAGCTATTCAGGGACACCCTGTTAACTTGGTTCTACTAACTTCAAAAATTTTTGTGGCAAACACTATTACCATTCTATGCATTTCCACCAAATTTCATGTTCATTGTTCCATCAAGTTAAAAGATATACATTGAAGAAATGCTTAAGAGGCTTGCATTGTGAAAGGCCCTTACTAAATACTTATTTGGCTATATTTCCGGTTTGGATACAGTTATTCGAATGAAAATTCGTAGACAGATTCTATATGTAATTTTCTAAAAACCCTTAGCAAAATTTTCATATTTGGAAACCTAAGAGGGGCTATACACGAACAAATTGAAATTTTACAAATTTACTGTTAATTACTTTTCCTTTGCAAAAGTCAACAGTCTTAATATTTAACGTATATAAGGCCCTACCGACCAATCTTTGTGCAAAGTTTCATATCGATCGCTATAACGGTTTAGAAAAACGGAGCTCGAAAAGGAAGTTTAACTTTAAACGCCAATAACTATTTTACCGTTACTCTAAACTGGAAAATTTTAACTGATATGAGGTGTACTCGTTTAGATCTTTGATTTAAATACACATACGTTAATCTCCGATAAAAACTAAAAAAGTCGACTTTTTTCAAACGTTCGGGACACCCTGTTGTCTTCTTCCTACCAACTTCTAAGGTATATGTGCCAAAGACTGTAACAATTCTACACATTCATACCAAATTTCATGACAATCGGTTGAGCCGTTCGCGAGTTATTTAGTGAACAGACGGACAGACGGACAGACGGACGGACGGACAAAATCGATTTCATAAGGGTTTTTTGAAAAAATTTTTCTAAAAAACCCTAAAAAGTGTGGAACATGCTCAAATCGATCGTGTATTCAACTGCCAATAATAATGTGGCCGATTTTAAATCGAGGATTTTACAGGTTTGGCAAAATGATTATAACATCAAAAACATGATACAGTCAGGTATTTGGAGTATGCCCGAAAGAGCCCGAACTGCAATTGCAGGAAAGGATGGGAATACCACTTATTAGTTTATAATGATTAATAACAGTATATGTTAATAAATTTTTAAGTTGAAATTGACCGTTCGTTTTTCTTCGTTGAAATAATGCAGAAAATGTTGAAAAATTGAAGTGGTCCTAATTCAATGGCCAGGGGCTGTATGTATCGGGTGAAAGAAAGAAAAATATGTCATAGAAAAATCAAAAAAACACAGACATCTTGTTGTCATTTTTCATCCCTTGTAACTAAAAATCTAATTATTTCTCAAATGTTGATTTTGCTCTGTAACGGCCATTTATTAGCTCGATTTGATACCGTATTCAAGGAAATAGGGCCTAGTTTACAGCAGTTTAATTAGTAGAGTTGTTACGGTGTACTCGAACTCTATTGACCTGAGATGGTCTTGTCGTTTTTTCTTTCATCGTAAAAATACGAGTCAACTTCTCACATGGTACCAAAAATCTCCGCACTAAAAATCAACATTTGCATGCAAAAGAGATAACCTGTTGACATCTGGCTTCCGCCAGGGAGGGGCGGTCGCCCCCCCCCCCTGGTCGATGAAGATGGTAAAAAAAATCCTTATCGATGTAGTAAAAAAATCGCTGCACTATACAACATTTTCAAAAATTGCCTTTTCTACCACTTCAAGTGCTGCCGGAGAAGCCATGATTGGGACACTTTGCAGTCAGGAGGCGCATACAAATAGATGACAGCGAGTGGCCTCTCGTAACTGACGTGGATCCCATATTTCCTGTTTCATTTCATGGCTTCTGAGCTGGAGTACACAATTTCAACCGTTAGATCCTTTCGGGAAGCTAGTGGAATTCAACTTATTTTCATCTGAAAGGATGACAAATGGTATACAGCTTTGCTTTGTTAGCCCTGGAAGGTCATGCTTCGTCGAATCGACTACGCATCATCAAATTTATCCCATTTTTCGTGACAATTCTCATTATTGGGAGCTAAGTTTTCGTACAGCACTTACCGTGGCGATGTACTTGCCGGTTACATTGCGGCTAGACGAAGTAAGCAGGGTAAGTTGGATTTTTGGAAATTGGCGTCGCCGAAATGATGAAGGATGAACTTTGTGTAACTTTTAGAACTCCAGTATTTCTAATGGCTGGTTTTCGATTCGACGATAAGTCTGTGTCTATACAACTAGCTTGTAACAAATATGTTTATTTTTCAAATGTGGGACCTATGTTTTCAAAAATATGGAAAAAATATTTACTAGGGCAAATCAGGAAAATGGCTCAAAATTCTTTCTCATTTTAGGAAGATTGTATTTCGAACTGGAAAATCGGCTCCAAAATCTATGTTTTTCCATTCTAAATAAACTAACGATTGAAAATCTGTCAAATTTTATAAACATTTTGGGAAAGGGTGATGCTTGAAATAGATTAGATGCGTCAGCAGAAGCATTGGCATCGCGAAACGTCAAGCCCAATGCATTTTACATTGCTGACAAAAATGTTGAGCAGAAGACTTGGCATTCAGCATGTTTGTCAGCTAAAAAATTCTGCCGATGCTGCTGCTGACGCGTGTAATCTATTTCAACTATGATTTGTATGAGGCGTCAAAGTTGAGCGTCGTCGAATCGACGAAGCATGCACCTTTCCGTACTAAAAATAAGCATGACCTTCCATGGTTAAGGACCTTGTAAAGTACGGGTCTCATATTTCAGTGTCCTATAAGTTCTTCTTGTTTTCTCTGTACCGTATAGCCCTTTGTGGTGCCATGATCTAAACTGCTGTTTTGTTGAGGTGTTGAGATCAACCCAAGTAACAATTTTATTCCTATAATACTTCGTAAAATACTCTCTTCTAACAATAATAGGGACACTTTACAAGGTATAACCACTGAATAATAGTCCAATAATGGCATTTGGCGCCGTTTTTTAATTCAATAGAAGCATATTGTAGCACTAAATTATGCGTACTCCTCATTTGTTTTATATAATCATTTTCTGTCATTGAACGAATTTGCAAAAAAAAATAGAAAAACAAAATTTCCGCAGCTAGCATCGAACCAATGTCTGTTGATTGCCCGTCCTACACGCTACCACTCAGCTAACCTCACATATGGTCGGCATTGCTCGGAAACAATACAAATGCTTTTTGCTACTATAGAAATGCTTGACAATTCTTTATCAACTCTTCTGCAATGCACCCTACCATACATTTATCAATAAAATAGAGTGAATTTCTGCGCAGAGATCACCTTAATTAATTTCGAAGATAACAATGAGTGCATACGTGTGGGTTTCATGCAAGATTTCAGACATTTCTAATGCAGAAATTGATTATTTCAGAAAACTGCCACCTTTTGACGACAATGCACAGCAAACAGTCACTAATGTTTTCTGTAACCGCAGTTTTTTCGAATTTTTGTATTGTGCTGTTAGCTATTGTTTGTTGGGTAGGCCGATTATGACAACCACTTTTGCACCTCGTTTGAGAGACCCTGATAACATTTTCCTCCTACAAAGGTATTTGTAGCAAATATCCTACCATTCTACACATTCATACTAAATTTATTGCCGATTATTACCTACTTTTGCACCTCGTTTAAGACACCCTGTTAAAATTCCCAATCTCAAAGGTATTTGTAGCAAATACCCTACCATTCTACATATTTACACCGAATTTCATGTCGATATACACCCTGAGAATTACAGGGGCATATCATTAGTTTGTACGGCCTGTAAGATATTATCGAAAATTCTTGAAAAGAGAATTAATCCGTACGCAGAACGAATCATTGGCGAGTATCAAGGCGGTTTCAGACCTGGTTGCTCAACGACCTATCAGCTTTTCAGAGTGAAGCTACTACTCCAAAAGTGCTGGGAATATAACATCGACGTATACCAAATCTTTGTCGACTTCAAGCAGGCATACGGCAGTATCGATCGAAGTGTACTGTACGACATTATGCTGAATTTTTATATACCGGCAAAGTTAGTGCGACTCACAAGGATGACGATGACTAATACCGTCTCGCAGGTCAAAGCGCAGAACCGACTCACTGACCTATTTGAAACTCGTACTGGACTCAAGCAGGGCGACGGGCTGGCGCCGACGCTTTTCAACCTGGCTTTGGAGTATGTAATTCGAGCCATGAATATGGACAGCAGCGGAACGCTACTCATCAAGTCGACTCAATTAGTAGCATACGTCGACGATATCAACATCATGTCTCGAACATCAGAAAGCCTTCTGCATAACCTCAATAACGCCGCAAAGGAAGTTGGACTACATATCAACGACAAGGACGCCAGCAAATTCAAGAATCACAGTGGGGACCTTAATATCGAGTATGTAGACAACTTCAACTATCTGGGTTGTAACTTATCAAAGGACGCCAACGAAACTGACGAAATTAAGCGACGGATACAACTAGCCAATAAGACATATTTCTCGGTCCTCTCTATAATTAATTAAAAACTTGCGTACAGGAACACGAAGCTCCGCGTGTACCAAACGATCATCCGACCCGTGCTATGTTATGGCTGCGAAACATGGACCCTTACCCAAGCCTCCGAAATTTTGCTAAAACGATTCGAACGAAAGGTTCTTCGGCGAATTTTCGGGGCCGTTCGCGAGCGAGACCAATGGCGTATCCGGTACAACCATGAGTTGTATCAATTGTACGATGAGCTGGAAGTATCGAAAATCGTGAAGCTTCAACGTCTGCAATGGGCGGGCATGTTCAATGGATGGACGATAATCGCATGGCAAAGAAAGTTATGAACGCACAACGAATTGACGGAGCGAGGTTGCGTGGACGACCGAGAGTTCGCTGGGAGAAATCCGTAGGTGAAGACGCCCACCAGCTGCTGGGCTTCCGAAACTGGAGGACAAGGTCACGTAACCGCGACAATTGGAGGTCAACGATTCAGGCGGCCAAGGCCCGACGTCGGGCTATCGTGCCACATTGATGATGATGATGATGATGATACACCCTTTTCCGAAGACAAATAAAATAATCTACTTTTGCACCTTGTTTAGGACACCCTGTTAACATTTCCCAATCTCAAAGGTATTCAAATACCCTACCATTCTACATATTCACACTGAATTTCGTCTCGATTCGTTGGGCCGTTAATTCGAAATCCACGAATTAATTGTAGCGTATATTCACCCGCTGGTTGGTTGCTAGTCGAATTGAACATGTCCTATTCCAGGAATTGCTCATGCTGGTGCATCAGTTGATTTGGCTATTTTCTCCCTTCATTTAGCGGTCCGCGGACCGGGAGTGGCCCGTGAGAGACCCGTAGGTGGTCCGCGGGGACTTTGGATACTTCTTACATTAAAGTTATATTTTCTTGTGATTAATTAAAGTCGCATGTCAAACACGCGCTCTCATTATCATGTAACAGATTATCCAGTAAATACTTTGCTACTAAGTCTGTGGTTATGGGAAGGCAATTGGTTGCTTATTCTTATTATAAAAATTCAAATTCGCTTGCAAAAATTCAGAAGGTTTTTCGCGCTGAACATTGCTACAAATCTGAGTCTAAAGAGAGACTTAAACCGTTTACTGAATACCTAACTTTTAATCGAACCTAGCGCTGCGGGACCAGAAAACACCTATTCATGTGCAAAAAAATCTCAGCTAGTCTGGCAATTGTTGACGCGAAGAAAACAGACTAACTGGACTATCGAGCGCAATATCTAGCCAACCAACTAATGAGCAGATCTTGCCAGGGATCGACATGTTCAAGTTCTGTTGATCACTTTCGTCGTCGTCTAGACAGCTACTGCAAAGTTGCTACTTGCACCATGTGACCGCATCATACGTGATGCGGTCACATGGTGCAAGTAGCTACTCTGCAGTAGCTGTCTAGGCCAACTCGCACGATAGCTCGCACTGTGTAACCAAGGCATAATGCTCAGTGACATCCCACATTAGGACAGTCGCCAATTGGAAAATTTACGATGAACCCCACATTTCGGTTTCTAAAAGTCAATACTTTTAAGAAACCGAAATGTGGGGTTCAACGACACAAGTATTTCTATATTTCGTTTTAATATCTGCACTATCTTTGAGTCACATGTACACACAGTATTTTTCCTCATTCACGTCTATGAGTCCCATGCGACTCATAAATATATGGGTTTTCGGATTCCAGACGTGGTGGTAGTGTCGGTGAAAACGAGTCAGACAGTTAACGTGTTAAGGCTCCCTGAAATAATTCTCATGGGGTTGTGTGTATACCTACGTAGCATGCATGTAGAACAGGGGGTGTCCAAAATAATTTTTACGCGGGCCACATATTGGTTTCGAAAGCAATGGCGAGCCAAACATTTTTATTAAGGACATTCTTACATTATTTTGTCTTTTTTATTAAACTTCTCTTGAACAGCATGTATGGCCCCATTTAGCCACTTATGTGTAAATTTACGAATTCATTAACCGTCGCAAATTAATTTAATTAATTTTAAACTATTGATTTTCATAGCAACCCCCGTTTTTCGAAAGACAGCACGAACATATTATGGTCACAAAGGGACCTCCGGAAATTCAACGGAAGATACCAAAATGTATGTTGGACACGCCTGCACTCAACGTTTCGAAAATTTGTGCTTATATCGAATTCGGACTTAATTCTATTGTATTTTTAGCATGGCAGGTGATAATGTTAACCTTTTCAACTCCGTTTAAGCCCCTAGAGTTCCTTGTCGGACGACCAAGTCTCGGCAAGTACAGATAACGGCTAGATTGTCCTTGCGTCTGTGATTCAATTCGTCAGGAAGGAAATTTTAATTTGTTTTATTATGATTGAATGCTAGTCCGTCGATATCCATTTTCAGGCTAAGTGGGTCGCAGACGTTTCTGAGTTGGGAACCACTGTACTAGTAAAATTGCACAACACTTTTTTGATTGTTTACGAAGTCGCGTCGTCACTGTGGTAATTTCGCGCATGCAACTAATTGTACACGATTACATTAGTATAGTAGACAGGTTAGTGACTTGTATCGATGACTTATCGATTCAGTAGGTTATTAGAGACATTTTGATGGCAGCTATCGCTATATAATCGAGGACTTATCGGTTCCGTTGGATATCGGAGACAATTGTCTAGCTGGGAATGTGACTCCTATTAGTACCCCAAGCAACAATTCGTTTGCTTTAAAGAAGCACTTCACACTGTAGCAATCATATACAGTCGAACTTCCCATAAGCGGACACCATTGGGGACTGAGACTTTGTCCGCTTATTGGAAGTGTCCGCTTATGAGAATATTTCACAAAGGTAAAACATTTTATAAAACTAATTTGGGTAGCGCTGCGAATCCATTGAAAACCACGATGTCTCATTTGAACCGTGTTTTTCCGATACATTTTTTTTTTTCGAGATCGAGAACACTATTTCTTCGTGAATTCCAAAATGACTTGCTCTTACACTGTTTCTTCAAAAGGCAAATTTTTTTTTAATTTTTTTCATATTTTAAAAGAATAGAAAACTAGAAAACACGATTAAATGCCGCGGCATAAATTAATGTCCCTGAATCTCTAAGATTGGATGTAAATAATCGAATTTGGATCGAAGGCTTGTCGATTAGTACTACATGTAAATAGGGTGACTATTCACGCGTCTAGTTGCACACACTCTCGGTGACGAACGTCGTAACCCCGCGTAGTCACCCATTTACATGACACTCAATCGTTGTTGATGTCGCCGTCACCGCTGAGATTTCCCGCATGCAGCTTACCCGCTGCACAAGCAGCTAGTAACTAGTAGCGTCTGACTGTAGTTTTTTGTAAGTCCGACTGTATTTTTTATATTTTATTCTTTCCTGTTGTTTACCGACTAAAACCTTACTGTTGTGGAATTAGGTCCCAGGCTCAGGCCTTAAGCCCAATCATGTTAGCTACTGAATCTCACAAGCACATACAAACTAAACTGAAGGTCAAATACATGTGACTGGATAAAAAAACAATAAAAATGAAAATAATGAATAAAGGCGAAAGAGCGTACAGCGCTATATGTGTGTGTAATTTTGTGGAAAAATTCTTCTAACTTTTGTTCTGTAATTAAAACAATAAAATCAAAATAAAAACATCAATGTTTCCAATATTTATCAATAATATATATATTTTTTAATAACTTTTCTTTCATTAATGAAATATATTTCATACTAAATGACAACAAAGAAGACACAAAAAATGTGAAGAAAAAACAATTAATAATATTAATAAGAAGTGTATATAGTGATTGTAATATGTTTTTGTTTTGTAGGTTTTTTTTTCAATATATATATAATGTAATTTCGTTTTGACGAATTTCTTAAAAAATAAATATTTGTATGTATACGGCACTACCACTCTGCAATATATCTTCAATTTGTTTTGATATTATCTTGGCGTTAAATTGGCGTCATTGTCGTGTACATTTTATACAAATGTGTGTACATTTAAAAATTGTTCTTTCCAAGGATTACAATATGTACGCGTTAAGGTTAAGTCATTTTGATCGAGAGAAAGAGAGTAAAATAAGATATTCAAGTACGTACTGTAATTCTCTTTCAATCTATTGCACTCAATCTGAATCGTTAGATGTTGAATTCGAATACTACGATCGAGTTCGGAATATGTCCGGTATATTGAAATGAAGTTTTATGCGATCAACTTCAATATATACGAGAAAGTGTGATATCATAACTCTACGATATTCGAGAAAGTATTTTCGAAAGTGTCGTGGATAGAATATAATTTTGTGCAAACAAAAACCTCGATTAAAGTAAAGGGCAGAATAGCTGCCTAGAATATATTTTTTTGTTGTGATTGTTAGATAATCAGATAATGCTGATGATATTATCCTTATCGTGGAACGTCTCTCTCTCTGGTTCCTGTTAACACCTTGTGCAGCATAGGGCATCATGTAACATCTAGTTTACAGTTATACGTTTTTTTAACTGAACAAAATGTGTATGCACAATGTAATTGAGGCATTTAAGAGTTTGAAATGCCTGATTATGTCTTACATCCTACATTTTCCCCATCTCTTTGATCATCAACGTCAGCTAATCACTGTCTCCCTTAATCTTACACGTAATTTAAATGGATATTGGTTAATTTTGAATAGAAATCATCTCGTGATTAGACTTATGATCAAACCTAGACTATGCATTTTGGGTAAGTATAAGAAAAACCTTAAAAGGTAATTTAATTAAACATGAAAAACATTTTATGACATAAACGTATCAGACATAATTGGATAATTTGTTAGACATCATCAGCATTCGCTCTAAATGGTCGATAAAAGATCTTAACAAAAATATACGCCGCCTTCTCTTTTATATACCGTATACGCAGAATGAATTTTCTCAGTAACTCAAACCATCTTTTCGTAAACACTAAACATAATTTGCCATTTTAGATTTTAACATTTTAGTCATTCGATAATGGAGACATTTTAAAAACAAAAAAAAATCCAACGATTCAAGTTAGCGAATCCTCATGAAATTTGCAGTTATGTATGTAAAATGCACTCATATCGTATCACAGAAACGGCTTCAACAACTGCCGGATATGATTTGAAAACAATTCGAAAGGGTGTGAAGTGAAGTGTTGTTGTTGATTCTTATACCCCCACCGAAAAAAATATCGAGAAACAAATGATCCTCCTCAAAAACGAAAAAATACAAAAAAAAACGGGACAGATCAATATGAGTGCAACCGAGAAAAAAAAACGAACAAACGTTTCAAATAAATTTTTGCAAAATATTAATTAAAACTGTACTTCGTGAAAACAAAAATATGAACTACACACTCGTCTACGAGGGAATTTTTCCAGAGAAAATCGAAAAAGAATATTTTCTTGATATTCGAACATTTTCTTAACGGATATATGAGTCAATTATTTGACTATTAAATTTCAGCTTTTTATTTAAATTTTTCCAGTAAAATTATCACATATACAAAACGAATTTTTCGTTTATGCAATTTTTCATTGCTGACAGAATTTAAGATTCTTAAGCTATAGAGATATAATTGAAATTTTAAATCAAAAACCTGTCTATTGTCGTAGCCAGTGTGTGTGTGTGTGTGATGTTCAACAGATAAAATTAATTTTCTGTTCTTCACAATTACAAGCAAGTGTACAAGTGGGGCGGAATTGCCATCCCATAATAGTGTGCATTACATGTTAGTTTATTGATGCATTCGGATGCTGTCAGTGTTTCTCTGAAACATTGTCATTTTCATAGGGATGTGTATAATGTAAGTATTATCTTGCATTTTTCATTTGATTGATTCGATTCGTATTGCAGACATATGCATGTATGATTTTAGACATAAACAATTTCGGAATTTTTCTCATCATGTTGGTATGTTTTAAACATTTCATTAAATCGCATTCGTATCTTTTTGTAAATAAATAATAAATAATTGTGTGTTTGCGATCTAATATTTGTTAGTAACTACTAAATCTTGTTCGGATTTTCCTGACGCGCGCAGTATTTTGGATTATCCGGCTTTATTGTAACAATACGTAATTCATTTGGAGACTCGAGGGCACCTTTGGCATGTGCAGCAGCTGTATCACAATCCGTACGACGTGAGATCAATAGACGTATATCGGTATGTAAAGCAAGACGGCCAGTACGTGTTGTTTGGAATCTGTGGGGAAAGAGGAAGAGAAAAAAAATTGCAATGAAAGAAAAATCCATAATTAGCTTATTATTACTAGTATCAACCTGTGGCACGGGTCAACAATAGTGCCACCCCTTTCCCCGCCGTGTCGTAGAAGGCGACTAAAAGGAACAGGAGAGATGAAAACTCTTACAGTGAAAAAATCTCTAGTCCAAGGTGGATCAGCATGCGCCGAGGGACGCATAGTCAAGAGGGTGCTTGGCCGCTAGTGTGCAAAGGTAGCAGGCAACCATAACATCTGAAGCCTGAGGCACACTTTAACATCAACAAGACCTCCCATAGGCTAGTGTGTGTGGGTATGGGTTGCCGAATCTGGAGACTGGCCACGGATGTAAAATGAAAGTTCATAAACTTATCGACCGGTTTCTTACGAAATCCAAGAAGAAACGAGACCGAGGCTAATTTCGGGCGCGGCCGAAATTTGGATACCCTTCGCTCCCCTCGGGCTAAAAGTTTTTTGGGGCGTATCTATGACTTGTGTTTAGTCCTCCCCGCTTCCATGCTTTTCCTTGTCCTTGAATTTTCACATAAGTGCCGTGGCGAAGATTTAATGGGAGAAGCGGGGGATGTGGGTTTCTTAGAAGAACCAAAGGGGGGGGGGGGTTGTACGGCAGCCCTACGAACGCATGGCCTTTCCATAAATTTTTACGTATGTTTGTGGCATCAATTAAAACACATTTCTATGAGATTTGGTTGAAAATGGTGGATACATAAAAAAGTTTTTCCTAATTTTGGGGTTGGGTTTATATGCCAGCCCCACGACCCCATAGTCCGATTTCATTTATTTCCACGTTTGTTATGTGGCATCAATAGAAATATAATTTTCTGAGGTTTGATTGAAATTGGTGTGCAAATAAAAACGTTTTTTCTTTGAAAAATTTGATTTGGGGGGCTAGGTTTGTATGGTAGCCCCATGACCACATGGTCCGACTCCATCTATTCATACACTATGTTTTGTGTCATCAATAGAAACACATTTGTGGGAAGTTTTGTTGAAATTGGTGTATAAATAACAAAAAATTTCTTAGAAGAGCTTCATTTGGGGAGCTAGGTTTGTATGACAGCCCCATGACCCCATCGTCTGATTTGGTCAATTTTTACATATGTTTTGTGATATAACTTGAAACACATTTGTGCGGAATTTGATTGAAATCGATGAGAAAATAAAAAAGTTTTTCTTAGAAGAACCTAATTTGGGGGTCTAGGTTTGTATGGCAGCCCCACGACCCCATTGTCCGATTTGGTCGATTTTTACATATATTGTGTGTCAGCAATGAAAACACATTTGTGTGAAATTTAATTGAAATTGATGCATAAATAAAAAAGTTTTTCTAAGAAGAACCTAATTTTGGGGGGTAGGTTTGTATGGCAGCCCCACGACCCCCTTGTCGGATTTCAGCGATTCAAACATACAAACTGCCTGCAACAAAAAGAAGCATGTGTGCAAAGTTTCAGCTCCATAGCTTTTAAACTGGCCGAGCAAAACGCGTCGCAACAGACAGACAGACAGACAGACAGACGGACAGACGGACATCGTCCAATCGACTCAGCTCGTCACGCTGATCATATATATACATATTTTGTATGGTCGGAGATGCTTCCTTCAATGCGTTACAAACTTCATGACAAAGTTAATATACCCTTTCACTCTATGAGCGAAGGGTATAAAAATTGTACCACTATGGAATCACAAATCAAAGTAACGGAGTTGGCATTATTCTGATATTGTCTTTTCTTGACAGCAATTCACAGGAGAACAATTTTGACACTTTTTTTTGTTTTCTTGAATTTTGCATCTAATATATAGTAAAACGGCCTGCCTGATTCCAAAAATGCAATCCATTTTTTCCCTATACGTCAGGTTTTTGAAATATCGGGGTTTTTTTAATTTTACGGAAAATTACAAAAGGCACCCTTAAAAAACAACTTTTTTTAAAAGCTACGGGGATGCATCCTTGTGCAGGACCTTCTACTACCTGTATACAATGAAATTAAAAACAATAAAAGAAAGTAATTTGTCGCTAACTGGATTTTTTGTTAAAAGTTGTAAAATTCTTCGGCCATTTTTAAGGCTCTTTTATGCCAAAAAATGCATTCAAAAGCCTCTGTTCCAGTAGATTACCCTATTATTGTGCACTTAATTTGTGTAAAGGAAGCCTCTACTATCCCTCGTCAAAATGTCTCAACACCCCGGACTCATTTTGCTATATATGTGGCAGTTATACATTTTTAAGTCAGAGGGCAAAAATAGGCCCCTTTGTCCATCAGACATATCTTGCCTACTTCAAAGCTCCAATTTGCAATCAGGAAAAATGGTGGGTCCCTTATAAAGTGTGTAACGTGGATATACAAAATATCCGTGCTTTTTGTGTATGTGGGAAAGCAGAGCTCGCGATAAACATTGTACACAAAGGAATTGGCCCTCGAGATCTGATCTGAAGGCTGGTGATCCGAATATTGTTCATGAACCGCTTGTGGATCGACAAAAAATCATTTTCCCGCCGTTGCATATAAAACTAGGCCTGATGAAACAATTTGTAAAAGCTTTACCAACAGAAGGAAATCGTTGTAAATATATTCTGTCGGCACTTCCTACGACATCATATACGAGAAAATAAAGGCTTGTGTATTTGACGGTCCACAGATTCGACAGCTTCTTAGAGATACAAATTTTATTGAATCAATAGAAGAAATTGAAAAGACAGCATGGCTGGGATTTGAGAGTATAGTCAACAACTTTCTAGGCAATATACGTGCATCAAATTATGAGATAGAACTATTGGACAGTTTTCATAGGCTTGGCTGCAACATGAACATCAAAGTCCACTTTTTACACAGTCATCTAGGTGAATTTCCGGAAAATCTTGGAGCTGTGAGTGATGAGTAGGGAGAGCAATTTCATCAAGATTTAAAAATCATGGAAACTCGATATCAAGGCAGATGGGATGCGAATATGATGGAGGACTATTGCTGGGACATAAAACAGGACTGTCCTGAAACTGAACACTCCAGAAAAAGGTACAAACGAAAATGTTTGCCATAGTTTTGTTTTTAACTCTTAGGTAATATTGTTAAGATATAAATCAATATTTATAAATAAAAAAATAGTAACGAGTTTCGTTTGTTTTGATTTCAATGAAGGGAAGATTTGTATGGGGGCCAAAATTTGAGCGCCCTGTATCTCAAAAACTTGACGTATAGGAGAAAAACGGTTAGCATTTCCGAAATCTACGACCAAAAATTAGCTAGAAATGCATATCAAATCTAAATAAACAAAATGCTGTTCCCCCGTGATTATTTATCTGCTACCAGAAAAAAGGAGGCATTTTGGAACGACGTTGACACTATGATTCAAACCATTCCAGATACCGAATTGGTGATGGTGGGAAAGGTAGCTCAATCTCACAAACGAAAACTTTGAACCTGTAGTAGCCCGATTCATTGATAAAATGACCGAGTGGTTTTAAAAAACACAAACTGCCCCGAGCACAGTCCAACACAAATGTGGAATAAGTCCGCTGAAATGGCAGTAGGTGAGGCGGCACTGGGAATTTTAAAAGGTCCACTTACACGAAGAAAGAAACATGGTGGTGGAACGCCGAAACTAAAGAAGCAGTGCAAGCCAAATTGAAGCTCAGACTGCGACCGAAGGACTGTCATTGTGCGAGAGGCCAAAGCACATTGCCAAGACATTTAGGGTCGCAGTCCAAAGGAAAAAGAGCGCTCGAGAAATGCAGGCGTCAACAAACGTGGAGGACTCGCAAGGAATGCTGCTCGTTGACGATACGTCAATCTATAGCAGGATGCGAGAGTATTTTGACGAACTTCTGAATGAAGAATTACCTCGAGCAGCTTTTCAAGATGTTGAGCCGAATACCACAAATATTGAAGATTTCTCAGAGGAAAAGGTAATGGAGGCATGGAGGCAATGCATCAGCTGAAACGCGGAAAGATAGTCGGACCGGACAAAAAACTTGCGGAATTTTGGTTGAAAATGAAAAATGTCGGCCTTAGTTGGCTCACAGTTCTCTTGAACAAAATCAGAGGTGGGCAATCGATGCCTGACGCTCTCAGGGAAAGTTTTCTTCTTCCTTTCGATAAGAACTGCAACCGATTGAGAAAGATAGTGCGGTTAAACGACAATCAAAGCAGCTTTGTTGAGGGTCGATCTACAGTCGATGCGATTCAGTGCATTCGTATTGCAATGGAAAAATATAGAGCAACACGAAAGGACTTGCGCTTTGTATTCATTGAATTTGGAAAAGGCATTCGATCTGATATGGTTGGTGCCTTGAGAACATTAATGCTCCTGAGGCATATGTCAGGATGATACGAGACATGTATGATGGAGCTATGACTAAGGGTTAGTATAACAAGGACTGAGTTCTTATGCTGCCCGTTCTCAGCAAGTTCTCAAGTTCAAGTATCTTGGCTCAATGGTAAAGGTGGATGAAGTGGCGAGACAACTCTGGAGTTTTTAACGATAAGAATCTTGCCCCTCAATTTAATTAGATTTAAAATTTTCTTCTTCAGGAGAGGAATGTTCTATTCCTACTGAATGATATAACAACAAATTTTGTTAGATTAATGGATAGTCCATTGGTAGTGAACCATTCCTGCGGAGAGACCCTTGGAATCTTCTCTTCAGTACCGTATAGCCACATGTGGGGCCATGGTGCGTTAACTCAGCCGTTTATAGGCAATTTCGAGTCAACGCTTCATTACATCATTTCGGAGTATATAGTTGCAAGCACTATATATTTCCTATCCGCACATGTACGGACATGTACGCCGAGATTCAATCTCCGGACCTCTAGATTACTAGCATCGTAGAGTGCGACTCAACCAAGTGAGCCACAGAGCATGACCCTTGGAATCAATAGGGCTTTTAACGGCGTACCCTTAAGTGGAAAACCTTGAAGAGGTAGGTCTCCAACTCAATAATTCGTCTATTACTACACTGACCTGACCATACAGGGTGTTTTTTCTCGTGATAGAACTTCAAACTGTAATAAAGTATGGAAAACGGCATTTATATATTCACGTTTTTTTCTGCAAGTGTTCGACAGGCTTTCGCAAATAAGCCATTTTTTAGAGGCAATGATTTTTTTACAAATTAGGCTGTTTCTTTGCGAAAACTATTCAATTCCTGGTTTTAAAATCTTAGGGGGCATTCACACTGCTGACAGGATTTACTAAAACCAATAAATTACTCGAGTCGAAACCCGCCTGCTAGATTAAATCGTATGTCATTAAATTCGAAATGCATCGTAGAATGTGGTTGCATTATTCAAATTGCAGTACAATATGGTACAACTGTTAACTAAATCTAGGATTTAGTAAATCTTGTCGATAGTCTGAATCCTCTTTTAATGTGATTTTGTTTTGACTGTTTTAACATTTTATGTAACATTTATCCAAAAAAAATACTTTAATCGATGAAATCATACGAACGAATTGGCAAGGTAGCTCAAATCGTGGACATCCTTTCAATAAAATGAATGCATCATGTCCTGTGTCGCAGGATAAACCGCAGTACCAGTGGCTTTCAATTCGAAAAAGGTGAAAATTATGCTTACACCGCTCACAGTTGACTGCAATATTGTAACCATCATTATTTCTAAAGACATAAGAATTAAATCACGCCAACGGGCGGTTGGGAGCATCAATCGGAAATTTAAAGCTTTATTTATTTTGTTAATGTCCTTCACTAACAATTTGAGGATAATACGAAATCACCTTAGCGCTTAGCGTACACGCACACGGCGTTTGAATTAAGGACGTTTCTCCGTGCTTTATACACCATGTATCGATATGAATGTTGTCATGCTCTGTGGCTGTGATCGTTCAGTCGACACTCTGTGATTCATAGAGGAACGAGTTTCCAAACTCGGCATGACACGCCGCAAGTTTATTATTCAGATGATGATAAGAAATATGCTTATCGTGGAATAACGATACGATAGGGGTTTCCCCCTTTCCTTTTTTTAATACAGGGAACAATACGGCCTGTCCTCCGGATTTCAGACAAGATAGACAAGCTGAATGTGTTAATCAGCTGGAAGATCGAGCTGTTTTAACATCGAAAGAGAATCAGATTCGATGGAGCTGGAGTTTCTAAGCATTTTCAGTGGCATCTTTATTCTGCTTTACGGTATAAATTCGGATAGTAATAATAAGATAAAGCCTTTTATTTGCGGAACACATCAAGACACCAGTGGCGGCTCGTCATAGTGGGCAAGGTGGGCACGGCCTACCCTGTAAATAAATACACTTATTGTATATTCAAATCTTTTAACATCAGTATAAATGTACAACAAAATTTTACCTTTGACTATTAGGTGAACATCATTCACATTAATAGTTTTTTCCCAGTACTAGAAAGTCTCTCGCGAATTTATCAAATCTATCAATTACTGTTTGGGAGCCACTGCACAATAACATTTCCGGTGTTTGCCTTAATCAACAAATTAAGCTGCTTTTAGGCTATTTTTGTTCGATCAAAATCGAAACTGCCTATGTGTATGCAATATTACACTCGCATATTCAAACCTTTAGGTATTGTTGACAATCTACTTACCATCGACATAAAGACAAAACAAATGGTCCAAATGTAGGCCACTTGCGCCGGTGACCAAATTACAACAACAAATCATTGGAAATTTACGAAACTTTTGGAAGCGGTGGCATCGAATTCAATACCGACAAGGTAGGCCGGCCTATAGCAGCTCGAATGGAATCAGTGTAAAAAGAATGAGAATGATGATGACGTAGACAATTTAAAAGTACAATTTTTGGGGTTACCATGAGCTAGTCAAAATGAATAAAAAACCAACGATTGCTCAATGCTATGTAGGAAAACATATTTCACGGGAGGATTTGGGATATTTCTTGTGTAATGATGATTATTAGATTAATGAATTTGAAGTGTTCATTGTAATATGTATTAGAATGTGAAATAAACTTTCGGGAACATGAACATTATTGTTGTGCACTTTTAGCATTTTTGATTTGTTTTAGACTATGTACATTCGCATTGAAAATGCTAAAGGCGCACAACATTAATTCGCATGTTCCCGCAAATCTATTTGATAGTCTAATAATTATTTACTAGGGCACTGTATTTAAAAAAAATGATCCTAAATTAAAAAATAATAGCTTGATCTAAAAAATGGATGCAAAACTGTGAAATTGAAGCGGAAATTGATGGTTCCATTTAATACAATGCGAAATTTATGTGAAATGTCGTTAATTTTAGGTGTTGTGATTTTTAGGTACATTACGTTTTCAGGTCCCCAAGGGAAATTTTTGATGTTTCCGATATTTTCCGCTATGTGTCCGCTATATGGCGGACGGTAAGATAAGTGTCGCTAGTGTCGATAAGAAGAACAAGAAAAATTTCCCTTGCGGACCTGAAAGCGTAATATACCGATTTTTATTCCGTGAAGGTGCCCATCTTGTGCAAGGAGGCACGGGCCGCCACTGCAAGACACCACATTTAAACTGAGGATTCCAAAATAGCACCAGCACTGAGCCGATATTTCTAAGATTTTGCAAAACTTGTAGCGCACATTTGCTGAAATTTGCAAGGCTATCTATCAGCCTTCAGAGTCGTATCTTTCTGAAATCTTTCAGTTGATTGAAAAGTACCAAAAATGCGAATACAAATTAAATTTTTTCTAATTTATTTGTGACATTAAAAAAGTCACAAAAACCGCATCTCCTATATTGCGGACATTGCAACAAATATTTTGAGGCGACATTCATATATAGTTGATGTGATAAGGGCTTACCACATTCTCATCAATTGGTATATTCAGTCTTTGAGAACAAATTAGAATTAAGGAACCCTCTACCTGCTTACCCAAGTGTCGTCGGAAAGGAAGGAACAGATTACTTATACCACCAACCTCGTTTAGGGCTATGAGTTTTTCCTCCTCAAAAAAATTGTAACATAGTTTGAATATTCCGAGCCGCTTTTTATATGAGCTTTGCCAACCACTCCACTAACTAGGCCGTTCTATGAACGGGTATCTCTGGACGATTTACATCTAAAAAGCGGTTGCCATAGAAACGTACATGGTGACATTGGCATTTTCCGGCACTAGAAAGGTAGTGTCCTTTCTACCCATTGAGCACTCATTCCAGTAGACAGTTCTGTTATAATAAGAAACGATTTGAAACGGGCGGGAAAACATAGTGTTTGTTAGCCTAAATTTGGTATTGCTCAGAGCCACATTGGCCGAGTAGTTCCGGGCCTCATAGCAGAGCAATGTTCTGTTGGTAGAAACTAAATTATTCTAGTGACAACATTGAAACATGCATCAACCGATATGAATCTGTGCCCTGGGGATCAGTTTAATAATTCCAACGGGTAAGCAAACATGTTTCAGGCAGAAATACACACAATAGAAGTGTGCTCAGGAGTATGTCAGGACACAATAAGGAAAATAGCAATTCTGCCACTAATATGCTTATGAGCTGTACCGTCACACAGATATTTGTGTGGGCATGTCAGGAACTCCTTCAATTGGTAGGTTCTCTCTTCTCGGTATCTGGACCATGAGAAGCAATGAGCTAGCAAAAGAACTAGCAAGGAGATAGTCTGTCAACTCCATCGGTGGAGCAAAACTGTGGGATACCAGTCTGCAGATGTAAATGAAATGCGAGCTAGAGCCAATTGACACTTTCTAACAAATAAGCAAATTAGAAACCGAGCGTGAATAGTAGTTTCGGTCTCTTGACAATGTAACCTTTAGTGTCGAGCTCAACAGCGTTATCTTTCCCAATAAATCGGCTGAGCATCTTCAACTAAGCAAAGGTAAATCTGGGAAAAATATGTTGTCTATTAACAGGTCACTCTTGCGCGAGGAATCACTTCGGAACAATAGGTCTATCCGTAAGACAACACCCAAACAACAGATTCTAAGTGGAGATACACCAGAGTATGTACAATACTCTAACACAGCGAACCACGGAGTGTCCCTGACCGTGAATTGGCGACATTCCTTCAGCACCAAATTATCAAGTTATGTAGTAACATTTTGCGATGATCTCAGCGCTGCTAGTTTGCGGTTCGTGCTTCTCCGCAAATCGAATCCAGCCTGAACTAGTGGCCCCATTTGATACTACTGCTCCAACGTACCAGGTAGGTCCTGCTATAAAAACCGACTAACGGTATCACACACTTTTTCAAGCGTACAAAGTATATTCTCACAACGAGGTGGTTTAAGGAGTACAAAATGTATTGAGAGACGACATGTAACCGAGAAATATGCAAACTTTGCCAGATCAGCGGAACATTCCCTTAATTGGAAGATAAGAACAGGTGTAAATTTGTCCGCTAATACAATGTCGATGGATGGATTCGGTGTGTGTGGCAGTTACAAGCTTGCCAATGATGATGAAGTTTCTTCCCCGTGAGCAATCAAAGGGGAAAGGTATTGCTAAAATAGGATTTTGTGAGAAAATATAAATAAAAAATAATTACCTTAAATGTATTGCATAGCGCAGCGCTCGCATTTGTTCACAATATGACACATTGTGTTGAAGGCTAGTCACACTTCCTCCGGCACCAATTATTGACGACGAGGACATTGTCGTTGTCGTCGTAGAACTACCCGTCGACGTACAATCTTTACTATCCATACTATCACTATTGCTCCTTGAATCTACGGCCAAAACGCGTTGACGTATAAACGTTTGGCTCATTGCAGGCATATCACGAAAATCATAGGGCACGACAAACATTCGTACCACCGTTCCGAGCGGATTCAGAAGAGTCGCTTGTACTGTACCCACACGCGGCACCGTGTATCCTTTTCGGGATAGACGTATTTCGCACTGAAAACAAATAAATCCCTCTGTCAGCTGCAAGGCTAATTAAGAAACTAAAAGTTTAAACTTACCACATAGGGCGTGCTCAAAGTAGATTCATTTGGCAATTCATAAAAACTAGCAATGGCTGGAATTGTAAGTTGACTTGGACAAAATTCGCCCGATGCACCGAGCAATACCTTATAGCCGCCTGCTTGACTTTTCGGAAGAAATCGCTTTTGGAAGAGAGATTCTTCAAAGCTGCCCAAAACTGGTCGACGCGCAAAACCGCTAGCTTTCAGGAACATTCGAGCTTTGACCGGCGACGATGTCGGACTGTACAGGCTTTCTAAATCCTCATCCGAGAATTGCTCGTCGGATCCAATTGAAGAGCGTTCGGACGAACGATCGGACAAATGTCGCGAACGTCTCTTATAAATTGCGGCCTGTTTTAGGAAACGCGGCGACAATGACGGCGAATTGGGAAGTGTTGGGGCGGAGCTGGATTTTTGTACAGGTATATCGGGACTGTTGTTGATATTGTCAAAACTGAAGGCAGCACAAACCATGTTGGCGTCGCCGGCGGACACGATAGGGATTGGTGCCGATGAACACGATGATGATGAGGATGGTGTCGTTGCGTTGGATGAGTTGGTGAAAATGTTGGTTAAATTGATTTTCGGTATTAGTTTGAATGGCAGTTTGTCGGTACAGCTGATCAGTAGCGGTGACGGTCTGTGATGATTTTTTGGACTGGTTTGCTTGAGAGCGGTGCCTACAGTTGACTTGGGCGTTTTAAATTGAGCATCAATATTGTCGCAGAGTTTCAATTCGATTGGCGAGAATGGTGCACATTTTGCCACAAAAGATTCAGTCGAAGTTTTCGGTTTTGTGCAACAGTTCTCACCGTAGGCATTAGAACAGGCACAATCGGACGACATGTGACTGTCAACTGAATCGTTGGAGTCGTTACTGTTGACGTACATTGGTTTTGAATAGCTCTGTTCGGATTTTCCATTTGTACTGTCGGTTTGCATTGGATCTCGATAGACATGTTGGGTCTTTTGTCGTTTACACAATTGACAATCATTGGTTTTGCCTTCAGCATGATTTTTCACGGCCGACATATTGGAGTCGTTATTATTTCGAGCCTCCAAGTAGGATCGATGACGCGGGGTGCGCTCAATTGCCTGCAGAAGCAGATCACCTTTAGCTACCTTAGGCGTACTCTTACGACTACCATTTCGACTGTCCGACATGAAACCCGAATCGGTCGAATTATTCATTGCTGCTGGACTATCACACATTTCTGACTGATCACTGTACTCGCCAAGACTACGGTAAGTAGGCGAGTTTTTCTGTTTTTCACAACGATTTTCACAGTGTAGACAAATAAAGTCCATTTTATTGCCGCAATTCTCGCAACACGGAAAGATCGTGCCCAGCCCAAGAGTTTGAGTACCGATTGAAACCATTTCCACAGAATTCGTCTGTACAGCCTCGGCAATAGTCGTCTCGTGTTGGGTGCAGTACAGTGGCGGCCGATACGAATTTATTGAACCAAATTCGGGCTGTTGATGGACGTTGATGTGATTGTCGTCATTGCAACGTTTCTTTGAATCTCCCATTTGCAACCGTTGCACGTGCAAGGATTCATTATGCGTTGGACTGTGTTTTGATATGGTTGTAAACACGGCATCGTTTGCCGCCCTACCGCTAACACTTGTGGCCGACGCCACTTTTGTCTTTTTGTCGCGCTTCATCATACGTTTTCGATATTTGAGCAGCTGCTTTTCGCGATGCAACCGTTCCGAGCTGGGCAACTCTTCAATTGCCGTCTCGGAGCTGGTGTATTCTTCGTCGAAGGCACATCGATGTTTGCCCTTCTCCTGACACGGCAAATTGAGTCGATCGTCCAAGACCATTGACTCGTCTACGGATGAATTCGATTGGAAGGCGGTGCTGCAGCCGCTTGTGGTGCAGCCGCCACTACACGATGCAACCGCCGAAGCCGTGGAGGTGGTCGGGAAGCCGCTATGACTACTGTTATTGTTATTGCTAACACAGCTATTGTTATTATTACTACTGTTACTACAACTAGTGCTATTTGGGTTGTTTGTATTCATTTCGTTTTCGGCAAAATTGATTTTCGGTATTCCGCTTTGAATACGTGGAAGACTTTTTAGGCTTACCGAAATGGAACAATTCTCCGATATCACAATGTTGGGAAAATCATGAACATTTGGTTTTGAGTTAAAACAGGCAGTTGAGTCGTATGCCCGTATACGATAGAATATATCTAGACGTGGTTTACGTGTGGTAGTGCCATTTTTTAATCGTTCCACCAATCGGATACGACTATGCTCGATTATATCACGATCGTGTGGCTTGGCATTCTTGATGAGATCGCTCCAAACGGTGATTTGCGAAAAGTACAATTGACTACGTATTGCGTTCGCAAGAGATTGCAGTGTCATTGTTGGTGTAGTCGATCTGTCAAAGAGAGTTTCAATGTTAAAACAAAAATACAAAAAACGCTTAAATATTAAACTCACTTTTCTTTCTGCTGAATCACCCACTGCTCCAAAAGAATCTCGTGATTCTCTGGTCCCAAGTAGACTTCTATGCATATCGGATCCGTAGTGGACATAATAAAATCAATTTGACGGCAGTGAAATTGCCAAAGATAGCACTACAATTTGAAAGAAACAGTTAGATACACAGTTATGTCTAAATGGACGACAAATGCACGTACAATTTCATTCAAATTTGCCATATCACAGATATGTTCCTCGACTTCAGCCGACGGGTCGACTTTTGCGACACCTGCTTTTCGGAGGAACTGATCACAGTGTGGTCCCTGTTTAGGAGCGGTCTTCTTCTCGTTTATCGTCGCGCTCCTGCTTGTCGTAGGGGGTGTTCTTATTGTTTTAGCTAAATTTTCCGGTCGAAAACTACTAGTCGACGCCCTCATATCGCTACCGCTCTCCTGAGCAAACATATCGCCACGATCCAACAACAATCTGTTTGGACGAGGCGAAGCGGTCGTACGCAGACAAGTCGAGGCCAATGATTGTAAGGTGGCCGTGATTGGACGTACATACTTATTTCCCGACTGTTTTCGCTGCAACGGATATTGTACCAAGTCGTTTTCGTCGTCTTCATCATTCTCATCTACATAACTGTTATTGCACCGATTACTTAAGCCAATTGTTACAGCCTGTTCGGCAGACAATTGTTCACCGCGATTACTCGTACTGGGCGATGATTGTCGAAGTTGTCCGAGTTTTTGTCGCAAACGTTGCATATCGGCTGTGGCTGTGTCATTCGAACTTGACAAATAGGCGGAACTACTACTGTAGGAAGAGCCTGCATTGTTGTGTAGATTTGATGTAGGTCGCGATGATGTATAGAAAGTGATGGGTGATGGTAGCTCATCGGATAGTCTACGATTTTGTCCTTCCAAACGGGAGGGAACTGAGACAGATGTTAGGTCAAAGTCATCGTCAGATAGTGCTCGTCCTTCGAGTATTAGTGACGCTATACCAATGGTGGCCGTTGTAGCGGTTTGTGTTAAGCTACCGGGCCCGTTTACGGAGGTGGGAATCATTGTGATGGGCTATCTGGAAAATAGAAGAAAAAAGAAATGGTTAAAACAAGACCTTAAGAAACTTAAGACAGTAATGTATTGTCATAACTACACTTGTGACATCATCAAACGGAGCCAAGATAATACAATTGAAAAAGGATCTGAATTTTATTAAGAAGAATGCGGTTTCAAAATAAAGGGAGGGTTACAAAATTGTTTGTACATATTACGGTAGCAGTTATTTAGCAGGGCAAACGAGGTAGGTAGGGTACAAATCGAGATTATGTGGCGATTCGCGGCGTGAAATTGAGGAGAAGGGCCCCAACTCATGTACATTATACATGAATGGGAAACCCGTGCGTTCAAGTTTAAACCCGCGCTGACTCCCGATTGCGCCGATGGGGCGAAGTCTCTCTCAAGTGTGTGACGCGAGTCCGATACTTGGGAGTGACTTTCCGCGAACGTTTGAGTCTTTAATTCCACTATGTGTGGTTGATATGCTGACTGTTTTGCGCAGAGACTGTGGACGACGTAGACGTGTGATCTATGACTCGGTGTTTGTAGCGTGTGCAACTTTCAGCCATGGAGCTCTCATAGACTGGGCGTCATCTGATCGTGGAAGCCAGCACCTCAACACGGTTCAGCGTATCATAATGTCTGCTTGTACACCTGTGTGTCGTACAGTCTCTACTGAAGACATGCAGGTATTCATGAGAGTCCCTCCACTTGACATCGAAGTAGTTCGCAATGGAACTGCCTTCCATATCAGGAGGAGTTTGCCGTTGCCGCAGGGTGTGTTAGCGAAAGGTGATATTGTATCCGGCAGGCCCTAAGCTCCTGGATAATTGTGTCCTGTCGACATGGTAACTACGTGGGATCAGTTCAAGTTCCAAGTTCCAAAGAAACTGCGTCAGTTTAACTTGGTTAACGATCCTTTATGCCCGTGTTCTAGCGCAGTTTCTGACGACTGGCTTCATGTCCTGCTGTTCTCTTGAAATAGGGAGTCGCGGATGTCACGTTTTACTTGACCAGAAAGAAACGTCTCAGTGCTCTGTTGTGTTTACTTTTAAGCATTTGATTGTCTAGGCAAGATTCTCCATTTTTGTTTAAAAAAAGAAATTTAACCAGCAGGGGCAGGTCTTCTGCAACTCCGGAGCAGAGATCCGTTATCTGTCAGCACGGTATGCCGAAATTACCGGTAATTCTCCTCAACCGACATATTGACGAATGTCCCCATGAGAGGAGCACCGTGTGGGCAGTGGTATCCCAACAGCGTTGAGTTGCGCAAACAACCTAGAGCCAATAACTGAAGTAGTATAAAGTTCTCAGCAGTATGTAAACGCCAAGCCTCAGCACTAGGTGAAAAAAACTGTTAACTCACACCACTCAAGGAGAGCTGATTGACGTCACAAAATCATTCCGTTTTTCCTAGTTGAGGACTGTCTGATAAACCTTCACGGTAGGAACAGACGTGAGATTTCCTTTCAGACATCTGTCCGCTGAAGAAACAAAACTACTGTGACATTGATTCCCAGCAATTCGACCGTTCCGCTGAAGCTTTTTATTTAAATTTCCCCATTACTACGCTAAACGCTATGACGCAGGGTCAAGGGCCGATCGAAAAGTGTCCGTGCTGACCATATGATAGGGCGCGCCCATTGCAAAGTGGTTTTGGTCAGTTATTGGTTATTGTTATTTGACAGAAAATGTCTGAAACCCTTAACTGATAAAAAAATTGCTAATGACTTCAAGTAGATATTTTTCGCTTCTTACGGCAAACACCCACAAAGATTCAAAAGATATTTGTGTGGGCTTCCGCACATGTTCACTCTTCTGAGGTAACTAGCAAGTAGGCTGGAGCCTAGAGCGGCTAATTTTGAGGGGGCGGCAAAATTTGTAAAAATTGGACCAAGTAATTTCTCACACACGTTTTGGGAACAGGTGAAGCTTTTTGTCTTCGGTGAAACACACACCTGAATAAGTGTTTGTCGTCAGAGCTTCAAACGCTCGGAATAAATATTGAAGATCAGGGGCGTACGCAGAAAATATTTCGGAAGGGGTTTTGACAAAAAGGTTGACGAGACCACGTCGGATCCGACCGACCGACCAAACCACTATCATTGCCAGAGGATACTACAGAATTTAAGCTTTTTCCATTAATAAACCTCAGTACAGTTCTAAACCAGTTGCGTTGAAACAAAACCGGCCCCAAATCTACAAGTGGTTCACTGATCTACTGAGCTTTTATCCACTAGAGAGGCTACTTGTCACCTCTAATTTTATTAAGGCACCCAAGGAAGGACCTAATTCTGAACCAACTGAGGCTCTTAAGGTCAAAATCAAGTTTGCGAAAAAAATGCGGAACATAAATTTTAATTTTATCAGTTTCAGTTGTCCTACTTTCGAGAGACGCTTCATTCAATCAATCTTCGTTGATTATATCTGGGACATCAACTAAAGTTTTTTTTTTGTGGTTAAGAAATTGCAGAAATAGAAAATATCTTGTCAGTAGATCATTTTTTAAGATGCTTGCTTGCTCAATGTCCGATGGTTTCATAAATTCCATATATGATCCGAGATATCTGTCTGTCTCTTGCAGGGCCCTTAATTTCTAAAGTAAGTTCTACGCAATTAGATTTTTTTTTGTTTCAAAAGATAACTTTTGTCAACTGCAGATTCACTAGTTGAAAGTACCGTTATAATTTTCCTTTTGAACTAAAATCAATTTTTAAATTTCTCTAATATGTACATATTTTCATATTTGAATTCACGTTATACCAATTCTATTACGCTTTTCGCTATGTGTTAAAGACTGAAGAACACTCAGAATCCACGAAGCGGCAAGATCGAATTATCACGTCCTAACGTACAAATGGTATCTTGCAAATGATTGGAAATTCGTCTTGAGTATTAATAATAATCGACACAAAATATTTTTTTCTGCACGACTTCATTTGAAGATAAACACCGAAAGGCTAAACTCTTTAGCTCTAGTATGTGTCCCTTCAGCAATGCCTGTAGAGTCTAGTAGGGGCGGCAAAATGTGAATGGCCTACCGGGGGAAAATGTGTAAGTGCGCCACTTTAACTAGCAGTGAATGTGGCAGAGAGTGTATTAATACTGCAACCAGTCTCCTGACGCGCAGTCAGAGGCGACTAAAGAACCTGATAAAAAAGAGTTTACCGGGCACATCCCCACATGACTGATCAAATGTTTACGAAAGAAAGTCGTTTCAGGTATGGGATACAACTTTCTCCCATTTTGGTTCCATTCATAATATAGGATGAATACTCTGAAGAATCAAACGTGGAAGATGAATTACTGACAAAACCTTACAGTACAGGCCTTCTAAACTTCAATATCGGCGGCCGTTTGTGACTAGTGACTAGGAACAGGGTATTTGCCTGTCACTGTGACTGTTCCCGAAGAGCAAAAATACCTGTTCCTGGCAGTCACAGTTTCCGCGCTATTGTTTGCTTTCTTTCTTTCCTGGTTTAAACACTGCTGGCACTGTCACTGTTGGTCGCAATCAGTCACTATACTATTACAGTCACATCCAGTCACTATTTTCTGTCAGAGTCCACAGTCACAGCTGTCACTGTTGGTCGCAACCGGTCACTACACTACTAGAGGAGTGTTAATATTGATAACAATATAAGATGCATTGAGCATAAAAATAATGGCATTCCTCGAATAGAAGATAATCCAACCTATTTGTGAAGTGTTAGTTATAGGAAAAACTTTAGAGTCACAGCCAGTCACTATTTCGTGTCACAGTCAGAGGTACAGCTAGTCACTATGTATTTGTCGCAACCACGAACATTGCCATGTCACAGTCAGGGGGCACTGTCACAGGTGGCACAATCAAGGACGCTGTCACAGTCAGGGACGGTATCACAGTCAGGGACGGTATCGCAGTCAGCGAAGTCAGGGATGCTGTCAAAAGTCACAGCAGAGACTTCTTTTTGTATGCCAATTTTCGTACAATTTCCTATCGTTGTCGCATTTGAGGGAAGTACCATTTGTTCGGGCAACTGTGGCTTTCAGTTTCAGTGAACGAATTTAAACGAGTATCAAGTGTATTGCCCAGTGGAATATTATTTATTCCGTCTTATAATTTTTTTAATACAACAATCAAGTCATCAAGTGGCATTTTCAAAGCTGTAGCAATGTCGAATCGAGTAAAAAAGAGCCTAATTTGGGAACACTTTTTGCAAGTTGATAGTGTCACGTACATACATTGCTTACATTGCATTGCATTGTTTCGAATGAAAACTCGTGGAGGAGGGGTGTGATTCGATGGAAGAGTGAAAAAAATCGTTTTCGGGTTAAAGGCAGTCGACATGGCTTGTACCATGCGCTAAACAACGAAAGTAGCCTGGTTGGTGTTGGGGTTAGTGCGCACATCTTCGGTGCACAGGGTCGTGGGTTCGAGTCTCACCGTGAACTAATTCAGTTTATGGTGTTTTTCCAAATCATGACCAATGTGTCGGACCAAGATCTCACTCAGATGTTAAACGAGTACCCATTTATGGGATAAATAACACTGCTGAGCGTACTGTTGATCTCAACACCTCAACAAAAATGCAGTTAAGATCTTGAAAATTGGATGTCACTAACCTATCTGTGGCCTTAGTCCAATGTTGGACAGTCGCGCCGCGCCAGTTATTTATTTTATTTAAACAACGAAAATCGAGTGCCTCGATCAAAGGTACAAAGAGAAGAAAATGTGGAAAATCGATACATTCGTCCTAGTTGAACAAAAACGTCACAACTATAATTACCATACCCCCAGGAGGTACATTGTAAGTGAAAATAAAAATCATAAATAAAACATGCGACCTAAATATTTTCCAACCCGCGGCCGTTTTGTTTGCAACTATCTTTTTTTTTTGTTATAAATGCACACAAGCAGCAATACCACACATTATCCCATGCAAAAAAGCACTTCACGTGGTCTACTCTACTACAAAAAAAACTCTTTCTCTCCTTTTTTCGTACGCCAAACACACAAATCACAACTACAGAGTGGAGAAAATAGGCCACATTAATTACGAGTGCAATAGCATGCACGCTTTTAGCTTAGTTTTATAGGTCATTCATATAGACATCAAACTAGAGCCACCCCACACACACACACAATTCACACAGTATAAACTGACTTCAATACTGGGGTGGGCTGGGCTGGGCTGACATTATAGCCATCAAACTAAAGAGTTAAGCCAGCAGCACCTCATTGTTTTCGTTACTAGGCTAGTAGTATGGAGAGTGGGCATCTGTTTTGTGTAAACTACCACTATACGAGTATAAAATGCATATTCGTGTTTTGGAAACAACACGATTCTTGACAGGTTGCGAATGCTTCAGGGGAGAATATTGTCTTTCTTTGTAGTTTAGCACGTAGATTTTATCAGCTTTTGAAAGGACTGTATTCCAAGTATACATAGTATGTACCTAAGAATGCAATTATTCTGTGTCTTAGCTTTATCAACAAGAATACAGGTCAACCAGGGGGGAAAATGCATTAGAACACGTGGAAGTACTCTGTACCCGTATAATGGCATAAAGAAGATTATCTAAGTTCAAAAGGCAAAACTCATAAAACCGATAACCTATAGATGCGTTCAAAGCTCATCTAATTAGAAGACAAAGAAAAATGGCATCCTGCAGCAGGCTACAGTCTTGCTGCTATTTTTTTATAGTTATGCGATAAAATCAACACATGTGGATTCATTATAATTACGACGTTTTCTTATCGTTATTTTGGATGAATCCCGTAGGCCGTAGAAATGGTCTATAAAATCCTCACTTCATGGTCCAGAGTGCAGAGCCAAAATATATTTGTTACCGATTTCTCAACATCCCCAGGTTGATACAACTAAAATTTGAAGGGGATTGAAAGTATGAGTAAAGGTCCTCATCAGGATCATCTCTATGCAACATCGGATCCGTAGCCTATTTCTATCTCGAAACCACTCTATCGCAAAACACAGAAAGTATCGCATCGAAAGTATCACCACCGTGCCCGTTAAATCATACTGATTCCATTTACTCAAAGACGAATTCTAGCCTCAGGTCAGTCTCTTCGAAGAGATTTAGAGCCTTACTCCAAAGTTGATTAGTTGTAGTGTCCTTCGTGTGTATCTATAACTTACCACACTCATTTGTGCATATTTAGGGTCACATATATGACCATTCCAGATGATGTATGATGTTCATAAATTCCTAACTAGCGAATTGGTTCAAGGTATCATGACAGCTTTCTCTGCTTAAGCAAGACATTTTTTTTAATTACCATTTTTTCTACAGACTTTTTAGGAGATTCGACAGTAGAAACCCACTAACGCTTACATATCAGAGGAAATCTCAGCTAGTTTGTTTTTTGGTGATTAAGATTTCTGGAATATTAAGAATTCCAGACGGAGATAAAAAAGTGCAAAACCCCTAAAACATTTAAAAAATGAAACAACCACAAAGACAACGAAGCAAAACAAAATGGTCCGGATCGGGAGCGACCTTATCACGAGCTCTTACACTGTTCCAGAGAAAAGTCTCTGGAAGTGCAGTCAATACTCCTCGGCAGGCAGGCGTTTTAACTAGAATCGCACGGTAATACCTAATCGACAAAAACCTCATTTCCAGCCACACCATCAGTGGCAGGTTCAAATTCACAGTATGTAACATACAGTGGTGGATATTGGAATAGGTTCACCTTGAAGGGCTCCCAATAAACACATTTATTTCCGTTACTTAGCAAACAAACACAAGTCAAACCACCTTAAAGTAAACATTCCATAACACTGCCATAACGGTATTTCCATATGCCAGTTCTATTGAATTTACTCGTCAGTTCGATCAATTCATTTGAACTAAAGCGTTTGAAGCCAACCAACAGCCGGAAATTAGAATAGGTTCATGTGAAGTGTTGTAGCTTTCGAATCTAATAAAAATAGAAGTTTTGATAAATTTGGGACAAAAACGAAAGAAGGTAATGTTTGGATTCGAATTGGAAAAATTAAGCGGCACTTACATTTCAATAATGACTTTTTTAGGAGATGGGAAGAGGAAAGCGTTGATCTGCAGAAGAAATTGTGAAAATTAACGCATTCAATGAAATGGAACTGAGTAACCACAAAATTGCGAGGAGAATATGTCGTTCCGAAAATGTTATTTTTGTCAATTTAGGAAATAATTATGGAAACAGAGGTAAATATGGACTGAATCGCAAAGTGAATGGTCGGACTGTTCGAGCCATTTTACTAAAAGCGAGCTGCAACGATATGAATTCAAGCCAGATAAAGGCTAATCTAAATGTCCCATCGATAACTCGGGGTATTCGAAAAATTTTGAGCAGCTCGAAACACTTGCGATACTCCAAACGGTTATGTCAACCTCCATTAATGACGCACCATAAAGCCAAACGAATGAAATCTGCCAGAGATCACATGCATTAGATTGGATTAAAATTTTTTTCAGCGATGAAAAAAAGTTTAATTTGGATGGTCCTGATGAGTGTCAGTATTATTGGCGCGATTTACGCAGGGAGAAGCAGATTGCAATTGGGCTGGCTTCTCTGCGACTGGTAGGACCCCGATCGCGTTTTTAAATGGTCGAATAAATTCTGAACAATACATCGATCTGCTGGAAAATGTGACGGTTGATGCCGCAGAAAATATTATTGGACCAAATTTCATTTTCCAGCAAAGTTTCAAAGAAAGGGAGTACCGATTTTGGATTGGCCGGCCAGAAGCTCTGACCTCAATCCAATTGAGAATCTATGGGGGATACTAGTCAGAAGGGTTTATGCAAATGGGCGTCAGTTTTCTGTTGTTTTATAATTGCAAAAGGCGATGTCATCCCAATGGCGAAAAATTGATGCAGATATCCTGGGAAATCTATTTAGTTCACTCGATTCCTAATCGAATTCACGAATTGATTCAGAAACGGGGTGATTCAATCAGTTACTAAAAGGAAGGATTCATCCTAATGTCTTTGATGGGCACATGTATTTGATTTAGTGAACCTATTCTAGTTTCCACCTTAAAATATGCTTTTTTTATAAATCATTTAATAATTAAACAATTAATTGTAAGTTTAATAAGCGAATAGCAATAAACTTATTTAATACTTCTGGCACTGAGTTCCAAAACTCGCTTCTTGCATTTCTAAAAAAATATCAATGTCCAAGTTTCAAGTTTGAATGTAAAGCCAAAATAAAATGTTTGAAATCGTTTTGTCTTTCAACATATTCCACAAACATAGTAATAAGTTTATTATTTAACATTTTTAGAGAAAAAGCAAAGCTAGACTTTAATTATTTGCAAAAAAACAAAACTACCTTGAAATTTTCCAAAATGCAAGGAGCGAGTTTTGGAAATAAGTGCCTCCTTGTATTTCACACCAACCGACTTTTTTATTCATGGTTTCAATTTCCGTAGAATAAACCTTTTTTTGGGTGAACCTATTCAAATTTCCACCACTGTAACATTTATTCAGCGTATGCACCAATGGAAGCTGCAGATCAATCTGCAAAGGACATATTTTATCAGCGATTCAGCCAAAGTTCCCAAACGTGAGATTCCAATTATAACGTAGATCTCAACTCCAAAGTTGGTATTACAGAACCTCAAATAGCGAAAGGTTCGTTAAGTCCTGCTACTCTCGACACCTTGATCAAGCATAAACGATGCCAGTTAACATCCTGTTTCCAGGACACATAGGACACCGATTTTATCTATGTTACATAACACACAGACTTTTAGTGAGTCGGGACACCACCGACCCGAAAAGCACATGGAGGCCCCTAGTATCGTTGATACGCCATGGCGTAAATCTGTACAAAGACCCTCGAAGTGACTCTCTTCTTTCGGATGGTCAGTAAATTAAGTCGAGCACGCCAGTGTTTCTTTATTGGAGAGTAATCTGTTATAAGCAAACGTGTGAAGACTAACCTGAGCCTCGAAGGGGCTAGTTAGGAAGAAGGGCCCTATGCAATATGCCCACGCGCCTATACCTATAGCAAGTACAAGAAAACCTGTCTACAATGGACAACAACGGGACTACCACAGTTGTCCGTTGTAGAGGGGTGTCCGCAATGGAGGAGTGTCCGAATAAACCCAGAGTGAAAAATAAAATATGTACATATTCATACAAGAGACATTATTAAGGCTGCTATACTGTGTCTCTGGTGTTGTTGTATGGCGAACGTTTAGTTTTTTTTCTAACCAGATAAAAGAAGGAAACCTTTCATTGCCGGACCAATTTCTTGGCGCCAATTTTTTGAACAAAATATTTGCCCATAGCCGGGCATTCACATAGCAGGACATGGACACTATAATCTCTAATTTCATTGAACGCCTCTCGTGAGCGGACGCATATTAATCATAGAGACTGTCACTTACAACATTTTCAGAGATAGAGATTTAGTCCAAGGAATAACAAAAAAGCAATTTTGTATTTATTCCTAAATTATTTACGAGGGTTTGTAGAGAAAAACAAGGCCAAATGTTTCGTCTGTTAGCTTGCCCTTCATCAATCCTATGACTAATACATATAAAAGTGTTCTATTGGATAAGTGACAATTTTCAAAGAATTTTACCAGTATGAATACGTAAAGTAATTTTTATCACTTTTTTAAGAAAAAGTGTCCCTTTAAAAGAGGTAAAATCCTACGTAAAATTTTCTCCGGGGATTAAAATTTGGCCGTCCGCGTCCATAAGAGGGGTGTGCGTTATATAGTATAAATTAAAATTGGGAATTTTGAAAATGTCCGTTTCGAGGGGTATCCGTTAAGAGAGGTTTCTGTATATGGATTGATGTCCATACGGGCCGAGTCGCATTGCTGACTAGTAAACTGAAGAAACCGTAGGCTGTGAAAAGCACCACTACTCATTTGCCTTGAGCAGGTGTCACAGTCACAGGTCAAACGTCTGAATTCAGCGTGAGGCCTTCCCTTTACTAGGCAGAAGAAGGATCACACCAGCTATTGAGAGAGCCTTTAGTGAATAGTATAAGCCGGGGATCGTTTTACCCAGGGGACCATGGTCCCCACCGATCATCGGTGTTGGCCTCGAGGTGGCTGAAGGTTGTTATTGAAGTCAACCAGTTAGAGTTGCGGCCCCGGGGTTGGGTTTTCAAAGGTGAATGATTAAATGCGAAGGTCCGATGAACCGGGAGGTAAGAGCGTAATAGGGGATTCAGACTATGGACAGGATTTATTAAATTCTTGATTTGATTAAAAATTGTTGCATATTGTCAACTAATTTAATTTTGTTGTCTGTATCGGGTATAAAGCTTAGGCACTCCCCTGACGATATGGTTCTCGTATGTTTCTAGGAGCTGGCGAAACAGACTGGTTTTTGTGAGGGCTTTTATGTTCCGACCTCATTAACATTCTTCGCCGAATTTCAGTTTATATTGTTTTTGGATTCTCCGAATTATTATTATTCAGCAATCTGCTCTCCATTACATTTAATGTCCATAGATTTCGAGAAATCTTTTGGTCGAGAATATATCTGGAGGAAACTAGATAAACTACTTTCCATCGAGAAGTCCTACGAAGTAGCTCAATGTCACGTCTTAAATAAGCGTAAACTCTCATAATTTTTCGGAGCCGCAACCAATGAGACAATTTGTTATCTTTTGTTTTCTCTGCATAATGCTGAGCTCTAAATAACCGATGCCAAGACCAAATAACTACCTCGTATTCAGGAATTAATATTTCGATTGTGGTTGCGGTGGAAATTGTTAACGAATTTCCGAATAATAATGTAATTGTGAAATTTGTGCTTTAACTTGGAAGGTGAAAAACGAAATAACATCTACATAAGTTTCGCTTTTGTGGAGAACTGCACATTTCCAATAAAGATGTACTTACTCTTACACTCTCCTTGCACATGCGAGAATTGGATGCGTTGCCATCAAAAGGCTAAATGGATAGATACCAACCTGCGAAAACGGACCAGAAATATTGCTAAGCAAAACCCAGTTTGAAAATTACAAGAAGCTTACTAGTATAATTACATAAATTCCTTTTTTATTTTCCGCACAAAATTGATAACTTGGAACATATCATTCGGGTACATTAACGAAAAAATTAAGATTTTAGGACGCCCCATTACTACTCCAATCAATAGAGACGAAATAATAGGGGTTAGCGTGCAAAAATTGCGGATGTCTCCAATTTGTTATATGTGGGGTAGTAGTCTGGCTGGTCTAGCGGTTAGTGCGCGCACCTTCGGTGCACAGGGTCATGAGTTCGAATCTCACCGTGGATCATGGTGTTTTTCGAACTCACGAGCTTGTGACGGACTATGATCTCACTCAGATGTTAAACGAGTACCCATTTATGGGGATAAATAACACTGCTGAGCGTGATGCTGATCTCATTACCTCAACAAAAAGCAGATAAGATCTTGGAAATAGGATGTCACTAACACATCCTGCGGCCTCAGTCCAATGCTGGATTGTCGCGCCTGTTATTTATTTATTTTAAGTTAAAATCCAAGTTTGCGTCACTTTCCCCCCTCCCCTGTGGTCTCGCCACCATCTTGAAAAAAAAAACATTTTAAATCGGCCCATTCACCAGTTTTTGACCTGTAACTTCTTTATAGTACATTTAAACACAAAGCATGTCAAGACAATTTTGTAGAGGACAAAATTTCCTACAAACTTATTCTAAGAAGTTGTATTCTACAATAAAAACTGACAGAGTTGTAGCACCAAGAAAATATGTACTGGAAATTCCAAAAATCCTGACAATTTTGCTTCATTAGGCCGTCATTAATTGCAATGAATAAGGACTCATACGCGAAATAATATGAAACTAGTTCACACAAATCCAAACAAACTGAGCTCTCTCTTGGGGTCAACTAAAGACAAGAAACCAGTTGGCGAACGTAATGGCATTTATCAAATTAAATGCTCTTCATGTAAGAAGAAGCACATCGAACAAACACGGCGAGCCGTCCATTTTCGATTCAACGAACATCTCCGAAGTATCCGAAATAAAGAGCTACACTCGGGAGTAGCTGCTCACTTTTATGACCCGAACAATACTGAACCTCACCGAATTAAGTCCATCGACGAAAATTTAAAGCTACTTAAAAACGTCAATAACGTACAAAAGCTGGACGCGTATGAGTCTTTAATTCATTGCAATTAATGACGGCCTAATGAATTTATGCGATGGACCAATCGAGTCACCACTTTTCGCCCTAGCTAAAAATTAAAATTATATCAAATTTGAAATTGTGCATTTTTCGTCGTTGTTCTTTCTTAACTTTTTAATTTTGTTAATTTATTAAATTTGTTTTTTATGTTTTTTCTGTTTAATTTATCATTATGATATTTAATTTAATAATTTATTTTGCATTATTTAATTCGTTTATTTGCTAATTTGTTAATTTATTATCTCATTTCAAGTTATTTATGTTTTCAGTCAAATTTTTCTTCTTCTTTATCGTTTAACTTTTTTGACAACTTTAACTGAACTATGTATATTAAAAAAATACATTCCAGTGTGTAAGAAGCGTTCTGCTGAAGATGGTTGCGCCATAGTTTGCGACCGAAATGCATACAGACAAATAAATAAGGAAATTCTCACAAAAAAACAGTGTTTTCGCGTGTTTATTTTCTTATTTCGATACTTGCTGTCTATAAGGTAAAAGTTTTGCCCCTAATCTAAAAGGCCGTTCCTCTTTTATCTTTATATTCACAGGGTTTCTATTGAAGATGTTGGATGACAGCAAGGTTTTTCTCTGTATTGAGGTCTCTGTTGAGTCAATAGAGGACTTATTTTCCAGTTAACATTTTATAGATGTTAATTTATGCCTCAAATAAATTGTAAGGCATTGAGTGGAAAAAAGTACCTACCTATGACGCAAAATAAATATTAAGCCCAAAACCGAACAGAGTGTAAAGTTATGAAGATGTGGAAGGGTTTCCTCTTAAAAATTTACTGTTTAATGATAATGACACAAATGCATCCATATAAGGTCACATTTATAAAACCGTTGGCAACGTATTATAATTGCGAGCAATTCAAAAACGTCATTGGATATACAAAGCGTTTGCTAACGACACGTTTGTCACATGTGCCTGTACATTCATATCCTCATATGTATGTATCTCGAAGCATGCATCTCATCTCGCATCGCAAAAAAAAAACACATTCAGAATAGAATACACGTTGCTGCGTTTGAAAAATGATATATAAATAGCATCATTCACTTATAGTGTCGTTTGTCGTCGCGGTGTTCTCAGGAAAATTGTTTATTTTGAGATTTTTTTCAATTAGACAGATTCCACACGTGTGTTATGATAATGGAGCAATTTTCACTTAAAAAAAATGAGATTTTAAAAGTTCACATAAAGTCCGTGGGATGACTGGAACCCATTTAGCTGCATTTTATGTAAATTTGAATATGAAACTTCATAGTCTTAATCTCGGTATTGGAGACTTTTATGCTGTATTCAGCAGTATCACTAATTTTTAGGGTTTTTTAGAATTTTTTTTTCAAAAAACCCTTATGAAATCGATTTTGTCCTTCCGTCCGTCTGTCCGTCTGTTCAGTAAATAACTCGCGAACGGCTCAACCGATTGTCATGAAATTTGGTAGGGATGTGTAGAATGGTTACAGTCTTTGGCACATATACCTTAGAAGTTGGTAAGAAGAAGACAACAGGGTGTCCCGAAAGTTTGAAAAAAGTCGACTTTTTTAGTTTTTATCGGAGATTGACGTATGGGTATTTAAATCAAAGATCTAAGCGAGTACACCTCATATCAGTTAAAATTTTCCAGTTTCGAGTAACGGTAAAAAAGTTATTGGCGTTTAAAGTTAAACTTTCTTTTCGAGCTCCGTTTTTCTAAACCGTTATATGGATCGATATGAAACTTTGCATAAAGATTGGTCAGTAGGGCCTTATATACGTTAAATATTAAGACTGTTGACTTTTGCAAAGGAAAAGTAAATAACAGTAAATTTGTAAAATTTCAATTTGTTCGTGTGTAGCCCCTCTTAGGTTTCCAATTATGAAAATTCTGCTAAGGGTCTTCAGAAAATTACATATAGAATATGTCTACGAATTTTCATTCGAATAACTGTATCCAAACCGGAAATATAGACAAACAAGTATTTAGTAAGGGCCTTTCACAATGCAAGCCTGTTCTCTCAAGCATTTCTTCACTGCATATTTTTTAACTTGATGAAACAATCATCAGAAACATCAGAAATTTTAAATCGAAAAATTTCTGTAGATTTGCCTTGGAGTACTTTTATACAAACTGGGTAAATAGTAAATCTATTTTTTTAATTAAAGGTGGAACAGAATGAAAGGCGCTAGCCTTTCATTCTGGAACGCGTTTATTTAGACCAATCCAAAAGTAGATTTACAGGAAGCATTTCATTAATGTTGTGCACAATACTTATTTATTGCTTATAAAATATATGTACAAAAAATATTCACTATGCATTAAAATTCTAAAAAACCCTCGTATTGCGGGCGCAGCCCTCTGTACGCCGGTATTTTTTAGATTTATTTGTTGATTTTACACTATGCCTATCGAATATGTCAACCTGTAACAGAACGCAATTCGCCGCTCAAGGAATCGAACATAGTAGAGTCGATTTGAACATTGAAAAGAAACTATTGGATATGTTAGCGTAGTTATTACCCGAATTCGCAGCCCCGAAAGACCTGTGCTAACAGAGAGGTTCCCAAAAACCTTCATATTTTTATTTATTATACCCTTCACTCGTAGAGTAAAGGGTATATTAACTTTGTCATGAAGTTTGTAACGCATTGAAGAAAGCATCTCCGACCATATAAAATATGTATATATATGATCAGCATGACGAGCTGAGTCGATTAGGCGATGTCCGTCTGTCTGTCTGTCCGTCTGTTGCCAGTTTAAAAGCTATCGAGCTGAAATTTTGCACACATGTTTCTTTTTATTGCAGGCAGTTTGTATGTTTGAATCGCTAAAATCGGACCGTGGGCTCATGGGGCTGCCATACAAACCTAACCCCCCCAATTTGGTTTTTCTAAGAAAAACATTTTCATGTGTTTACTAATTTCAACGAAATTTCACACAAATGTGTTTCTATTGATAACACAAAACATGTAAGAATGGATCAATTCGGACCATGGGGTCATGGGGCTGCCATACAAACCTAACCCCCCAAATTAGGTTCTTCTAAGAAAAACTTTTTCATTTGTGCACCAATTTGAACCAAATTTCACACAAATGTGTTTCTATTGATGCCACAAAATATATGTGAAAACAGAAGGAAAAGAATGGGGAAGGATTAAATACAAGTCATAGGTTTGCCCCAAAAAAATTTTAGCCCGAGGAGAGTGAAGGGTATTCAAATTTCGGCCGCGCCCGAAATTAGCCTCGGTCTCGTTTTTAATTAATATATGAAAAACTATTGAATTTACAAAAAATATCTCTAAGGCCGCAACCACACTGTCCGGGGTTTGACAAACCGCGGGTACAAAAGATCAGCGTTGTAGACAAGAAACACCTGGCAGAGACAGAGGCGATGAGGGAAATCAACAAACGTTATTTGTTTGTTGAAATTCACCCATCGTCTCTGTCTCTTCCAAGTGTGTGTTGTCCACAACTTTGATATTTTGTACCGCACGGTTTGGCAAACCCCGGACAGTGTGGGGCCGGCATAAAACTAAATCAAACTACGTAAAAATTCTTTAATTTCAGAACAAATATATTTCTACAGGTCCAGCGGATTTCGAGATATACCCCATCAAAAATTGCATGTTTTATCTATAAATTATATTCCTGAATATAAGTGAACCTTTAAGGAAGCTTCGTATTCATAGACATCACCTCATGCATCATTTAATAAAACGATTATTGGGCATATCTATTGAAAGTGATAAATAAAATACATAAAAAATATTGAGTGACTATGAATAGGGTCACTTCCTTAAGGGTTCCCTTAAGTATAAGTGAGGACTGTCAATTCAGTCCTAAACCGCTTATTCGATTTTACAAAAGTTAATTTTATTTTCTAGGAAAATTTGTAGGCTTTGACGAACCTTTTGTTTTAATATTCTAGCTAGTGTAGTTTTGGGGTGTATTGAGATTTTAGTAGTAAAAAAATCTTTAAATTTCTTTGGCTGAAAATCACCTTGGGGGATGATTTTGCAGTGTGTTCACGTGATAGCTTTTCAGTGCATTTACGTAATAGTTTTCCATATAAATTTCTTCGCTCTTGTCTAAAAGAGTTATCTTTGAAGGGCTGTATTCTGGGACCTGTTAACCCCACAGAATCTTAGGCTTAACTTCTGAGAAATTTTATGTTATTGGTAAAATTCACAAAGGCATTAGTTCGAAATCGAATATTTTTCGAGATATTATAAAAACCGAAAACAGCTGGAAAATAACGAGGTTTTCAAGGACCCTCTCAGTTAGCACAAGGTTTTCGAGGTATCAAATTTGGTTTTAAACTGCCTTTATGTATCCCAATGATATTAAAATCCAGCAATGCTGTATTTCTTTCGATGTTTGGCTATTTTTTTGCTTATATAGACCGACCTAATAGTATTGGTTTCGCTGTAAAAGTAGCTAAGTAATATCACCTTGCCTCGTTGTTGGTGGCCAGGCTAAATTTAAAAAAAAAATCAGAATTCAAATGCTTTATTCGACTTGGCTAGGTAAGTACTTATAAGAAAGGAAAGTGTGTAAGTAAGCGTTTCATTTTTAAGTAATTGACTAGAATATGACGTTTTCGTTCAATAAATAGAATTGCGATGCAACTATACACATTGTTTCATTGTTTTCCGATTGTATCACTAGCTAAAAGTGCCATAAAATACTAATCACGTTTATACGTCTAAGTATGTGGTGTAATACCTAACAATCATCATATAGGTAACCAAGTCGACTTGCATAATTCACCACCATAGGCAAACATACTTTGTTTGTATGGCTATTGCAGTAGTCAGTCGCATATCCATTAACCCAGCTCTGTATAGTGTCATTCAAAATACTCTTCCGGAAAGACTAATTTCAATCCAATTAACCAGATATATTCCGCATTGAGCTATAAATATAAATACGGAGCCCGCAAATACTCTCGATATCTGACCTGCGACTAAATTGCAACTCGCCACTCCATGTGAATTATCTACACATTTCATGCTTTGCATTTGCGGCATTCGCTTTCTGTGTACATATTAGAAGTATGTATATACATATGTATGTAGGATATAGTCCAAGAAAATTAGTAAACAAATTCAAATAGAGGAAAGATTGCTGGATAATGAAATTCCACATAAACGATGCGTGCGTCGCCGGGAAGGATGTTTCAAGGTGAATAACCGAATAATTCATCGAAAGTAACGAGCAGGCAGTCGAGCTAGCGAGAAACGCGTCTGCCAAAGAAAGGGGCTGCTTATTTGGCCCAAAACCCTATTGTGGGATTCCACTCTGCACATACAAAAATTAAATAAGTGAGTGGAAAAGAACGAAAGCCATCTCGCACTGGGAAACTTTTCCTGACTGGCTATACGCCGCCTGAAATGTTTCGGCTTTGTGTTCTCTTTAGAGGAGGATATTGCATCCCTTAGGATAGGATAGGCACAGGACCTATCAAATAACGACAAGATAGTTGCTGTGTGCGGCGAAAAAGCTCTTAGTTATTACCCCTATAGTCTAAGAAAAATACGATATTTGGTCGGCAAAAATCCTACAACGCGCGATTTTTGCAGGATAGTTGTTGATGGCACCCAGATTATGGAAAAAAAAGTCCCAACCGATTGGGGGTCCGCAACCTTAAAAAAAGGGGAAAGGGTTTTTCGGTTTTTCGAGATTATTTCAAAAACTGTAAAAGATACAGAAAAATGGTCTGAGGACGAAAACAAACTCAATGTTTCCCCCAAAATGATCCTGAACTTATTGTGAATACTTACACAAAATTTCACGGCTAAACTAGTATTTTTTCACTGAAAAAATTAGGCTATCTAAAATTAGGAAATTCTTTTCTCATTTGCAAAATTCTTAAATTTAGACAAAATTTCTCAAGATGTGAAAATTTCTTCTTGAATCGATCCCATTTTCAAGACCTTCATTTGAGAAATCGGAAGTAGATTCAAGCCTGAACCATTATTCTCAATTCAAGCAAACAAATACTTGATAATAGATTTGTTTTTACATTTTCCATGTAAAGCTCGTGGAAAAGCTTTATTTTAGCTTTAGCTTATATTGGAGCGTTGTAGTAGATTAGTCAGAAGTGTCTCTGGCTCAGTGGGTAGCGCGTTTGACTGGGAAGAATGGGGTTATAGGTTCGATGTTGGTTGGATGCAAGTTTCTTTTTTTATTTTTGTTCAGACTCTCTTGTCTTTTTCATAAGAAAAGTTTGCTTGATTCAAGGTTACTTTTCTTTGAAGCGCTGCTATTGGCATTTCACTTGGATCAGTGTGACTAATTCTCAAATGAAGAGAAATATTTCTTGGTTGTTGTCTTTTTTTCTTGATCTGAGCCATATTTTCTTTACTTTAGCAGGCGATTTGGTTCAGTGTTCAAGAGTTATGAAGCTTTTAAAAAAGGTCTAAAATGAAAATATTCTATTTTTTTTAGTCTAGCGCCGAATTTTACAATAAAATTCGAATGTGTTGTTTATTATTGCAAAGGAAATTTTATGTATTTACAGACCATGGAGTCATGGGACTGCCACACAAACCCACGCTGTCAAAACACGACTCGCGAGCCGTCAACTTGCGGCTCGGCCATATAAGCCAATGCATTTGTATGACTAGAGCTTGCGAGCCGTACGGCTCGTCGTTTGAATGAAGCCAGGCTTCATGCGCACCACGCAAAAACGGCTCGCAAGCTCGACAGTCGACACATCGAAATGCATTGGCTCTTATGGGAAGCTCTCGACGAGCGAGAGCCGTGCTGCTGTCAAAACTTTACTCGCGCGACTTGTTTGCACCAGTTTTCACATTTCGTGCACAACAAGCCGCAAATTCACGGCTCGTGAGCTGTCGCCAGCCGTGTTTTGAAATTTTTAAAATATTGAAGCTGAAACTGCCTCGTCATAGCGAAAAACCAAGCTATTTTTTTTAAATTGTCAGCTGTCTCAAGTTTACTGAATGAAAAATTCTTGTTTTTTTATTTAAATGTTTAATATAAATAAAAAATAAAAAATACCGGCGTACAGAGGGCTGCGCCCGCAATACGAGGGTTATTTAGATCTTGGATACGTACATAGTGAATAATTTTGCACTTATATTGTACATATAGGTAATAAATAAGAATTATGCACAACTTTAATGAAAAGCTGCTTGTAAATCTATTTTTGGATTAGTCCAAATAACTATGTATCATGGCTACACATATTAACTGAATTTATTAGCTGTAACTCCGTTACCATTACTCCAAACTGGAAAAAAGCAACTGATATGAAATTTACCCATCGAGTTCTTTGATATGAGTATCCATACGTCCATGTCCGATAAAAACAAAAAAAGTCGACTTTTTCAAATCTCCGGGACACCCTGTTAGCTTTGTCCTACCAACGTGTAAGTATTTGGTGCTGAAGACTGTTACGATTCTACGCATTCCTACCAAATGATCATTCCTATCGGTTAAGCCGTTCGCGAGTTATTTAGTGAACAAATTTTTAAATCTCCGGGACACCCTGTTATCTTTGCCCTACCAACTTC